>JAKWJA010002498.1:63095349-63430901 GCA_027704765.1 Solanum habrochaites
TTGACCGACACATAGACATTAGTGGGGACGAGTGGTCACGAACCGACCGTAGATGTGAGGATCGGAGTGTCACTTACCGGAACACATAGATTAGTGACGGGTGTCACGAACCGACACGTAGATGTGGGGATCGGAGTTGTCACCGTACGACACATAGAATTAGTGGGACGGGTTGTCACGAAACGGACACGTAGATGTAGGGGATCGGAGTGGTCACTACGAACATAGAAGTAGGGGGACGGGGGTCACGAACCGACACGTAGGAGGTAGGGATCGGGAGTTGTCCGTTACCGACACATGAATTAGGGGATGGAGTGACGTGTCCGACACGAGTAGTACGGGGCTCGGAGTGTCAAGTACCGCACCCCCCCAGAGGAATAAAGATAATGAATATTGAAGAATACTATATACTCAATCTAAAGAACTGATCCCAAAATAAGTATGGCATTGGAGGCTTGAGTCCTCCCCCATAGATATGATCGGGGGATATTTATAAACTGAGGTTTTACTTGGTTGCTATAAAATGTTAAGAATAGTAGTTGATTTTATGATTGTATCTGAGATATATTGTTTTCTATTTTGAGTGTGCGATGATACCTACTCAGTACTTGTGGTTGTATGACCCCCTACTTTTATGTTTTCCCTTTGTTTATTTGTGGAAGTGCAGCAAACGTGCCGTCATCTTAGACTCAACAGTAGTTCAAGACAGTCTTCGTCACACCGGATCTTCAGGGTGAGCTAATGATTCTAGCTTGGACTGGGTCTCCTTCCCTCATGTCTTGATGCCTTGAAGTTTCGGCATAGACTAGCTTTTATTTGTTTTAGCTTCTTAGAATACTCCTTAGTTTAGTAAAATTGATCTAGAGTTCTTGTGGTGATGACTTCCAGATTTTGGGGAAATAATAGCAGTTGAATTTAGAAGTATTGAATTGTCTTTGTATTTAGAGTTAAGGCCTTCCCGCATCATCATTACTTTATGTTGATATAAAATTGAAATGATAGGTTTAGATTGGGTTGGTTGCTCACATTAGGAAGGGTAAATGTGGGTTGCCAGTCGCGGCTCGGTTTTGGGTCGTGACACATATAGAATCAGTAGTGAACAGTGTTTAGTCAATTCATGATTACGTAGGTAGCAGATATGTATCACATGTTTTGCATAATAGTATGAATTTATGGAAAACTGAATAATGTATCAGTAGGTATAGTTGTTTAGTTGATGTACTTGATACAGTTTTGAAATTGTTATAAGGTATATTCCCACTAAGTTTAATAAAATGCGTCATCAACTGTACTGATGATACATATAAGAATCAGTGTGGATCTTGTTAGTCGATGTTTTATAATACATGTATAGATAGAAATGACTCCAACAACGATTCCGTCGATTTCTGTAACTTTCATTCTGCAATGTTCACCAAATTCCGGAATGTCTTCATCAAAATTGAAGGAGTCATCTGGAACAAATCATGTGTAACAAAATAAAATTACTGTTTAGTTCGAAATTTAACAGATTGTTCACAAAAAATTGTTTTCAAAAATAGAATTGAGATAATCTTTGTTTTCAAAATTTGAAATTAAATCCAATTAAGTGCTGATTTTATGTTGATTAATAATATGTTTACCGTTAAATGAGCTGTTTTATTAACAAACATTAACTGTAGCGTTTTTCCCCTTTTTTTATCAACAGTTTAAAATTACCATGTATCATTTAACCATGTATCACTAGGAGTCTAAAGTAGTATCACGGCTCAACAAATTTAAGGGAATTTTTTGTAAATACTAAAGTTGTCGCGGACGATGACAATTATTGAATTTACATATGGGATTCCTTAAATTTTTACTTTTTAACATGACAGGATCGACTTTTGATTAAAAAAGATTATGCCAAATAGTGTAAATTTTGCATATAGCATTTTTATAGTAATATTTTTAAACGATAGCATTAGATTTTGAATTTCAATATATGACCATTTACTTCTCAAAATATGCATATTATTAGGGAAAAAAAAAGCTGAATTTAAAAATTGAAAAACATTCATTTTGTAAATAAAATAAAAAGGAAAAAAAAATGTTTATGCGGTGGTAAGGTAGCACGAAATGTGGTATTGAATTAATTTAATTAATAATGGATAAACTAACAAAATTAGCAATATAAGGAATTCAAAAAAGATTTACATTATTCAGTTACTTAAAATGCCCCAAATTGTTTAAATTAAATTAAACATTGATGAGGTTTTTTTTTTCTTTTTTTGTCTATCAAGGTCTCACTTTGGAGAATTTTTACCTTACTTTTTTTCCTGAACTGATCAAATTTTTTTTTTGTTGTGGAAAAATTTTGATGGACAATAACTTATCAATATTAATTAAACATGGTGGAAGATGGAATTTGTTATGTTGGTGTTTATTATAGTTTTCTGATTTGTTTTTAGTAATCTCTGTTAATAATAAAGTTTGTGATGTTTTTGTTTAACAATACATTTTGATAGATAAATATTACTACAAAAAAGTGTTATATACAATAAAGAAAATGTTGTATACGATTTTTTAGACCAACAACATGTTACATTATATACGTTTATTAAAATTGAAAATATGAGCAAAAGTTATTTTCTGAAAATATAAAACAAATTGATATTACAAAGTGTTATTTTGTATTTCAAATTCATTGTATTAAAAGTGTTGTAAGATTGTACGATATTTATTTTTTTATTTGGTATTTTTTTTGGTTATTTGTGGATATGTATAATATTAATGGAATTATTGGTGAAAAAATTGTATAAAATTGGTCAACATGATGTTAGTTGTCTGAATTGCATAATAATATGGTATGAAATATGAAATGTTAGTATGTTTGTCTATTTCTTATTTGTAATGCAATGTTTGTATATTTTTTTTACATTTATAGTATGAAATGTGTATTACTTTGGTATTAATTATTTTTATTTTATTTTTTAATGGCATATTTTTTTGGAACTATTTTTAATGTGCATTGATTTTTCATGTTTGGTGATACCATCGACGGTTGATATGAATGTTGTTGTTGAAGGACCAAAGAAGTACACAGTAAATTTAAACACAAGATATGTAGTTGTGGGAGATTTCACCATTATGAGATACCATGTGATCACGTAATTGCATTTCTTAAATACAGGAAACTGCATGAAGCATATTAATACAATAGTAGTCGTTTGATCAAGAATTGTTATTACCATGAGGAATCTTTTACTATTAATAGTAGTCGTTTGATCAAGAAGAATTGAAGCGTCACAACCCTGCATTTATTAATACAATAATTAGTAACCAACACATTTCAAGGCCAATTACTAACATATAACTAGCTCTCCGGAAAGTAAACTCACCATTAACGAAAACCAATAATGTGAAAATGGAATAGTAGCAAAGAGGCGCACCATTCGTTCTCTCTTGTCTGATTGATCCTCAACTACCGTGTAATGGTGGTAAAAGCTTGGGGGACAAAATATCATCGTATAAATTCATTATGACAAATCCGAAAAAAAGCAATGCTCCTGCTTACATAACATGATTAACGAATGATGAAGAAACACCAAGTTATAACATTGAAGCCATTTTTTTTGTTTGTATTAATTACTATATGGAGAGTCTATGGATAAGTTGTACACTTTCTTATTGTTGTTTATGATTTTGTGATGATGAAGTAAAATGGAAGGTTGTAGTTATAGATAAAAATTATTATCGTGACATAGGAGTGGTAAACGAGCGAGTCGAATCGATCGCAATAGAGTCGATTTTACAAAACGAGGTAAATAAAATGGGTAAGTTATCCGCTCTACTCATATGTTTTAAATAGGTAAAAAGAGTTTACCCAATGAATACTATGGAACCATATTTTCTATTTAGATAGAGGTCTTGTTAAAAGTTTTTCTTTAAAAAAAATAAATTATCACTTTAACTCACCTTTACGAGCCCCCACCCCCACCCCACCCCCACACACAACAACTCTCAAAAAAGTAAAAGATCAATTAAAAAAAAAAAACAAAATTCCACCAAACCCCTAAAGTCCCCACTCCAAACCCCTTACAGCCACCCCTTTCCACCACACCCCTACCCAATGACGAAACCCCTCCCCCCTTCTCCACTCCCATCCAAAAAAAAATCCTTAAATTTTTTTAGAACCTTAAAAAAAAAATTACCACCCCCCACCCCTGACCCCTCCCCCCCCCCCCTCAAACACCCATCCCAAAATAAAAATTAGAAAAAAAATTTAACTTTTTCATTGAATATTCAAAAAATTTCACCCAACCTCTAGAACACGCTCCTTACCACCCTTACCAGCCCCCCATAAACCTCTTACCCCCTACCAGTCCCCCACTCACCCCAGCATACACACCATCCCAAATAAATGTAAAAAAAAAGTTTTTGTTATATAAAGTATTTGTATTATAGTGAATGTCTATCATGTGGAGTCCTTTTTTAGATATGATTAAAGAGTCCACCTTACTGGGGACCAAGTTGATTTCTCCTATAAAATTGGAGTGCTCCTCTCATTGTAAATCGATTCATCAAGAGAAATAACAAGTATTCTCTTCTTTCTCTCTAGTTCTTCTCTTATTACTATAGTTTTATAAACACGTTATCTGCACGAGACTCTAATTCTCAAAAAGTGAAGGTTAGATTTGCAAAGAATTAATAAGAGTATTATTTATTCTTTTGTTTTTATTTTAAGGCCAATCTTACAAAACTTAGGAGTCCTGCCCTTCCAAAGTTCAGGGCAGGAACTCCCTCTCAGGGGTGTTTGGATGGAATCCACCTTGATGCAATGGGTCTTGGGAGGACACCCAAAAAGAAGGAAAAATAAGGCTCAAATCAAAATTGTGCTCACGAGCAAATGATAGTATTGCGTCATCATTCTTGACGAGATTTGAAAAATCGAATATATGACAGTTAAGGATCTCCACTGTTTGTGGAAAAAACCTACAAAGAAAGAAATTTGACCACTTGAGATGGTCATACATCCAAAGGCACGTATGATTTGAGCATCTAAGGCTACAAGACTTTAAGTCTATACATGAGTAGAATTCTGTCATGTCAGAATCACTTCTCAATTGAAATATGTGGAGAAAACGGTTAGCTGAGATTGCATATGATGAAAAAAAGACATTTCTCCACTTTCCACGCCTCGAATGTGCTTTGCCAAGCAACAATATCGAGAGAAAAGTTCAAAAAGTATTCTGAACTAATTTTCTCATCTTTCTTGTGGACGAGACAAATAATAATTATTATTGAAAAAATCATTGAGATCGACCTACTGGGATCTGAACACTTCCTGAAGTGAATGAGGAAGTAGCCCACCAGTAGGCGTGTGAAAAAGGTCGCGGTCCTACTAGTGGGGTGGAGCTGGACGTGGTCGTGATTTGGTCAAGGAACGTAATTCTATCTTGGATTAAATATTCATCAATAAAAAGGAAAAAGAAAGGATGAGAAACGTGAAGAACTAGGGAAGGTTGTTTCGATTGTGGTGGAAGAGGTCATTATGCAAGTGATTGTCGTACTCCCAACTTGGTTGAGCTTTATCAAGAATCACTTAAAGAGAAAGAGAACAATTCTTTGAGGCAAATTTATTTTAATTTATCATCTGAAAATCAAGTTGGAACATCACGCACTGGATTATAGCAGGATTTCTTCGCACATCCTGAAGGAAAAATAATCCTTAATTGTGATGGTTCTGGAACATGGAAGAGTGCTTTTTTTTTTTGTATATTATTAATAAATTTAATGTTAATGATAGTGTTTGCATGAAATTATTAGTATTTTAAATTGGTTAGGGTCGTTCATTAGTGTTCCTTAATTCTTAATAAAAATAATATATATTTTCATTGTTTTATTTTTATATGATTATACATATGATAGAGTTAGTTCAAATACTAAACTTTTCCAAGTGTTTGTATTATATTAGGGATCTTTAAACTTGATCTAATGTTAAAAATATGCAGTATGTATTAACTAGGATTAAATAATGATTTTGTTTTATTTTCCCAAACAACTCGTTTTGACTTAGGAGGAAACAATAAATTAAGGATCAATTTATAATATTAATCATTAATTATTCCTGGTGAATAATTGTACCCTTTTGAAAACACAAATTTTAATAGATATTTATTTGTGGGATGTCATTTCATGTGAAGCATGGATAATTCGAAGAACATATTATCGAAATATGAAGATAGTTGTTGATTTTGATTCTTGGTACAACACATACGATATTCCAAAAAAAGATGGGAAAAAAAAATGTTACTACAAATTTTTGGTTTAGTACTAATATGATTGAGGGCTTTGGAAGAGCCATTGTCATTTTGCCCAAAGGGAAAAACTAAAACTCATATTAATAATCTATGTTTTTTCCAAAATCTAAGAGAAATTGTTGAGTTTTAAAGATATCCGTGAAAAATGGTGCTCATATCCAATCCAAATGGGATGAAATAAATCTTGAATATCTTTGGTATAACCAAGGATGTCTCGGGCGACATGTGTTATAGAAAGTTCATGCTTTATCTTCTGGCGCTGTATTGTGACAAAAAAATTCGTGCAAAAGTTGAGGCACATTTTTATAGTAACTAAAGAAGTTTACTGATTCCATACATTTGACTTTGGCATGATCGTCTAGGACAATACCATGGGTCATAATATGAGACGCATATGAAAATGCGAAGGGACATCCAATAACAGGACCTAAAAGTCTTTTAAATGGTTGAATTTTCTGATGCTTGTTATCAAGGCAAGGTTAATTGTGAGAACATTCCAATGAAAGTTAAGATTGGTACCCTGGTTCTTGGAACGTATACATGGGGATATTGGTGGACCTATTCACCCACCTAGTGTCATTTAGATATTTATGGTTTCTAATAGGGCGTCTTCTAGATGGTCTATGGTGCCTATTGTCATCTCGTAACTGGCATTTGCAAAAAAATTATTGGCACAATAAATAAGGTTAAGGGCAACTTTCCTGATAATCAGATTAATAAGTCCATTTGTCTTGATAATGCTTGCAAAGTTTTCATCCCAATAATTTAATAATTATTGTTTAAGCCATTGGATAAGGAGTTGAAACACTCCGGTGCTCAGTTCATACTCAGAATGGTCTCGCTGAATCATTCATTAATGTTTGCAATTAATAAGCAAGACCATTGCTTGATGAAAACTAAGTTGCCCACTTCTGTGTGGGGAAATGCATTTTGCATGCTGCCAAATTATTCGTCTCAGACGACAAGTTATCATAAGGTTTCTCATTGCAATTGGTTTATGCCCGTCAGAACCTACGTATCCCATCTAAGAATTTTGGAAGTGCTGAATTATGATGCCTGTGGCACCACCAAACGCACTAGATGGGCTCTAAAGAAGGTTAGGACTATAGGTTGGGTGTGAGGTCACCCTCATTATACGCTATCTGGAACATTGACGGAGATATGTCTTACTGCTAGATTGCAGATGTCGATTTGATGAGCAGTTTTCCCAAAATTAGGGGGAGAGAATCGTGAAATGAATACGAGAAATTTTGTGGAAAACATTTCTCATTGTCTCATCTTGATCCAATTATTCTACTTGCGACAAGAAGTAACAAAAGATATTCATCTGCATTTTTTTGAAAATTGCAATAAAATGCAGAACGCATCTTCAGATTTGAAAAAGGATATAAATAACATATTTCCTGCCAGAGAATGTCCAATCGAAGTGATGTCCCTAAAGGATCCATTCCACTAGTGTTCATAGATAATGAGTCAAAAAACACCCTAAAGCGTGGTAGGACCATTGGGGTCTAAGGATTCAAATATCCTAGAAAACAAGAAAGATTTAAATGTCAAGATGACACTATGCAACGAATCTCATATGGAGTTCAAAATTTGATAAATCGATCATGAAAGAAATCAATGAACTTGAATTAAGGAAATAATGAACTATCCATAAATTTTAAAAGATGTTGAAAACTAATATTGACTCGATCAGGAAATAGGGTTGATTATGTCTTTTGCATATTAATGTTGCCAACAAATATCATGCAGATAATGGATCCTGAACCTCCATTTTGGTTATAGAATGTCGACACGAAATGATGGCCAAAATGCAAGAAGCAATTCAAATCAGAGTTGGAATTCACTGCCAAGCGTTGAAGTTTTGGACCATAGTTCAAACCACCTAATGGTATTAAACCTGTTTGTTGGTTCAAATGGATTTTTGTGCAAAAAGAAATGAGAAAAAAATGAAATACAAAAGGTATAAGCACGCCTGTGTGGCACAGGGTTTTCTAAAGGCCTGGCGTCGACATATGAAGAGACATACTCACCCGTTATGGGCCATAACATTGCGTTATCTCATTAGTTTCACAGTCCATGACAACTTGGAATGGCATTTGATGGATGTTGGTACAGCTACCTTTATGGATCACGTGATAAGAGATATACATGAAAAATTCCTGAAGGATTTACGGCCTAAATCGTGTAATTAAAAATCTCGAGAAAGTCTTCAAATTAAATTGCAAGATAATTCTATGGTTTGAAGCAATATGGCGCATGTGGTATAACGTCTTAGTGAAGGTATTTAAGTAAGGAAGGTTATACAAAATGATGCAATTTGTCCATGTGTCTTAAAGAAAACAATATCGGGGAATTGTTGTACGTGCTATTTATGTTGATGACCACTAACAATTTATTGGGACCTCCAATAGAGCTTCAAAGGCAATTGATATTTAAAGAATGAATTGTGAGATTGTGAATGAAAGATCTGTGAAGAACAAAATTTATTGTTCTTGGGTCTGCCCCCAATGTGAGCATTTTGGACAATGGTATTTTTGTTCATCACTCTGCCTACACGAAAAAGTGTTGAAAAGATTCTGTATGGATGAAGCGCGATACATTAAGTACTCGATGGTTGTTCGGTCAATTGATGTGATAAGGGGATCATCCCTGACCTCAAGGAAAGGATGAAGATAATTCTTGGTTCTGGAAGTACCGTATATTAGTGCAATTGGTGCACTAATGTATCTTGCGACACTACAAACGATGATATAGCTTTTGCTGTGAACTTGTTAAGCAAGGTCTAATTTGCTTCTACTAGGAGACATTGGAATGGGATAAACAAATTTTGCGATATATAAAGGGACAAACTGATATGGGCTGATTTTATTCTGTTAATTGTAGCCCAAATCTTGTGGTCATTGCTGATGCCAGGATATTTATCTGATCCACAAAAAGCTCGATCCCAAACAGGCTATGTGTTATATGTGGGGGAATGCTATCTTGGAGATCTACAAAGCAGTCCATCGTAGCCATTCATCTAATCTTGCTGAAATAATAGCTTATTCATGAAGCACGTAGAGAATGTTGTGTGGTGTAAGGTCTAGGTACATCTCATTCGAGGAGAAATGTGGGGTTTTGAAATGTGATAAAGTTACCCACACTTTATCTGAAGGATAATTGCGCATGCATTAAGCACAACTTAAGGGAGGATTCATAAAAGGAGATAGAACAAGCACATTTCACCGAAGCTGTTCTATAAACAGAACATTCCAAAGAATGGTGATATAAATGTGCAACAGATTAGTTCAAGTGACAATGTGGCGATCTAGTTACCAAGTCTCTACACACTGGCAACTTTCAAGAAGATGAGTGCACAAAGCTTGGAATGCGAAGATTCAAGTCTGGGATTAATGTTCTCATTAGGGGGAGTTGAATACGCGCTGTACTCTG
This sequence comes from Solanum habrochaites, assembly GCA_027704765.1. NCBI lineage: Eukaryota > Viridiplantae > Streptophyta > Magnoliopsida > Solanales > Solanaceae > Solanum > Solanum habrochaites. The sequence continues at coordinate 63,105,069 of JAKWJA010002498.1, forward strand.
TTTTCCTTACGAGGTTTTGTCCATGGGTTTTTCCTTGAAGTTTTATGAGGCAGCAGAGATCGTTATTAAAGATTATGTGTATCTTCTCCTTTACTAGAGTTTTTCTTTTCTTAAAGTTTTTTTTTAGTAAGGTTTTTTGAAGAGGAACATCATTCATGAATTAGACTTCGGGGGAGTTTATAAAGTATTTGTATTATAGTGAATGGTTCATCATGTGGAGTCTTTTTTAGGATATGATTTAAAGAGTCCTCATACGTAGGACAAGTTAGATTTCTCCTCTTAAATAGAGTGCTCCTCTTCATTGTAAATCGATTCATCAAGAGAAAATAACAAGCTTCTCTTCTTTTCTCTCTAGTTTTCTTCCCCGTCTTATTCTATAGTTTTATAACAGTTTCAACTGTTTTTTATAGATTTTTAGTATTCAACTCCTTATATTTTTTTTATTTGCTTTACCCATTTTATTCATTTAAGTATAGGATTTTTTAAATGGAAATATGGGTTATTACTCATTTTTTAAACTCATTTCAAAATGAGTAGTTGGATATCTTATTCATTTAATATGAATAACTGCATGATTAATCATGATTTGACCTATTTTACCACCCCTACCGTTGACTACAGTAACACAACAATAGTTGTAGGTTTAGCAACTCTCACAAGATTGAGCAACACTTTTGACAAGTTCTAATTAAGAAAACAATTTTTAATTTTGTGGTACGTTGAATCAATGCATGCACGAAATGTTTAAAAGACTATCAGTTTTGACTTGGCAAATAAACTCTCCGCAACCAACACTTGAGGTGAAAGCCTGACCAGATGAATTCAATCAAACAAAATAATTACAATCAACTATGATATTTTTTTTATATTAAATCTATGGCCTTAAAAATAAAAATAATTCTTATTTAGATATATTTGTTTATAATTTTATAAATAAATTAATTAATTAATTAATTAATTATAAAAATAAAATAACTTTTTAAATTTCTAAATTACGCCTTAATTTCGAGTAAATATGAACGTAATATAATTTCAAGTACTATTTCTGATGGAGCGATAAAATGCATAATGAACTTAATTAATTAGTACCAAAAACCTCCTCTCAGTGAAACTCAACAGATTAACAAAAGCTAATTAAAAATTGATTCATTATGAGCAACTACCAACTACAAATTTCGAGAAAAAGTCAAAATATAAAAAAAGAATAACAACTCTAGAAAAAATTTCATATCACCGTTAACAACATGCAAATTAGTATTAAGTTATATATAATGATGCAAATTATTCTCTCCGTCTGAAATTGTTTGTCATGTTGCGCTTATCAAAAGTCAATTTGACTAATTTTTAAAAGTAAATTAGATCACATTAATTCGATATTTTAAACAAAAAAAGATATTCTAAAACTATATGAAAAGTACTATAAATTATAATTTTTTACACATTAATATGATGAAAAATTACATCTTAAAATGTTAGTCAAAATTTTTATAGTTTAACTTTAAAAATAAAAATTATGACAAACAAATCCGGACGGTGGGAGTAGTATTAAGGTCTTTATTAGTTCATTAAAGAATAGAGTGGAAACTTTCCTTTGGTTTAGTTTATTATTGGCTCATTCATTAATTATTATTTATATATATGGTATGTTAATTCAATATTAATCAATTAATGGCCCATGGCCATAACGTGTCTCACCAAAAAATCTTTTAAACAAAATATTGATGAAGAGAAGATACGCGAGTATTAATGAACTTGGTTAGAATGTAGCAAATATCTCCTTTTGTCAAAATTATAGTATATAGTACTCCACTTTCACTAGCACTTCTTTCATCCACTATATATATCAAAAATGAATATTTATTTTTACTTGTTTAATTTTTAAAAATAATTTATCACTTAATTTATTCCACTTATTAAGTATAATTTTTTTCTATAATATTTCTCAAAGCATGTAATCTATTATACTAAGAGAATAATATAATAAAATTATTATTCTATTTAATTAGTTGATTTGCTTCTTAAAGGATATATCAAGTTATTACGGATAAATAAAATAATGGAGGGAGGGAGTAGTTATCTGAATATTCAGGTGCTACTTCTATGATATTGAAGGTCAAATTAGTCCACCAGGCCTATAATATTATCAATTTGCTTATTGCTCATTTTATTGAAGACAGTACAATAAATATAATGAAAAAGAAGAAAATTTTTACGGTTTAGATTTTTTCGAGCATAGCAATTAATTAATTAAGAGGAAAATTGTTCTATAATAGCAAACTAATAACCTAAATTAAATGGAAGAGCTAGGGTTGATTTAATTGTGCTCCATAGCAACATTGCAAAATTCCAGCGTCTCTCTCCCAAAAAATCTCGCTCGCCACTCCCATTTATTGCTCGCCTCTCTCGCTTTATACAGAAATGCTTAGTCTAGTTCTGCTTTTGTTTGGTATTTAAAGCGACGAGAACGAGAGGAAAATTGTAATAATACAATGCAAAAAGTATATCTCGTGTTATACACTTATTATAATTTACAAACATTTTACTCAAATATTGCAGAGAAAAAAGAGCCAACAATATACAATGGGTGATTATACAATTGCATGAAATACAATTTCTCTAGTTTTTAACACAAAAAGTGTATTATACGTGTGTTTCTTTGTTTTTTGTATAACTAAAGAGAGAAAAGCCAGAGAGAAAAAATATTCTTATTGGCCCTATTACAATTAAATTAGGCAATATACATACATTTTAATTCGAATTCAACTGTATGCAAAAAAAAATTCTACAAATTGCAGCGAAATAGGCCAGCGGAATTATACAATTAAGCCAGCGAATTATACAATTTAGGCCAGCGGAATATACAATTAGGCCAGGAATTATACAATGTATATGTATAGCAAATTATACAGTTTATGTTTGCATGGAAGCCAATTATGAAAATTTGCTATAGCATACAAATATGAATTTTTTTGTTTGGTTATATGTGAAGTTGACCATTAATTAAAGTATCGCTTCTCTGAATTGTCAAAGGAGATTCGCACATAAAATATATTAACCTAATTATTATTTGTAAAAATTTAAGAATCCCATGTGTGTAATTCAAATAATTTACATTCGTCCCGAAAAAATTTAGTATTTTACAAAAAAATCCCTTAAATTGTGTTCTGTGATACTTTAGATACTAGTGATACATGGTAAATGACATGGTAAGTTTAAAAACTGTTGAGAAAAAAATGGGGACGGGAAAAAAAACAGTCCAATTAAGGTTGTTACTCTTAAAACCGCTTAATTTAAAGGTAACAGATAATAATAATCACCATTAAAATCAGCAAGTAATTGGATATTGATTTCAATTTTCTGAAATCAAAATTATATCCATCATTTTGAAAACATTTTTTATGAACAATATGTTCAAATTTTGAACTAAAGTTAATTTATTGGTGTTATAGTGATTTTTCAAGATGAATTACTTCGACTTTTGATGATTAATTTGAAAGAAGAATTCAGCCTATCGGAAAATGGTAGTATCAGATTAGGCTTCATCACAATCATCATCCCCTACACCATCTGAGGAACATCATTCTTCGCAGAGTCTGATATTACGTTCTTGATTTCGATGAATCAGAGAAAATTCTTCTAGCCAAGTACCATTCCGTGGAGATGATTGGGTTAGTCTTTAAATTTGTTGAGTATTACTTTTTTTTTTTTTGTTTTATTAACAAATATATCATGTATGGTGTAAGGTATGGCCCATGCAATGGTTGTTTTGACATTTGCAGAGGTTGGTGTATTTGTAGCAAGTAGTGAATAGAGTCATGTAAGAGAGAAAGTTAATAGTAAAAGGTCACTCACTCTCCATATTGTTCATGCTGTGATTTTTTTGTATATGCATTGATCAAAAGGGAGAGAAGAAGATGAGAGACTTTGTATCATGTATTGTGTCGGTTCATTTCTTAGCTTAATATAATCATATATAATGTTTTAGTATGTATCTAAACTGTTGCTATTATATCAACAAACAATCTTTCAGTATTCCAAAAAAACAAAGGAAATCCACTCCTTAGTAGTCAAGGTAAAATAAGTCCAACATGAAGAGTAGGGAAGGGAAGAGGGGAAAAGTTTGACATGGGAAAAACGATGGCTATGGGGAAAGTTTAGGGAAAGAAGGACCCAGTTAGTAATTGTGATATAAGCGTGTTGCGCTGAGATATGAAGTGGCTGTAAATTTTGGTGGAATGGTAAAATAGAGGAAGCCTTGCCCCCTCCGCTCCTTAGTAACGCTACGTACCCCACCTTCATCCATATGACCTTAAAAGCCACTCCGACACACCGACACCCTGACGACCACAATATCCCAATTTTTCTCTCAAACGGAGATCGGGGGACTCCTGGCAAACCGTACAGATTACAGAAAAGGGGCAAACACCTAGCTGCGAAACTTATATTATCTCATCTCTAATTCTTTTAGCCCCCGCAATCAGCCTGGTTGCGATCTAACTCCCCTCATGCATATCAGCTACCTCACCCTCCTTATCCACTGTTTCAGTCATCCTCTTCGCATCCACCTTTCGATCGCTATTCAGCGCGGATTACACGAATCTAAGCTCGCTCCGCTCCGAGAGTTTGCAACCCCCCCATTTATCTCCGCCTTTTCCCCTTCCTCTCCCATACATCCACTCCTTGCGGGCTTCCGACCAAGCTGCAACGGGGAAAAAACCAACATCTTCTCCCAAAGTGAAAGAACACTCGGCGAAGTAGTTGGACTGCGGGTGTGATAATGAAACATAAACCATGAGACGGGACGAGGGGAAGGGAGCCTTTTCCCTACAGAGGTCCAAAGCGAGACAGGCGTGGGATAAGGAATGAAACTCACTTATGGAGAAAGTAGGTCCTAGGGTAAAGAATAGCAAGGGAAAATAACAAACAAGCGATCGAACAAAGTCAAAAAAAAATCCTCTTATTTTGCACTAATGCTCCTCTTGCATTGGATCTCTCCTATTTCCTAAGTCCTAACTACATAAATAAAAGAATCTTCGAAACAAAAATCATTTCATAATCCCCACTTGGAAGTTACTCCTTTGCCTTTACTTCATCCTGCAAATACATGACAAACGACAACGACATTGTATAGTGAATTACTAAAACATTAGAACCATTGTGATACACGTCAATTACATGTATCAGCAACATCGACTCTAAACAACATACACACTGATTCTATAGTAGCATCAAGTAATTGATGAAGCATTTATTAAATTAGTGAATGATACATCTATAAAAATTTCAAATCATGTATCAGTCTACATCAAATAAACAACTAATAAGACTGATACATGATATCAGTTTTCAGGAATTCATACTACATGCAAAAAACATGTGATAATATCTTACTACATGTCGCAGTGCATTGTCTAAACATGTACACCAGATTCTTTATATGTATCTCAAGCACAGTTGATGACGCATTACTAAAACTTATTGAATGATTTAATTATAATAAATTTTTAAAACTTCATGATAATATAAATATTATGTTTTTTAAAAAAAAAATATACCTCCAATTCTGTTAAAAATGGGGCGAAAGAGAAATTGACTAAGTTCGAAATCAATTAATCTTTTATTAAGAAAAATTGACTTTTCAAATTTGGAGTCGCAACTTGATTTTTGATAAACTCAAGGAAAAATTCAAAAGATTTTAAAACAGAGCTAAACATCAATTGAAAAAACGGTTTTCGAAGTTCAATGTACATCCCGAGAAGGTGTTAGGCCTCGGGATGCCCGCTAACTCAGGTTGACCGGTTGATTTGACATAAATGACTATTAAAGACGAAAAATTTATTTTTAATATTTTTTATTTATTTATATTACTTATTTTTTTCTTTTCTAAAGGAGATATTTAAAGAATTTAATTTAAGAAAAAACTTAAGTGTGATAAAAGTAAAATGATATAAAATAGTAAATAAATAGTCAAAATTAAAATATACAAACATGGCTACCCTTTAGGGGATTATGTAAATTTACCAAAATTACTAATTAATTCAAACAAATATTAAACAAGAGAGAAAATATTTGAACTTGGTAAATGCCCAAATTCATTCAATTGGCTTGACCCACCGTGTCCTAACTAATATTTAGATTTGGGCACTTTTTTGTATCAATTAAAACTGCAAAAAACAATATTTGGCCACTTGAGCCTATTAAAAACTATGCTGCCTGGCCCATCTCATGAAAAGAATAAAGTATACAAAATGTGTATATTGCTGTATACGACGTATATTCAAACATTTTTTTTTTGAAGCCTGTATTTTTGAATACATTTTTTCGCTATTCCCCTGTATTTCCCTGCGATTGTACCTGTATCATTTTTTAAACATGTTTAACAATTGTATATCGCGCCCAAAGAGTTGTATACCAATGTATACGGCGCACCCTATGTACGTATTCTTGCCTATCTGCCAGTATTTTAATTAGAATCGGCCGGTCCCGTACGGTAACCTGCAATTCAACATTTTTCCACATATTTATTAATATGGGCATTTATGTATATCAATGTATAAGGATGTAGATCAGCCCGATTTCGATTTTTGATAGTGTTGAAAGCCCTTTCCAGAAGCATATTTTCATTCCATCAACCCAGATCTTTGGATTAGGCCTCCTGTGCAACTTTGCTGTATATCAAGCGATTTATCATAACAGAGTATATAGCTGGTATACAGCTTCTCAACACCTTGCAGAATTATTTTTACAGCCAATGTTTTGATTTTCTTTGCCTCATAACAGCAATCGATTGAGAATAGGGAAACTCGGAGGGACTGCGGGAGGAAAATTGGAGTCCCAAAATGGACTCGAGAGGAGTGCGAGTTTCAAATGCAATCAAAACAAGACAAAAGAAGGGGAATAGGGGTGTAGAATTCAATACACATCTAATATTAATGTCACCCATAAACAAAAATAAACCATGAAATCCATTACGATTTACATCATCAAAAACCCCAAACAGAAAAGCAACTCGGAGACGAACGAGAATATAATTCAAACAAAATCCACAAATGCGGCTATCATGCTGGGAATGTTATGAAGCGACAGCCTAAGACTTCCCAAATTTCAAAGTAATACTTCAAACTAAAATATCAGAAATACAGCCATAAGTATGAAGGAAGTGAGCTGATAATAAACATTGAAAGGAAAAAGGTACAAAACACACATACGAACTTTACTACCGCAAATCCAACTGTATCAAACTAGGCAAGAAAACAATTCATTTAACTCGCTACAAGACTTACTTCGTATTACATGCAGTCAACACAAGTGACCTCAAGAGGAAAAAGGAAAAACAGCCTCTAAACTACAGATTTCCGAAAATTTTGGATAACTGACGTATGGTTCGAACGCGTTGTTTTTTTAAAACAAGAACAGGTGGCTTAACGTAACAAAACACACACATTCATTCTGCTGACTATAGGCAGACTATATGAGAAGCATAGCAATTTCAAATATCTATATATATCTTATATACTATATAATACTCTATATATATAATATATATATATATATATATATATATATATATATATATATAACATGTAGACAAGTACAGCACATTAATGTTCTCTTGAACCGTGTGTGTGTCTGATACTGGCACAAAGCTTAGGATGGTTCAATGAAGAGAGGCTTAAGCTACACTCCAGCGAACGGAATATAAAACAACAGAAAACTTAGAACGATAGATAGCCAAAACAAGAGAAAGACTACACGCCGAAAAACACAAAAAGCAACAAAGGGAGAGAATTCTAGACACGAACAGAAGCGATATAAGAGAATTAGCGAGCCAGATGAAACATAATCCGTATTTTTTATTAAATTTCATTAACCGTCTCACCACACGGAATGTCAAAACATCGATAGAAGAAAACCATTTCGAAACGAAAAAACAAGAAAGTTATGCCGACAAAGCAGGGATTAAATGTCGACGAGCAGCGAATTGAGACGATACGGAGGTGCGAACCTGCTTTGCCAAGAATGACCAACTCGAACACCAAAGCGAGGGAAGGAAGCCAGGATGGATCGATCAACTCCTTCCGAAGTGCGTAAAGGAAAGCTGAAGAACTGGACTGTTCTTATGTTAAAATGTTAACAAAGTTTCAACCAACGATTTCAAAATTTAAACCTTCTCGACCAAAATTGCCAAAAAGAATATCCAAACCAAGTTCTGCTTTTTCCTGAATTTTTTCGATGAAAATCTCGAACCCCTTTTCTGATGAAGAAAGGCGGTGTGGTGGTATTAGAGAGGAGAAGAAATAGCCCTCTTTCTCCTTTTGAATTCGAAACTAAATCCATTTCGGGTCAATTCCCATGGCACAGGCGTGTTCGGGAGAGGATGTTGAATGAAATTGCAAACCAGCAAGACCCTACTTGACAGAGTTATGGGTCTCTGCGCTTCCGTCTGGTTCACGCGAAGAGGAAGATGGGAAGGAGAGAAGAGCGGGGGTTGTGGGCGTTTGCAGGAGTCGGTCTGTTTTTCTGGGTTCTGGAAGAGAGGGGCAAGGAAGCGAGAGCGAGGTGGGGGAGACGCAGGAGAGAGGAAGGGAGGAGAGAGGACGGAGGGGAGACGCGGGCTTCGTGTCTCTTTCTGGGGAATTTCCGAAAATTGGGGTTGCCTTTCTTTCTGAAAATTATGTGACGTGTGGGAAGAAAGAAGGGAAAAGGGGGAAGTGGGAGGGGGCGGGTCAATGAAATAAAAAGGGTGGGGTAGATTTAGGGGAGGAGGAGGAGGGGAGGGAGGTGGTATAATTGGCTGTGGGCTGAAAATTACTGAAAAAGTTGTGAGTTGGGTCAGTTGAGGGGTTTAATCTAATGGGCCTGGGAGAGCGTGAACGAAGTGGGCCTGGTGATGTTGGGATATTAAAGGAATTGGGTTGGAATAAGCGTGGGATGATGGTGGAGTGGGCCTGGGACAATGGAATAGATTTAAGTAACAGAAACATATACATATGTGTATATACAATATATGTTATATATACATATATTTTATTTTCGCAAGATTTATACATAAAACTATTAACTCATTTACCGGCGCGGGTTACAAAATTGGGTATGTCAACAATTATGATACACAACAAATTCAATTATCCAGTTGACATCTAAAACACTTATACACCCTTTTTAAATGTATCAACAAGCCACTTGATCCTAAAATTTTTACTAATTTAAACAACCACCATTTTTAAGTACCCAAAATACTAACCGCGAGCAATGGAAGCCTAACAACAATGTTCTGCTCTTTTTCCCTTTTTGTTGTCTTTTGACAACTTTTGATGTTTCGCCAGGTCTTTGTTTGAATCCTTCTGAAGTTTTAGGACATTGCAAAGACTTTTTTTCTATTTTCTTTCCAATTTTCATCGTCGAATCCTCTCTCCTTCTTTTACTTAACGGATCGTTACATGAATCCTCGACCCTTCCCCCCCCCCCCCCCCCCCCCGCTGCCGCATATCCGCCTTGCTGCGGCTTCCTCCTCCCCCGCTGCTGGGTCCCCGGCTTTCGCTTCGCCCGCCCTAGACCGATGTGCTGGCTCTTCCGCTCCCCCGACTCCCGCCCCCCTCTGGGGGGTTGCGCTGCCGCCGATGGCTTCCGGCCCCCCACCGCCGTGCCCCTTGCTGTTCGTCCGGCCCCCCCCGTTCGGCCCGTCTGCCCGTCTCCTGCCTTTCCTGCTTTTGGCCTTTTGCCCTTCCCCATTTCCCCATTGGTCTTTTCTTTACCTTCCATTACCTTTCCTCCTTCCCCTCCCCCCGTGCTTCCCCGGGGTTTGCGTGTTTCCCTGGCTACCCTTTACCCTTCCCCCCTCTGTCCGAGGTTGAGTGTTTTAAGGGAGAAAAAAATGGGCATTAAAATTGGTAAATGGTGTTAAGTTATATGATGAGGGAAGAAGAAGGGGCAATGATCTAAAAACCTTACCACTAAAAAAAAAAAAAAAGAGAAATTAGGTAAGATTTAAAAAAAAGTAGTAGGGAAAATTAGAGAATATAAAAATTATAGTTGTGTATTTAAGTTATTTTTCCATTATTAGTATTATTTCGTGATTAGAGTAAGAAAAGGAACACATTGTTATATAAAAACTAATGCATGTATAAATTACACGGTAAGAGAGGGAAGAGAAAACTAATATTTTTCACTTGTTTTTGCTATTTACGTTATTACAAGAAGAGGGATATATATATACTTGAGCAACAAGTGTAATATATGGACTCTATTTGCCATGCTTATACTTAAGGAATAATTACCTGGAATATTAAACTAAGTTTACAGATCCTCTAGATTTACTTTCGTTTTAACAAAATTAATAAAAGCCCGAGGGGGGGAAGAAAAGGGAAGCGACAGATACAGAAAGAAAGGATGAAGCGAAGGAAGACAAACCAAGGAAAGCGGACCCGAAGGATACTCTTTATTTCCCCAAATCAAAAATACTCATACAAGACTCCATAAATTTAATAACTAAACCAATCAATATTTCCTTTATTTTATCTTTATTTTCCAAATAAAGAAAGAAAACATTTACACCACTCCCACTATCAATACTCAACTGTTCATCTTCTTAATTTTGAAAATCAAATATCTTTATTACGTCCGATCCGCTTTCTCTAAGTGGTCCGCCATTTTTCGTCCGTCCGCCTTTGATTCGTTCCGTCCGCCTCCTCCTAAGCTGCTTCCCGCCATTTTATTTGTCGTCCGCCTTTGATTCAGTCCAGTCAGCCTCCTCTAAGCTGTCCGCCATTTTTTCTCTACTGTCCGCCTTTGAAAATCAAAGTTGGCTCTCCGTCGTACGCCGCACACAGTCTAATCTGTCTGCCTCCCGTCAGACGCCGTCGTCTAATCTGTCCGCCTCGCCGTACGCCTTAGTTAATTTGTCCGCCATATCTGTACCGCCATAAAACACAAAGAGGCCCAGCAAAGACCACCAAGAAGAGGGGTAGAAAAGCAAAGAAAGCTTTTGCAATGGCCATATCCAGACCTCCACGCCACAGGTACGTATTTCGATTTTATTTATTTTTTTTAATTTTTTTGCCAAATGCAATGGAATTTTTGTCATTATCAGAAAATATTTTAGATTATTTATCTGATTCAGAAATACTATTTTTGTTGTACATGTTGTTTATTAAGTATGACTAAGTATAAATAAGTTGAATTTCAAAAAAAAAATTATGTAATCAAAACCCAGCTGTTGTATCAATTATATTTTTTAGAGTATTTATCTGATTCAGAAAATGCTAATGATCATATTGTGTAGTAATTATAAATAAGTTCGAATGAAATTCAAAAAAAAATTATGTAAAAATTCTACCCGTTGCCCATCCTCTTGGTTGGCACCTCCTTTTGGGGTTTATGTTAATAACTTTGGACATTTTTGATCATTAGTATCAGTAGACACGAATATAATGTAAGTTACAATTATGTATCAAGTACGATTTACTTTCTGTATATTCAAATATAACTTTGCATTTTTTGTATCATGTTAGTATCAATTAGGACAAACACTTCTAATTGTAGCTAAACTTATTATCAAGTATGACTTTGCATTTTTTGGATCAGTTAGTATCAAGTAGACAGAATTTATAATTGTAGTAACACTATGTATCAATACGAATTTGCCTTTTTGTTATATGTTTAGTATCAAGTAGACAGACTTATATCATGTTCAAGTATCAAGTAGACAGACTTATACTGAGTACACTTCTGTTATTCCAAATACGTATTTACCTTTTTTGTATCATGTTAGTATCAAGTAGACAGACTTATATCATGTTAATAATCAAGTAGACAGACTTATAATGTGTAGTTACACTTATGTATCAAATACGAATTTGCCATTTTGGTATCAGTGTTAGTATCAAGTAGACAGACTTATAATGTAGTTACACTTATGTAGCAAGTACAACTTTGCATTTTGTATCATGTGGCTATAAAGTGTCTGTTAAGTATCATTATTGGCTGACTTCGATACGTTGTTAGAATTAGTATCAAGTTTATTTTTTCTTTTATGTATCATATTAAACTGTATGTTATATTAAATATCAATATCACTTTGTTCAATTGAGAAATATGAATTCATGTGGTTTTAAAAAAACCACAATTCCAACACTCTCTTAAGTTTGTGGATATGTTAGCAACAGTGATTGACCCTCAGATGAAGAATTGTATTAAATCATCATCTGAGATGAAATGTTAATGGTAGGCTAGTTAGTTTTCAAAGTTTGATTTTTTATTTTTTTTTTGGAGTTGTTGGTTTAAACAAGATGTTTGAAGAATAGTTATACTAACAACACATATTGGTAAATTATGAAGTCTGTTTTATTGTTAAAATGTTTATTTATTACTTTAAATTGTTTTTTATCACGGTTATTGAATTCAGGAATTGTAGACTGTTAGTGGGACATTAATGTCATTGTATTTATCAAAAACATAATAAAAAAAACACTTATAATATCGTAAATATCATTGTATGATACAAAAAAAATTTAAAATTATGTACGTAATTAAATTATGTAATGTATAATTGCAATATCAAAATATATAATATCACAAACAGGATACTAGTTATTACAACTTGATACAACCAGTTTTTTTTTTTTAAAAGTTAATATCTTTTGTACAAATAGTTATAGTCCAGTACTATGTTAATTATATTACGAACAATTATTTTCCCTTCAAATATGAATATTTTTAGGTATCTACACAATGATACTATATAACTAAATAAATTAAATTAGGACTGAAATAATTTGGGTGAAATTTCCGCAATTAATATTGATTTAACGTAAGTTTGAAAAGGATTATACAATAACCGTAGTGATACATAAATATAATGTCAAATTAAATAGAGTTTTAACAAAAAATAAAGAATGTGATACAAAAAAAGAAAATTTATAGCCGTAATTAAATTATGTTTAGATGATAATGAAATATCCAAAAATATAAATCACAAAAACAGTGTACTATCTTATTAAAACTTGATACACGCTAAAAAATTTTTGTTAAAAACCATTAATATCGTTTATCAAATAAGATATATTCAGTACTATAAACGGACAAATAAAAATGAACAAAAAAAGGACTAAAAATGAAAAGGCCCTAATTGTGAAACAAATTAATAGTACCTAAACATGTTGGTTGCTTTATTGATCTCTAATCATATTATTAACAGTAGTAGTTTAATATGTTTTGTTTAGGATAATCTTAATAGAAATAATGATTTTTTAAATACAATACTATAAAAAAGGGGTGTTAAAATGAATAACATTAATATTTTGGAGGGTGTTGTGTAATTGTAATGTGAAGTAAAATTAGGATTTGAAAAAATCTAAGAGGATCTATATGTCGGTTTCAAGTAATTAAAAGGCACTTTTCAAATGGAAAAAGATTAGGAGGTGAACTGCATAAAAATAACGAAACATGTGCATGTGAATATAGTACACATCTAGAAAAAAAAAAGATTGTACTGTTGATAGCTTTTATTTTGGCGTCCATCAATTATATATTCCATTGTCGCCGCTTTTACTTCGCAATTTTGAATAGATAGTGATATTTAATCGTTTAATATATGATTAAGTGGATTTTAGTTTTAAGGATTTAAAAAATTAATTTTTGGGAATAAAATAATTTTATATACAAAATAAATTATAATGGTTCGATTGAAAATGATATGTAAAATGAAATATATTATCAAATTTTCAGTTTTTTAATCATCATAACAAAGTTAGGCAGTAAAAATAAACCTCACGAGTTGGAGAGTATTCGCTCAGAGGTTAACTTTGGTCCACGAGCTGATTTTTTTAACTTATATCAGTAACACATCTTGGGATCTAATGCTGATTGCATTTTTTTTAGGAAAGATTTGGACTGTACGATTTTTTATTTTTGTTTAACTTAGTCATATATTGATGGATCTAAAGGTAATTCTAGCAATATGGACCACACCACAAAAAAAAATGCCAGTAATGAGAAATCAGAAATGAGGAGCTCCTTCTTGTGACAGCGTTGTGATATATAGGAAGTGTGCAAAAATTATAGGAATAATTACCTGAAACTCAACTAATCAAAATAAAAATATCTTTCTGCCTAAAAGAAGAGAAGATCTAATGACAATTTTACGGGAATAGAACTGCATTAAAAAACCACAACAAGTTAATTGCCTATATTTAAGGGAATACATACATGACATATTAAAAGTAGACATTAATTTCAAATTCAATTTTATCCCCCTAATTCTCAACAAACGGATCACAAAATTACTCAACAAAAGGAGAAAATGGAATACAATTATAATGTATCCAGTGTTTTAGATGCTATCAAGAAAATTATTAAAAATAAGGGGGGGGGCTTTTTTGTAAAGTGAAAAAAGAGTAGGGATAGGAGGTTAATTTTTGTTTACCTATGTGATTTATTATATTTTTACTATATTAATTCAGGGAGGCGGTCAAATCCGTTGGTTAAGGCCAAATTTAAACTCGAGACCCTTATAAAAAAATAAAAAATTATTAAATATTTTTTTAAAAATATATTAGTTTTCCTAGATTTTGAGATTGAACAAGTTGTAAGAATTTTTGTGTAGTCAATTCTTCTAATAATCTTTTCAATCGATAATAAAGCCAATCACTTAAATCTTCTGTTTGTTGAAGGCGATTATTACAGGAATTGTTACATTATTCTATAAGCACCGTAAGCATTTGGAAAAGATCAAGTTTTTTTGATTGCGAATCTCAAATAGGACATTTCTTCTACTGTAGATTTCATCATGTTATCGACTTTTTTTCTTAAAAATTTTGAATGACCGAAATTCATATTTTTTAGTTGACATATTAAAATCTAACAAATATTTTAAACACTATTTACTATATCAAATAAAATATATAATGAACATAAGATATAAAATAAAGGTAATATTAGAAATTAGAATGATATATCAAATTTGAAATTATGAACACTTGATTTTCGAAATTGAATTGAATTGTTGTGATTAATTTTTTCTTCAAATTTGAAACATAAATTATATTTTTTAAAAATTGAAATTATCAATAAAACAAGTAAATTAGTAAGTATTGAATAAGAGAGATATAAGATTAGAAAAATTATATAGAGAAGAAATAGAAGAGATAATGATAGAATACATAAAAATAAAACTAGAAAAAGTATAAGGTAAAAAAATTAAAACTTGTACAAATAAAAAAGAAATACCATTGAAGGTTAAGTACAAAAGTAAGGAGTGAAGAGCACTTTTGGCTCAGCCTTAACAGCTGACACAAACGACTTATAAAAACTGATTTTTGATTATTTAGCTGTTTGACAAATATAAAATAACGTATTTTAAGTCAAAAAAAACTTATTTGAACCCAAAAGTTAAAAGTTGGGGTGGGATTAGGGGTGCTTTTTTTTTTAGCTATAAGCTGTTTTAAAGTTGACCACAGTTTTCTCTTTTGCCCTAAGATTTGTTGAGACAATCTCCAAAGTTACAAACATAACACTAAACATCTATTTCTGCCATTTTTCCTCTTTTCAGGTTGTGACCATAGCAATTTTAACACTTTTATCCAAACACACACTACTATTTAAAAATAAGGTTTCAGCACTTTCAAAAGTACATTTTTTTAAGCTTCTTTATTAAGACCATCCAAAACGGGCCCTTAGTCTATTAATGCACTAATGTATTTGAGTCTTTGTTCTATTTTTTAAAAAAAATTTAGTCCTATCTGTTTTACAAAAAATATATATAAATAAAAAAATGACTAAGTTTCAAAAAATTAATTAATTTTATGATTTAAGAAAAATCGACTTTCCAAGTTAATAGAGTCGCCACTTGATTTTTTAGTAAAATCAAGAAAACTTACAATTATTTTTCAAAGATTTCAAAACAGATAAAAAATCAGTTGAAAAGGGTTCGAAGTTTAAATATACATTTTGGGAAGGTATTAGGCCCTCGGAATGCCCACTAACTCGCGGTTGACCGGCGATTTGACTAAAAATTACTTTGACTTGAATTTACCAAACTTTTCCAACTAAGTTATTTTTATCATTGGTACTAAAAATTATTATTATTTGCTATAATTAATTAGGGCAAAGAAAGGAATTATTTTAAAGGACCCGGACTAAGGTTGGTTGATTAGCATAAACAAAATAAAGGTCAAGTGACTGTTGTATAAAAATAATGAGTAATATCTATTATATGATATATATGGCTGTTACTTATTATCATTAAACATTAATTATCTCTTTTTACGGAAAAATAGCTAAGAAAATAACCTAAAGGGATGAACTTAAGGGTTGACAAAGACCAAGAAGTAAAATAAAAAACTAAGTAATATTATATGTATATAAATAAATTCAGAGTATATGTATATAAAGATAAGAAAGAGGTGACTATCATTTGGAATTAATTAAATCATAATCAAAGGCGTTAGTTAACATAAGAACAAATTAAGAAAGAGGTGACTATCTTCGTATTTCTACGTTTTCCCTGTATTGGCACGTTCTTGACACTGTATACCATATATTCCAACTGTATACCAATGTATACCGCCGGTATATCAGTCGACTTTTGGACTTTTCGGGGCTGGGAAATTGAATTTCCAGCAACATGCTACTGCTCTCAATCTGTACATCATTTTTTAGGAGGCTGGACGACTCGATAAGCAAGAGTATTGGGCCTTTATGGCCCAATAGGCAAACGCGAGGAGAAGAGATATAACCCGTGAGGATTCGGAGGAGATTTTTACATGAAAAAAGAACAGATGAACAAGAATTAGCAGCTACTCCGAAATGTCAACTAGAGAGAACACCCACGAACTAAGGCGAAAACTCAAGACGGCTTAAGAACTACAGATTCTATCTCGGAAAGGAAACCTTCATACTGTTTGGAAGAACTAAATTCCATCAACGTGGACAAGAAAAAGAAAAAATTTAAACTAAACCATAGAATATGCACAACACAGTAGAGCAAATCTTTAGCGCCTAAGGATCATAACAAGACTATGGAAATGATTTTACCTACTAAGAACTCAAACGACCAATCAGCTTAGATTTTAGGTAGACGTAATTGCTATAGTCGAAGAAACTGAGAAATACACCAGCATATTATAAAGAAACGAATACTCCGTTACCAACTAAAATAAGGGATCACTTAACAAATGACTCAGCCAACTACACAAGCACAAAACCAACCACATGTAACATCTGAAATATTCACATGATGCTTGATCCAAACGAGATACAAAAAACAGAAAAATCGATCAAGGGCAGCCATACATCACGTTTAAACTATCAAACTCGATCAACACAATAACAGTATCACATTAAAGCAACAAAGACGAGAAATATATCCAAAGGGAAGATGTTACCTTTTTCGGACAGAGAACTAGGGATAAGGCGAGCAAAGGGGGGCTTATCTCCACTTCACGACTTGAATTCGAACAATGATCGAGGATACTAAGCATTATCTTTGACCTGAATAGAGCTAATATGTGTTCTCCGTTTCTTCAACTTAGCCAAATTGTAATTGGTCAACTAGATTACAATTTTAAAAAGAGATGAATTAATATAATTAATTAACAAGCTTCTTAAGGTTAATAAAATAATTAATTCAAATATAAATTAATGATTCAAAATATAAGCTTAAAATAATTAACCAAATATTTATATAAAACAAAGTGTATTACTATCATTATTATTTTTTCAATTTTGAATACTTATAAAATTATAATAATTATGCAGACATATACATTAGCTAAAACAATATAAATAAGTGTCAAAACCTTACTTAAAATAACTTGCAAGCTAAAATTTTAATTATTATTTATTTTCATTTTTTAAAAATAAAATTAATTATTTTAAACCGTTTAAACTCGAAAAACTCGTTAGTTAATTACTATCTAGAAGAATCAAAATTGAGTATCAACACTATCTAAGCTAAAAAAAATAAAAATGGGGCCCCTAAAATTGAGGGCCGAAGGCCAAAGTTTTTTTTTTTAAAGCTTCTCAGCCGCCCATAACTTAATTGGACATCAAGTTTATTATACAATTAGCTAATATACAATCACATAAAATATTTATTACAACAAAAATGACTATTAGTGGTATTTAATTTTTAATTATTGTTAAATATGTATTTTTAGCGGTAACTATAACTCGTTGTATATGTCTCTAAAGCCTTTATCGAAATCGGTTCTAATGACATTTAACTAATGCCGATAAAGATTTTAACACTTTTTATTAGTGTCAATATTTAATACCACTAAAAATTGTTATTATTATAGTGATTGTTTGTATTTTATCTTATACATAAAATATATTTATGTGGAATTCTATTTTACAAACATTTCATCTCACAAATCAAATATTTTCTACAACACAAAGATACATAATCAACACCCCCTCTTCTATTTATTCTCATGAAGACATATAAAACTTCGATTAATTGGAGATATTTATTTTAATTTAAAAATAAATAAATATATTTCTACAAAGAAAACTGCAGCAAGTTACTTCTTCCTTGATGAACAACAGTACATTTAAATGGATTTAACTCGTATTAATATATACTTATTGTAATAGGACTCTGAGAGTAGAGCTGTCAATATGGGCTAGCCCATCCCATCCGGGCTAACCCATACAGACTTTGATATTTTACGGGTCAGGCCGGGCTAGCTTATTTTTTGTGTGGGCCAGAAAATATTCGGCCCAGCCTACAAGTACATGGGCTACAGGCTTGCCGGGCCAGCCTACTTTTGTAGAAAATTCTAATTTTTTTATAATTATTAATTAAATTAATAATTTATAATATTATCATAAATCATCGCAAAACAATATTAACATTTATGTTAGGCCTCAATTGTTTTTTGAATCTTAATCATTCAGATTTGCTCATTATTTGTTTTAAAGAACTAAAATCTAATTATTCAGATTCAGGTTCTTAAGTTCGTTTGTTTTATTTCATATAAGCCTCTTAATAATGAAGGGTCTGGATATATATGAATGAATCAATCTGTAACACACAGACCTTAACACATTCAGACAAAAATAAGACTCCCTATCTTAAGTCAACTAAATCACAACACTCATAAAAGTTTTTTCCTTTATTTAATATTAATTAATTATATTTGATTACATGTGTGCCCATTATAATTTCCTTTTTATTCATATTAACTTTCATAGCATCTTTTACTTTCATAAATTAAATCAGTATATTTGAATTGATAAGCACTCCCATGATATAATATTTAGCCCGTGGTCAAAAAAATAAAGAAAGTATTAGTTACTTTGATCGATAACAATAATAATTTCTATAAAAAATACATAAAATATTTTCTAACTAGAATATTTACTACTCTATATAAACTATTTTAAATTGCATTATATTAGATTCTCAAGTATTTTGAGTGGGCAAAAAATGGTCTAGTAATGATGGTAACTTGATGTTGAGCTCTTAAATGATAAATCATATTTACCTTGTAACGGTAAAAAATGTTCAAAATAATATTTTAATATGACAATAAAAACTATTTTAACTACAAGATTTGATAATATTTTATTGATATAGATATTTAATTTGCATAGTTGCTTCATATATTGAAAACAACCTGTCCCATAATTACGTGTTTCAATTCAATACAATATTTTAAATATTCAATGTATTATTCAAATTAACATCTTAATATTTAAGGCGTGTATTCAAATTCGGACGCTTTTAATATTAATGGAACAAATGAACCCTAATGTCACTACTGTTTATCAATTCCACAATAAAATTTATCTTTATAAATTTAGAAAAAATACACAAGTAACTTACTCCAGAACTTTTTTTGTAATTTTTTGTAACATCTTCACTTACTTAACTTGCCTCCAATATCTCGACGTGCTCAATTTGGCGTGGAGTCACATAAGTGCCACATCAGGGAAAAAAGGTGTATAAAATTAAAATAAAAATTCTGGGGTAATAGGACCTAGTTTAGTTTAAGGTGCTCTCCTCTCTGAGATTTTGGTCCATAGTTCTAAGGGGTACTTGGGTGCATTTTCTTGATATTTATTTAATTTTATTTCAACTAAAAGTAATAAATATGTACTACTAGAATATTAAACTAATTGTTTTTGATTTTTGGACTCTCTTTCATTTTAAATTTTAATATTATATTATAGTTTAATTAATTTTTATTAACCCACAAGCCGGGCCCTACCTATACTTTCGCAAGCCCTCCAAATGAGCAGACTTATTCAGGCCCGTCGCTGAAAAGCCCTTTTTTAAATGGACTCCAAATCGTAGTCAACCTGTATTCAATCCCGGTTAGGTCGCCAGCCAACTCACCTGCATATTGACGGCTCTATCTGAGAGTAGTTAAGGACAACTATTCCTTTTTTTTTTTTCTTTTAAGATTAAATTTGCCTTAGATAGCTCGTAAATTAAAAGGCAAGGTATAAATCAAAGAGAAAGGTCACATAACTTCTTTTTTAATAACTTATATAATTAATTTATTTTATAATATAATTGTCAAACAATTTTAAAGATAGTGAACCCCAAATGAAAAAACAACATACAAAACTGACTTGTTTTAAGACATTACAAAAGAATCCAAACTAGCAAACATCACAATTACAATTTTTTTGAGGTATGGTTCGGTCCCTCTTGTGTTTCCAACCTTTCTGATGAAATACAACACATTTAGGCGATAGCCTATTATATTTTTTTAAAATAATCACAATTACAATTGAAAATAAACAAATTTTTGAAGCAGTTATTTCATTACCACTTCTTAGTTGACCTTCCTGCAGTTGATACGAATCTGGCCTCGCTTTCCAGTCAATGGCTTGATATTACCCATCTTAATCATAGACTTAGCAAAATAGTTCGAGAATCCCTAAGTCTTTACTTATAATTTCCCAACAAGATCATCGGTCTTTCCTCCATAATAATGCTGATCAGAATTGTAAAAGCCTTTGTTGGACGCTTAAAGTCCACTAAAATATTTTGAATCGAAAAGAGCTGGTGTTGGATCAAGAGGAGCAAGATTGGAATCACCTCCACTACGTGGACAACTGGCTTGGCGTTGTCTTCTAAAGGTGGGATCAATGTTAGTCTCATTGTAGATGCGATTCCTGAAGGTGAAACATTGAGCAAACCCTAGTGTATGGCCACCGGAGAGAGCAACGAGGTCTTTCTCATCCAAACCTTGCTTCTTGAAGTTTTTGATAAGTGCAGGTAAGTCCATAAACGGAGTTGGAATATTGTTATTGGCCGCGGTTCTACTTGCAGTAGTTGAGTCTCTTCTTCCGAGTTTCACTTTCCAACTTGGTCCATGTAGCTGTTCATGCAAAAATTATGTTAAGAAATAAATTGACAAGAGAGAAGTATAGTTTTAGCTTATGTTAAGAAATAAGGGAGTTATATTATAATACGTACAGCAACTACAGAGTCACGAGCTGCAACAGCTAAGATATCAGCACAAGATACAACCGGACGTCCACAAACTTTATCAACCTCTGATTTAATTTTATCAATCACCTCAAATCCTCTAGCAGAATTGTTATTAGCACGAGAAGTCTTTTCACTATTAATAGTAGAAGTTTGTCTAATTAGACTGAAGCATCACAACCCTACATTTAGAAAGAAATACAATAATTAGTAACGACGTATATATCAACCAAAGTACAAACATTAAAAAGAAACTTACGTTAACGAAACAATCATGAAAATGTAAACGTAGCAAAGAAGCACCCATTCGTCTCTCTTTTCTGACTGCATCCACAACAACCCGTTTAATGGTTGGTAAAGCTTTGGGACAAATATGGTGGTAGAAATCATCGGACAACTCCGAAAACGCCATGCCTGCTAGACAAAACATGACTAACACATAAATAAAGAGAAAGCTACGAGAATCCATTTCTTTTACACACTTCTATTTGTTGTGTGTATGATTTTGAGTGATGATATATGTGAGTAATATGTGGATGTATTTATAGGTCAAAAAAATGTCTAGGAATGAGCCAACTTTGACAATTTCTAATTAAGAGAACAATTCATGCACGAAATGTTCAGACTAATTGATGCTCTAATTTGTATCAATTATTTTTAATGGAAATTAAATTGGGGCTGCGTCTCTCGTCTTATGATAAATAGTTAAAATATAACCTACTACTTAGGAAATGTCTAGAATATTAAATAATATCAATTTTGACTTTGACAATAATTATATGATTGTACTTTACGTTGTCGTTTCCTCTTTGTGTAGCGGGAACATTTTATTATGATTTTAGCAACTGGATTTTGTGTGTAGTTGGTGTGTGGTGGGGGTGGGGGGCTGCGGAGGAATATTGCAAAACCATAATTGAAATTTTTTAAAATTATTTCTTCCCACAAAATAAATAATATATTCTTAATTGTATTTAGGAAACAGGAAAAACATATATTAATCTATATATTGCATTGAAGAGGCCAATGTAAGGGGGTAAGACATTTTCTATAAGAGTTTTCTGTTTATAACAATGTAACTAAAGATAACAAACAATTAAAATAAGTTTCTTAAAAATAATTTTCCAAATGGAAGTAGAAAACACAAGTTTTACTAATGATATTTCATATTGATGGTGTCCTATTCAACTTTCACCCTCCAACAAACTTCATTTCCAGCCCCACATTAGCTCGTACTTCCCCACCTTCACCTTTCTTTTTTTTCTTTTATTACATATGAGTTATTTCACCCTGAGTTATGAACACTAGAAGGTGATGGAGATTTGGCTTTAACCCGTACCTTGTTTATTAATAATTATGGTTACATAAATAATGGAGGGGATGTGAGCCTTACCCCCACAACACATGACCTCTCGTAGTACTTTTCTGAATTTTTTAAAATTTTTTTAAGGATAATAATCTTAGTGCTTATCTATACTAAACATTAAAAAATAAGTAAAAAATTCACTTATTCTTTAGAAAAAATTTTCTTTATACCGAACACACCCTAAAAACCACTTTCTACAATAATATATAGCCAAACGATTTACTTCAAAAAAATGGTTATTCAGACTGATATTGTACGATGAAATTGTTAAAGACATATATAATGAAATAAATACAAATATGTTCTATTTAAAAATTTAAATTTGTAAACAATATAATCATATATTATCTACATGATATCAAAGCAAGCAGCATGTGAACCAAGTGATGTGTTCATCACATAATTAACTAAATAAACCAATTTCTCAAACATTATTTCAAATATTAGCACTGCATAGTCACCCTTTTTCCATTGCCTTGCCTTAATTTGGCCTCACTTTCAAGTCAATGACTTGATATTACCCATCTTGACTCAGCAAAATCTTTCAAAAAAATCCCTAAGTTTTTACTATATTTCTTAACAAGATCATCGGTCCTTCCTCCACTAAATAGTGCTTGATCAGAATGTAGAAGCCCTTTCATGGACCTTAAGTCACTAAAATATTTTGAGTCGAAAAAGAGTTGGTGTTGGATCAAGTGGAGCAAGACATTTTCTACTAGAGTTTCCTGTTTATAACAATGCTCGAATAGAAGCTAGTAACTAAAAATAACAAACGATTGAAAACTAAGGGGGTGATTGGTCGGTTATATATATTGAAAAATATTTTTTCTACGAAAACAAGTTTTTTAAAAATGAGTTTCCTTAATGGAAGTAGGAAATACAAGTTTTACTAATGACATTTTATATTGATTGTGTCCTTTTCACCTTTAAACAGACCTCATCTTCACGGATAACGATACGGTTAAGTATAATTAGGTGAAGTAATGTTTAATCTTCTTATAAATTCATGTCATGTGTACTGTATAATAATTTATAGTTGAGATTTATTTAAATTATATACTCATTATAATAATAAAAATAATAACCCTGTCAAATTTTTATTTTTTAAAACTATCAAATAAAGCAATTAAGTGTACCTAAGTTAATATTTTCAAGATAAAGATTTAAGATTGACAGAAATATGTGAATTTCTTAATTTTTTTTACCCTCCAAAATTCTTTTGAAGTAATTTTACACATGCTTTTTCCAAATCCTGAAGTAATCTCCAAAAATAGATCAAACTTAAAAAAGTCATTGAGTTCTAATAATAATTCAACTAAAGAACATGATCATACATTGAAAAAAAAAACTTGTTTCGAGTTTTTCAAATAATTATAAAAACACATTCATTCAGATTCTTCAGAAGTGTCGAATTCTTTAAAATTAGTATAATTTAAAAAATTCAATACAAAATACGAGGTTTGGCAGGTAAAAAAGTCGAAAGTCTGCTTATTCCCTCAATTGTTATTTTTTTTCTTGAAAATATTAGCTAGGGTACACTTAATTGTTTTGTTTGATAGTTTTAAAAAATAAAAATAATTGACGGCTTTGTTGTTTTTATTATTAAGATGAGTATATAATTAAAATGAATCTCAACCATAAATTATTATACAATACACATGGCATGAACCTATAAGACCATTGAACATTACTTGACCTAATTATACTTGACCGGATCTTTATCCCATCTTCACCCTATATTAACCCTTACCTCCCCACCTTCACCTTTCTTTCTTTTTTTCCATTATAAGTTAGTTTCACCCTGAGTTATGAACACTAGAAGGTGATGGGGTTTTGACTTTGACCCCTACTTTGTTTATTGATAATTATAGTTACATAAATAGAGTGTATATTAGCCTTATCCCCATAACACATGATCTCTCATAGTATTTTTTTAGATTTTTAATAATGTTTTAAGGATACTTATTTTTGTGCTTATATATACTAAACACTAAAAAATAAGTAGAAAATTCAATTATTCTCTAGAAACATTTTTCTTTATACCGAACACACTCTACGAACCACTTTCTACAAGGATATATAGCCATACAATTTACTTCACAAGAATAGTTATTTAGACTGATATTACACGAGGAAATTGCTAAAGACATATATAATGAAGTAAATACAAATATATTTTATTTAACAATTTAAATTTGTATATGAGATAATCATATACTATCGACATGATATCAGAGCAAGCATCATGTGAACCAAGTGGTGTGTTCATCACACAACTAACTAAATAAAAGTGTTTTCTTTCGGATAACCTAAGCTCCCATGAGATATATAGTCATACAATTCAAAAGAGTAATTAGAAAGTTTTAATTTGCATATTAATTAATATTTTCTTCGATTAAAAAAGAATGACTCTATTTCATTTTTAGTGTGTTTTAAAAAGAATGACTTCTTTAAGTGTCAAAAACACACATAAACTATACCTTTAATTTGAGTTTCATATCTAAATTATTGAAATTGTGAGTTTCATATGTAAACTATCACTTTTTAGTTTAAGAAACACACTTCAGTGGTGTGTGTAGTACACTCTCTCTTTTATATGGAAAAACTTTGACACATGACATTCCACTAGATAAAATATTTTTATGTAGATAAAATTAATAATCAAAATTAATATTAATTAAAAATTAAAGATTTCCTATCCATATAAAAAAAAATTAAATTAATTTTTCTTATCTCACTCCACCTCCTCCCACGTACCCCCCGCCCCTGCCTCCCCGAAAATGCTCATCCTTCTGTAAAAAGAAACAGTTCAATAAATATTTTTAAAATTTTCATATTTCCATCCTCCACCCCTCCCCCGATAAAATTGATATTATTTTTATTTTAAAAAATCTACCGCATCCTATTTAATTTCCGCTCCTAATTTTTTTTTACGTTTTTTCCTATTTTGTGTTAGATATTGCACGTCCATATATTTTTAGAAAAAAATCTTACTAGTAATCCGAATATAACATAAAACAACTAAAAACTATAAAAAGTCTGTGGTCGGTAAGTTAAAAATATTTCGATATGTATAGTCTACACTGTGGGAAAACATTGAAAGTAGAGGGTTAAGTGGGATGGGTAGAATTATATGTTTTTAAGAAAATATAAAAGGGCTAATGCACAAGTACCGCCCCTCAACCTATGCTCCGAATGTCAAGAGACAACCTTATATACTAATCCTAAGGCCTATTACCCTCCTGAACTTAATTTTTAAAATAATTCTCTGCCCCTTTTTGGCCTACTGGCACTATCTTGTGGGTCCTATGATGGTTGACTTTTTTGTTAAACTATTGCACGTAGGCTTGAAAAAGGGTATAAAACTACTTATAAAATAAGTTCAGGGGGTTCTAGGACCTTAGCATAGTATAAGTGTGTCACTCCTGAATTTTACGTCATAGGTTGAGGGTGTCTTGGGCATTATCCCAAAATAAAAATAATATCTAATTAGTATTTGATGAGAGGGAAGAAGATAAGTAGAAAAAATGAAATACTTTTTATAAAGGAAAATATTGTTTTTTTTTTAATAGTTTTTTGAATTCTTATTGTATGCTAATACTAATCACTTTAATTTATTTTTTTGTCCAAGGTTGCATATTTTATTCAACGTGGATTGTGCTGATGGAAATTCTTTAAAATACAGAGAGCGTTAATATTACAAATACCATGATTAAGTGCTATAAAAAAAGAGAGAGGGTGGTCTCCCAACTAACAAAGTGTAGTTTATGTATTAAACATAAACTTTTAATATTTAGGTATGAAACTAAAAAAAAATGATAGTTTAGGTGTGTTTTTGACACTTATATCTTTTTTTTTTGTAACTTTAACTTCAACTTTCTATATAACATATTTAAGGTCACAAAATAAAATGACATTTTGATATTTAACATAACTTTAACTTAAAATCACAAAATTCATTTTTTTTTTAAAAAAAATCAATTTCAAGTCAAACTATGTCATTTTTTTTTAAACAAAGGAAGTAATATTATACTACGAGAAACTACCGACTCTAGATTTGAAAAAGTAAAGGTCAACTTAGCTTCTCTAAGACAAAACAAAAGATAATCAAGAATAGTTGACTGATAATTATCACTGTTCGATTTATTGGATCATTCATTAATTATTTATAAGTTAATTCAATAGTCATCAATCATATTGCACCTTGCCAAAACTATTTTTAAAAAATATATGCTGAAGAAATTATGCAATCAGTAGATCAACAACTATGTTTGAATAATATGTTTGGTGTATCTTTAATTTTGTCAACGTATTAATTAAGGTTTTAATGGTATCATGTTTCTGCATTCATGAACATATATTAATTGGAGGAATGAGACTGATGAAATATAATACTAAATTGAACTCACCAGAGAAAATTTCATAACTTATCTCCTTTATTATACACTTATTGGTTTTGATCCTTAAAATATTTAAAAAATTTATCAAATACTTCGGTCGTTATCTTTTTTTTTTTTTTTTTTAATATCAATTGCTTAGGTTCATATTAACGGAAAGTATGCTTCTGTAAAATTAAACTTTTGACCCCTTTTTTCAGTTGTAAATTTAGATCCTTAATTATACACTTATTAGCCAAATGATCGCTTTTATTACCGCTAAAAGTTATTTTTATCGTAATGGAGAAATTTACCGCTAAAAAAAAGAATAAAAAGAACTATTCCGACTATAGGTTGAACCCAACTAATAACTTTTCATCTCCTAACCATCTATTAAATCTCGTATATTTAAATTAAATACATATTCAATGGATCAAAATATCCTTTTATATTATGATCTTAACATGCTATCTATATGAAAAGTTGGAACTAATTTAAGTGTTGCCAATTAATTTGTTGCATGTCATTGATCATTTATCATTGTCAACTGTGATCATGCATTCATATTTTTTGTCGCATGAATTATGCATATGATACGATGGTTGTACCAAAATGATCCACCCCTGAAACGAAAGAATCAATTACGTTTTTCATACAATTCAAGGCACAAATGTACCAGGACCATCAATAATATTTTGTATAATTCAAAGTTCTTATGCAAGTATCTGAAAGATAGGATTATTTCTCAACCTAGTATAAAAGGGTGGGAGATACAAGAATTGGTGAGGAAAGAATTGAATGTTCATTTAGGCAAGGCAAGTTTGTTTAAAAACAAGAAAAAATTATTTAAAGGAAATTAGCGGAGATCATGTTGTGGCAGAATTTACAAGAAAAAAAAAAAATCCTAGACACAAGATATGTTACTCCAAACAAATCCTGGAGCACTGTGTTGTGAAGCTTAAAGATTCAGAATCAGAAAATGGGATGAAACAATTTCACTCTTTTATATTTGTTTGAGGCTATGAAAAAGGGTATTTCAACAAGGAGGCAGAAGATCTATGAGGGCTTGGATAGTGGATAGGGTTTGCTAAAGGAAATTTGTAGGGGCCAACTTTTGGTAGCTGCTGCTAAAGATGCAAACAACCAAATGTATCCAAAGCAGAGATTGATTACTGAAAGTAAGTGACATGGAAGATGGTTCATGACCCTTCTGAAAAAGATGTCTTAATCTAGGAAATGTCAAGCTAACTATCATTAGTGATACACAAAAGGTAATTGAAATATCGTTCTTTTGTTTATGTTAATGTAATTGACTAATTTAATTTGACTACAAAATTAAAATTTAAATTTACTTTTTTGCTTTGCAATACAGGGACTAATAGCCTGTTGTAGATGAATATTTCCAGATTTGAGCACAGAAATGAGTGCTAGACGCATATTAACAAATGGTCACAAAAACTTCAGAGGCTTAGAGAGAAGAAATAAATTTTGGGCCTTGTGCTAGATCAACATGTGAGACACAATTTAAGTACAATATAAATTCCATGTCTTAGCTGGGAATAGTATTGTTGAATCCCTTACAATACAACAAGGAGGAGACTGGTGCAAGCTCTTTAATTCAAACATTTCAAAGGGGATAAGAAATAGATAACAACATGGAAGAGAGTTGCAATTCTTGGATCTTGGGGACCTAGGAAAAGACCATTTTAAACTATGTTTGGAAGAAAAGAAATTAGAGTTAAGGGATCAGTAGAGTGAGCAAGTCAAGAAGCATTGGCTTGAAACATGACAGATGGAATATCTCCAATCGGCAATGATGGTATCAATACAATGTAACAAGAATCAATGCGTGTGCAAATTGAATGGAATGGTGATGGTTGGATTTGAAGTGGTAGGGGGTATACAAAGCATACTGTTGAACTTGGGTCAACAAAAAATTAGTTGAAGTGATCATTGGGACAGTATATCTCATGTGGCCACATGGCTATAGCAACAATGAACCATTGAACAGGAGCCATCACAACAATATCTAGTTGGTATAAAAAAGACACATATATGAAGACATATTCTCATTTCATTCACCAATCCCAAACATTTGAAATTTGCCTAAAAGTAGAAAGAAACCCATGGTTGAACCCTTGAGGCAAGACAAATACCTGGTAGGCCACCAAAGAACAGAAGAAGAGAAAATGGTGTGAATGAATGTAAATGAGAAAAGCTGGACAAGTTGCCAAGAATGGGGACAATAATGACATGTTCACTTTGCCAAAGGACCAAATCATAACAAGAGAAATTGTTCCCCCCCAAAAAATCCTAAAACCCTAAGGTTACACCTAAACAACCACTCAAGAGGTACATTCATATGGATTTATTTTGATAAATTATGTTAGATTACTTATTAATATTTACTGTCTTGTTGTGTTCTTTTTCACTCATTTAGGCCACCACTGAAAAAAGAGGGGTAGAGGCATTATGAAAGAGCAAGGAAAGCATCAATAAGAATGAACAAGAAGAGGTGCAGGAAGTGGTTACAGAAGAGGCCTTAAAGTGGTTGGACAATGTGGATTTATTGCTGTACTGGATATACGTTGTATTAATGTAAGTGTCTTATAAATTGTCAAAATTATATTTGTCTTCTAAATGTGAGTTCCAAAAATAACTATGTAGTTGATATTGCCCGCCAAGGATTGTCTAGCAGAAGGAGGGTTAATAATGGTGTGAGAGTTCTGCACATGTGACAGGTAAGGTTGATATTGGTTTTAAACATACCAAGGGATGAAATGGGAAAGAGAGGAAAACAGGCCATGACTTCAAAGAGAACTTCACGTCGAAAGTTTATCGTCATATTCACACCAGATCAAAAGTTGATGGCATTCAAACAAGGCACAAGCCAAAGGAAAATCACTCTCAAGAAACTTCTTAGTTTTTGTGGTTGTGTGGGTATCCAACAAACTTGAATAGTGTTTTATGTGTTGTATGAATTGTTGAGTGTTTTCCAACAAACTAAAGAAGTTACTGTTAGTGTTGTGGTGCTGTTGTGGTTGTTTAACTCACTTAAAGTAGTGATTGTTTATGTTGCTAGTTAACTAAGTTATTGTGGGTGTGGTGAACAATGAAACACTATGATGTTTTTTTTTGATCAAGAAAAGCACTAGTTAGTTAGTTTGTGCCTCATGTTATTGTTTCATCGGTATCTTACCTATTACATGTAATTGTAGATTGATCAGCAAAAACAACACAAAAAAACATAATTAAAGAACACCAACCCCAAAAAATAATCCATAAAATTGAGTACCAGAAACCAAATGATTTGCCTTAATAACAATTGCATAAAAAAAAATTCAATGACACATTAAATAAAGGAACTAAAGAAAATATCACATTGCATATCAAAACTAATCCCAAATCAGTGTCAATATCCATTTGCCCACTTGGGTGTTCTCTGGTTGTGGTTTTCGTCAAAACAAACCCACAAAATTACAATATCGCTTGGGTCGTAATTCAGGATCATACCAATCGAAAAACTTACAAGAATTTCGAAATGAGGATTGCATTTCTAAATCAAAGTTAAAAAAAATGAAAAATTGCATATACGAACTTTCAAATAAAAACAAAAAAGGGAAGTAACCAATACAACCTAAGTGTCTACAACCGAAAAAATCTACTTCCGGGATTGTTTTGTCAAGGGAAATTTTCAAGAATTGGAGGAGCCCACATAAAATAAACAAGTCCTTGTTATGTTCATGCATTAGAATAAACAATTAACAAAAAATGAGAAAAATCTGAAATTGAAAAGGGGAAGGATAAACAAGAATAAATAGGCTGAGAATAGAGAGAGAGAGAGAGTAATTCTTAAAATACCCAAATATTAAAGAAAAATAGGTTTTTACGTATATTACCCTGTAACTTTATGATGGGCAAAAAATTGCTGTCTCAAGCGCCTGGTAGAGTTTGATTTCAGTTTTATGCCGGTGGGACAGAAAGGTGTACGGTAGGATGAATAAGCAAGTTCAGGGGGGTAATTGAAACAAATAAAGTTGAGATGTACATTGAAGATAAACGCTTCAAGTTTCAGGAGGTAATGAATATTTTTGCCTAAAAACTGATAATCTGTAATAAAGAAAAAAAGTATTATAATTACTATTTAGTCGAACGAACACATTTATTCAAAAAAAAAAAACAAGCTTCTGCAATTACAATCTCAGCCCTTTATGTTATTAACTTACAAACAACAACAAAAAATTAGAGAAAAAAATAAACCAAAATATAATTACATTAATAATATAAAATATAATTTAAAGCAAAAAAAATTTAAAATATAAATTGAAAACGTCTGGGGATTACAATATGGGGAATCAAACCTTCATCAATTAGGTAGGAGTTTACATTACAGTAAAAATAACTTTTAGCGGCAATATATATTAACTTTAATATAGAGTAAAGTCTTTACTGACATTTGATAAGTGTCATTAAAATCAATGTCACTAAAAACTTTATTGAACATATACAATAGTGCTAATTACCGCTAAAAATACATAAATTAAGAATTAATTTCTTAATTATCGCTAAAAAATACATATTTCTAACGACAATTAAAATTAATTTCCGCTAATAATTATTTTGGATGTAATGTTAAGTAGTCAACAAACTGAGATACGATTTTTCATAATAATAGTTTGATTTGAGTTTATGAAGAAACCTTCCCAGAACACGAACCAGGTCGTTAAGTTGCTTTTGTAAGTGTAAATACATAGTTAAAGACACAAACACTTATTGAATTTAAAACTTCCTCACTTTCAAGGAAGGAAAAACCTGTTTTATAATTCAACCTATAGATTTTGTTGATTACAATCAATAATCAAAAAGTCTATCTTACAAATCCTCGATTGACTCAAGAATCTCCCAGAAGGCCAACCAAACCCAACCTTTTGTTACAACTCTTACTAACACTCAACCCACAAAGGAGCCAAACCCACCCTTTGTAACCAAAAATAACTGTAATTACAATTCAAGAACAAAATAGAAACAGTTTTACACGGAAAAACCTTCCACTAAAGAACGTTTTTTAAAAGCAAACTTATCGATCTTGAAGACTTTGCTTCGATGAATAATCTCACTTTTTCTCTAATGTGCAGTCGTGGTCTTTCTTTCCTATGCCTCGGCTCTTCCTTATAGAGTTTTGTTTGCCTTGTGCAATCCCTTTTTGATGAAGGTAAGGAAGTTATGTTTAAACAAGGATTACTTTAAAGTACAATCTTATTTATATTACAAATTCCTTCCTTAATAATATATAAGGTTTCTTATTTGATCAACGTCTAACCTTTAAAATTATTTGCCTTTGACCAAATAACTCTATTTCCTTCGATCTTGGACTCTAGCTTGGCTTGTTTTGTCGCATACATTTGCTACTGTTTTTTGCGCTTCTTGTCTATCATCAAAACATGAATTATCGATTCTATCAGTTTAGAAAGTATTTATTTTCTACAACAAATAGGAAAAGGGGCTAGTAAAACACGATATCTTTTTTAACAAGTGCTCCTGCACATATTTGAAATATAAAATAGATGAAGTGTAAGAAGAAGGAAACCAAAAAAGAAGAATGTATTTGAAAAATTAAATTAAGTTTGAAAAATCCATGTAATTGTCAGAAGTATTCTTATTTGAGAATTGAATATATTCGTATCAAATAATTATATTGAATTATATAAAGTGCTTTTAGAAGAAAAAAGAAATTAAATTTACCCACAGTATATACTTTTATTGAAGTTATTACTTTTTTTTATCTTTTGTTGAAACAAATGATTAGAATTTGAAAATTGAAGGATGATATAACCATTTTCTTTAAGGGTACGACTACAAGGTTTACTTCATGATAAGAACAATTTCATTGGATTGATATTATATTATATGATGAGGAAGGGCAGTAATCGTGGATAATATTTTATATTGTAGCAACTAACAACATCTA
Source organism: Solanum habrochaites (assembly GCA_027704765.1). Lineage (NCBI taxonomy): Eukaryota > Viridiplantae > Streptophyta > Magnoliopsida > Solanales > Solanaceae > Solanum > Solanum habrochaites. The sequence continues at coordinate 63,138,221 of JAKWJA010002498.1, forward strand.
CTAATTGACAGCCAAACAAAACATTGTTTTTCTCTGTCCTAATGTAGTTTTATCGGATATATAATATTTTTAAAATTTACGATCTAAAATAAATTATAGATATTTATGTAACTATAAATTATCATTTCGTTAGGATGAAATGAGCGTTTTAAAGTTACATTGCTACAATATATATAGAAATATGTCTTTTTTTATATAAAAAAAACTCACACAAAATATATATTATATAAAATGAGATTAAAAAAAAACTAATAATTTGTAAAATGCACAAAATATATAAAAATAAACGTCTTATGATGTGTTTGACCGAAGAAAAATGATTTTCTCAAACATAAATGATTTTCATATTTATGGTTGATGTTTTGTTGGTAAACAGACAATATACCAAAAGCATTTAATAAAATATAGGCAAATGCGATGGATCTATTGAAAATTGAAGTGTGAGGAGGAGGAAATTCTACTAAGCTTATCATATTTAAGAACTTGTTTTATATCAAAAAATAATAATTTAGTCTACCAAGCATTGAAAAATTAGAAAATATTTTTCAAAAACTCTCCATACAAAACGCATTTGACTCTGAATTATTTTGGAGGTATGGTTCGGTCCCTCTTGTGTTTCCAACCTTTCTGATGAAATACAACACATATAGGCGACAACCTATTAATTTTTTAAAAAAAATCACACTTACAATTGAAAATAAACAAATTGTTGAAATAATTATTTCATCAGCACTTCTTAGTTGACCTTCCTGCAGTTGACACGAATCTGGCCTCGCTTTCCGGTCAATGGCTTGATATTACCCATCTTAATCATAGACTTAGCAAAATCTTTCGAGAACATCCCTAAGTCTTTACTATATTTCTCAACAAGATCATCGGTCTTTCCTCCACTAAATAGTGCTTGATCAGAATGTAAAAGCCCTTTCTTGGACCTTAAGTCACTAAAATATTTTGAATCGAAAAGAGCTGGTGTTGGATCAAGAGGAGCAAGATTGGAATCACCTCCACTACGTGGACAACTGGCTTGGCGTTGTCTTCTAAAGGTGGGATCAATGTTAGTCTCATTGTAGAATGCGATTCCTGAAGGTGAACATTGAGTCCAACCCACCCGCGTGTATGGCCACCGGAGAGAGCAACGAGGTCGTTCCTCCATCCAAACCTTGCTTCTGAAGTTTTTATAAGTGCCGGTAGTCCAAAACGTAGTTGGAATATTGTGTATTGGCCTCGGTTCTAACTTGCCGTAGTTGATTCTCTCTTCTTGCCGATTTCACTTCCAACTTGGTCATGTAGCTGTTCTGCAAAAATTTGTTAAGAAATAAATTGACAGAGAGAGTATATGTTTTACTATGTTAAGGAAATAGGGAAGTTATATTATAATACGTACAGCAACTACAGAGTCACGAGCTGCAACAGCTAAGATATCAGCACAAGATACAACCGGACGTCCACAAACTTTATCAACCTCTGATTTAATTTTATCAATCACCTCAAATCCTCTAGCAGAATTATTATTAGCACGAGAAGTCTTTTCACTATTAATAGTAGAAGTTTGGTCAAGGAGAATTGAAGCATCACAACCCTACATTTAAAAAGAAATACAATAATTAGTAACGACGTATATATCAACCAAAGTACCAAATATTAAAAAGAAACTTACGTTAACGAAACAATCATGAAAATGTAAACGTAGCAAAGAAGCACCCATTCGTCTCTCTTTTCTGACTGCATCCACAACAACCTGTTTAATGGTTGGTAAAGCTTTGGGACAAATATGGTGGTAGAAATCATCGGACAACTCCGAAAACGCCATGCCTGCTAGATAAAACATGACTAACACATAAATGAAGAGAAAGCTACGAGAAGCCATTTCTTTTTTATACACTTCTATTTGTTGTGTATATGATTTTGAGTGATGATATATGTGAGTAATATGTGGATGTATTTATAGGTCAAAAAAATGTCTAGGATGATGCCACTTTGACATTTCGTAATTATAGAACATTCATCAGCACGCAATGTTCATAAGTAATTTGGCATTAATTGTCATTACTTTAATGCAAATTAAATTGGGGCTGCGTCTCTCGTTTTATGATAAATAGTTACCTACTACTTAGTTTATGTCCCATATCAATTTTGACTTGACAATAATTATATGATTGTACGTTACGTTGTAGTTTCCTCTTTGTGTAGCGGAATCATTTTATTTTGATTTTAGCAACTGGATTTTGTGTGTAGTTGGTGTGTGGTGGGGTGGGGGGCTGCGGAGGAATATTGCAAAACCATAATTGAATTTTTTTAAAATTATTTTCTCCCTCCAAAAAAAATATCATCAATTATTTTGAAAAAAAAATTCTACGAGAGTTTCCTGTTTGATAATGCTCTAATAGAAGCTATAGTAAATAAAGATAACAAAAAATTGAGAGGGTGTTTGGTTAGTTATATATTTTAAAATATATTTTTTCTAGTAAAATAAGTTCCTTAAAATGAAAGTAGGGAATATAAATTCTACTAGTGACATTCTACATTGATTGTAGTCTCCCCAATTTCCAGAACACCTCATATTCATCCCCACACCCTTACCAACCGAACTTTGGAAAAATAAGTAAAAATTCATTTATTTTTTAGAAATATTTTCTTTCGTACCGAACACACCCAAGCTACTTTTTACAAGGATATAACCAAAACATTTACTCCATGAGAAGGGTTATTTAGATTGATATCATATGAGATGAGAAATAACTTGTCTATATAAATGTGCGCGCATTCTATATAACTTAAACTCACATTAAATGGTCACACAACTCAAAAAACGATAATTGAAAATTTTCGACATTAATAGCATTATATTACACGCAAATACCAACTCCTTTGAAAAGTAAAAGGTCAAAAGACAAATATAAAAAGATAGTTATCCAAGAAATAGAGTGGGAAGACTAATTATCGGTGTTCGTTTTTCATTTTCTTATTTGGATCATTCAATTATTTTTATAAGTAAATTCAAAATTAATTCCAATTTCCTATTACATATTTGCCCGTACAGCACTCACAAAACATTATTATAAACGAAATTACTCCAATCAGTAGATCAAACAACTATACAGAATAATATGTGTGATGTATCTTTTGTTCAACCGTACTAAGTAAGGTTTATTGGTATCATGTTATATATGCAGACTATATATCTAATTGGAAAATGAGGACTGACATGAAAAGCCGTACACATTGAACTTAGTAAAGAAAATGGTATTGTTGGCTACGACTGATCTCTCACTCTGACTAAATTTACTATACATCTTTATAGCTATCTATATGAGCAAAAAACATTCTTATATGATACGAAAAATAATCAAGAATTATCCTTCAAATCTATTTTTGTTAAGAAAACTTCGTGAATAAAACCAAAAAATAATTTTGATCATGTCTATTTGCAACGACGAGAAGAGAAGATCAAAAAATAATCTAAAAAGATAAGGATATGAATAGAAATGAATCTCTCATTCTAGAAAATTTAAAATGTTGCATATTGTCATTATATATGTTTTTTTCATCCTCAAAGTAAATTGGAATGCAACAATTAGCACAAGTTTTGAAAATATTTATACAAGAGGTCCGATGGTTAGAAAGATTATGTAAAATAATTATTTTAAAGGTATTACGTCCAACTATTTAGAGATTTTCTTTAATAAAATATTTAGGACACATGTGTCATGTACTTTATATACAATGCAATTTACATTTTATACAATATACAAAAAATGTTGAAAATTTAATGAAATTACGTAGGCGTTTAGTTATAAAAATAAAATATATAATTATTGTATTCGAAAATTCGAAGTTGGAGTAGTATTTGACCATATTTATACAAGGAAGATTTGGAATTTTGAAATATATTTTGTCTGAATATGATAAATCCTCACTCTAAAAAGAAACTCACTTGCAATAGACTAAGCTTACACCATGTGTATATATATTCATTCGACGTGACACATTTGACTTTATGGTGAATGTGAGTTTTTTTAAAAAATAGATTAGAAGGATGAATTGACAAATTTCTGGATAGTTTCAGGATATTTTTTGTTTCACTTATATACACACAGGGATTGTACTTAAGTTTAGGTATATTTAGGGATGGATTTTAGCCAAAAACACAAGGAAAATGTAATAAATATATATGAAAGATAAACGATCTTAAAATTAGATACATTAAACCCAAGTTACATGAAGATTTATTTATAATATGTAAATATAAGAAACAAGACTAAACTATCCTTCTAGCTATATTATATATATATATATATATATACACATATATATATTCCTTATAATAGACAAGCAGTTTCAACATGGCTTGCTTCATTGCGTTAGGGTTATTTCCGTGTCTTTTCAGTTCTCATATTATGAGTACGTGTCTTCTTTATGTGTATCAGTCTCTCATTCTCAGTTCCATAAGGTCTCCTCCTACATTACCAATTACACAGTACTCTAGTATCTCTGTATAGTATCTATTCATTACGTGCCACATCTGTGCATAACATTCTCCAGGAAGGTTCTTTCATTTTCCGTTTGTATTTTGTTTTGTGCCATTCTTTTCTTTTTGACAAAGTCCAAGTCCCAAATTTGATTAGGGTGTGTGAATGTTTACTGATTTTTCCATTTAGGTTTGTTATAGATTTTTCCATTTAGGTTTGTTATAGATTTTGGATTTGTGTTTTGGAAGTTTCAATAGTTTTAATAGTTGTGTCTTCAATTTCGGTTGGGTCCTTACGCTTTCCCTGTTCTATTTTAGATTGTCGAAACTGTTCAGATTCAAATTTTTGTGTGTGTTTTCACATGCAGTAATTAATTGTTTTTTTAAAACTTTTGGGAGAGAGTTTCAGCCTTTGACAACAGAGGAAGAAGGAAGTTGTTATAGGACTCAAATGTTGAAGAAATCTTGCAGAAGGTAGTTCTTTAGTTTCGCGTGAGTCATTGTGCTACACTATTTCTAGTTTAGATTGGTCGAAAAAAAACTGTTCAGATTCAAATTAAGATAACCAATAAAAGTAAGAGTGGTGTGAGAGGTTTATTGGTTTTGATGAGAAAGACAACAACTTGTTTGAGCTCGAATGGAGCAGGGTAGTATTGTGGATTTCTGAGTTGCCGTTAATGGAGTCTTAGAGTTTTGGAGAGTGAAGTGGAGATGCCAAGCAAATAGACTGCAACATAGTCTTAGCTTCACGTTAGCTACTAATAAAACATAAGCTTATATAGTATAGTACCTTTTTGTTGTTGTTCGGTACTTGCATTAGGATTCAACTTAATTCTATGTCAACTTCATGTTGTTGGTCTATTTCGCTATTTATTATGTAAACTGAACATGTTGAATTATTCGGTGCTAGAGTTTCTTCATTTTAATCGTATACTGTTGTGGCTTTCGCTTCGAGTTCTTTTTACATCATTGCATTAACTTTTTGAAATTATTTTAATTTACAGTGTGACAATTTAAAGAGTCAACATACTACTTATGACCAGAATTTCAACTATCGAATGGGTCTTCTTAGAAATTCAAGGATCTGGAACACTTATACCAGATTGAATTACGGGATGTCGTTGATGTTCTACGCCCTTTCTTCCGCATTTTGCTCTTGTGCCTACATTAGAGACGTTATGAGCTTTTCTTGCTAGAGTGCATCTTAATTATCTGGGTTGTGTGTACATGAAAGACAGGAAGGATTAGAAAAACCAGATTAATTATGGATGCTTCGTTTGGGTTCATAGACAAATTGTCCGTGCTGCTAATATGAGAGTAGAGAGATAGAAAAGGCTCTTATTCGAGGCAATATTCTGACTGACCTTGCTACTTGCCCCTGTAACTTGAGCTCTAGTTTTGATGTTTTGTATACACTTCTGGTTGATGGAACTTTATGAGCTACTGGTGGGTACATAGTCTTTTCTATAGAATGCTTTAAGTTAGAATTCTGCGTGCTTATGGCTGATAACATTTAATGGATTCAAAGGGCTTGGAATGGTCTTGGTAGACGAATGGTGTGAATGCTACTGCGCACTTTGCAAGGTTAATTGATTAGAGCCTTTTGCCTTCCGTTCAACTCAGTAAAAAATGAATATCTCCATATGTGTCATTCGCAATTATGGCTGAATTTTGAACTGATTTGTTATTCTTGCTTAAGGGGTATACGAAAGCACTCCAGAGTCAATAAAAGGCTCATCTTGTAGGTGATCCAAGACGGAGGAAGGACTTCCTTCCCCGCCTTTATTTAGATGATTAGCTTTCTTTCTGCCAGAACACTTCAATTTGAGTTGTCACAAGTATTGATCAGCTTACCCTTTCTAAGAAAAATTGATTATTTTGTTTGGTCGGCTGCCAATGACTTATTTTCTCTTTGTTGTTTGTGAACAAATGACAGTTTCTTTGATGGAATGGAGATGATAGAGTGAGTAGAGTAGAACTTGTGTACATGTTCTTTCAATATCCCTTCGCTATCGGCTATTTATTTGGGTTCCCCTCTAATAAAAGGTCGATTGTTCCAAATGGCGATTTATTCAGATCCTCGAAACGTGGGGGATTATGTTGAACCGTGAAAATGGGCGAAAAGCCATTCACTAGGTAACAAACATTGCCTCTCCAGAAGAAGCGTCTTGCTGATTGCTTCAATGGATTCTCCCTGAAGAGAACAAGGAGTGAACAACAAAAGAAAACAGGGGAAGCGTTGTATATGATCAAAGAAACAAACAACAGTTTTGCCAAACCCAACTAAGCCATCTGGAGGTGAATCTGGGCCTGGAAGGACCGACCAAATACCGAGCCTTGGAGCAGAAGCTCAAGGTTAACGAGATGAAAATTCCAGCAGAAATCTTGATAAAGGCACAATTCAAAAGAGGCCTGTGGCGTCTTAAAACCAGAATGTGAGTCTAAAAGAAAGTGATCTTACTGATTTTTTTGTTTCATGTGTTTAAAAGCTTGATCCCTATCTAATGTGTAATTTAGTCTCTATAGAAGCTTAGACGATTAAAGATGAGGATGTTGTTCACGTTCCCAAACTCGAGGCGACTAAAAAGAAAGCTCCAGGAGCGTTAACCAAGAAGCTGGAAAAAAGGTTGGTCCTCGCTCCTCTTTGAACTTTTGGTACTTATTGGATATATTTACAAGGCGTGTTCGGTTTTCTTATGAAAACATTGAAATGAATTGATTGGAGGACGTGAGGTCCCCGATTAAACGATCTGAATGAATTTTATAATTGTCCTCCAGCCCAAGAGTCATGCGGGAACATCAGGTTATGGAGTTGAATGATTCCCCCAAAGAAGGGACCCAAATCAAGGGTGTTGGCCCGTAAGAATGCTGATATGAGACCTGGGCAACAAGGTCTTAGGCATTGGAAAGATGGACGTCGTGTTGAATTGATTTCATAACACTGTCCAAAACGTTCTATAGTTTCACCACCTCTGAGTCTATATCTATATAGAACAACACCGATTGATCCTCAGCTGAGTAAATCCTCACCTCTTCTGTGTTGTAAACAAAGGATCTAGTCTAATTGACCAAACATAGAGGGAACGCTCAAATCGGGGGAAGGGGCACATGATGTCCCCTGGTAGAGTGGCTTTTTATGATCACATTCCCATACATCGACTCTTTTGCCGTCCAATTCTTCCCACCAGACAACGTTCTCAAACACTCCGACATCTGTTTCTTTGAAGATGAACAATACCGTATTTCTTGAGTAGCCCATTGCTTCTATAATTCAAGACACGGATGAACCACTCTTTGTTAATGAACTCGAGCACGGACATCTCAAAGTGAAGTAGATTTCTAGGTGTGAACGTCAGAAAGGTATTATGGTCTTCAATATTTTGCTTAGTGAAATATTCTCTGGTTTGATGTATCCGAAGGGTCATCATTTATAAAACAGGACGGCTCTATGGATTCTTGTGAGCAAAAAGGCAACAAAGTGAAAAACAACAAGCTGAACTAGAATGGAAGTTGCTCCACAACATGGTATATTCTGAGAATAAAACAAGCTAAACTTTTGTCCTTTAACTACTAGGATGTTGGCATGAGTACAAACAAAAATAACACATGGAAACAAAGCTGTATCAACTTTAACAAACTTTATTACAGAAAAAATATTTCAAACTCTTTTAAGCTTCGTACCAACACATATAGCTTCATCTTGTACTCTAAACTGCCTTAATATAAATATAGTACTTAAGATAAAATCTGTACAGAAAAAAAAATGATTGTGAAAATTATAGTTTACTTGTACGAAAAACTATGTGAGGTCATTGTAAATGGCTGCAAAGTTTCCTTTTCAGCTTCGTAGTCAGCCTTTGCATCTTACTTTCTCCAGCAGAATAGATTTTAAACATTCTTTCGTTCGAATATCTCCTCTTAATGCTATTAATCTGCACTCATTTCCAAGGCCATGTGAAAAGTCCGTGACTCAATGATTCAAGGCAAGTAGAAATTCAGGGGCGGGAGGAGAGAAAGAGAACCTTTCGGGAGGGCCATTCTGCGCAAGTCTCATTCCTTCGACAAACCCTTTCACACAGTAGGACACAAGTTCAATCTGATCATGCATTCTGATCACTCTTTTTTTTGTGATAGATCGAGCAGAGGAGACGAACAAAATGTTCGTGTAAGGTACAAAGGGGATGGATTTTGCTTTCTGACATATATTGTAAAATATGATCGGCTTTTTATTGGCAACACAATATTATACCACTTATAATCCACTAATGTGAAAATGAAATCCTTGTATATATGTACAAGTTCTTGAAATAAAAAAAAATGATCCTGTAATGTTGGGCCGGCTTTGCAGGCCATGCTCGAGCTAGTATATATATATAATATTTATCATTCCCCCTCAAGGAGTTGGGTCTCGACCAAATGTTGAGTTTGTCCCGCAAGAATGAAAAATTGAGCATAGGGAAGAGATTCGTCAGTAAATCTGCAAGTTGATCCGCCACTTGGCACTAGCGAACCTATAGAAACACCAGAAGCAAACCTTCTCGCGAACCAAAGTTGAAATGTCAATTTAAATGTGTTTTGTGCGAGCACGATGAAAAGGATTGTGAACTAAGTATATACTACTGATGTTATCACAGTTAGATGTGAATGGAGGGAGAACAACTGAATATGGAGATACCAAGAAGAGAGAGAACAAAAGATTATCGCAGTACCATGGGCAACAGAACAATATTCTGCACTCAGCGCACTGAGCCGAGTACAACACTTTGCTTTAGAAGATCAAGAAAAAGAAAAGAAGATTAATTCCAAGAAAGATGCATACACTGAAAGTTAGGATCGTGGCGGGTTGGTGGTGGGTGTAGGACAAACCTGCCCAATTGGCATCAGTTATCACATGTTAATGAACCAATTGAGACACCTGGAATGAATATAAGTTTTCATGATTTATGAAACCACACAGGAACGTAGAATAGTTTACACGCAGTAAAATGAAGTCCAAGGAGAGAGAAAGGAGAGAATGCATGGATTTGAACGAGAAACCTGAATAACAGAGAAGGCAAGTCGGACGAGTAAAAGTTAATATTGAAGAACCAACAAGAATACGATTATAATGATTGATCAGAAAGGAGGTGGTGATGTACAGAGGAAGAAATAGAAATTCTTACCCGAGAACAAAGAACCATGGTCTTGTAATTTTTGTCGTAACACACTAAAAACAAGATTTATCCACTGAAACCTTCCTAATAAAGGAAGAGAAAAACCACACCGAATTTTTTCTATTATTCAGATTTACAACTCAGTTAGTTAATCAATAAATCTAACTCTAAAATTCTACCCTTTTTTGTTAACTATAACGAAAACTCTACACTCACAAAGAAGCAAACTCGCTTCTTTGTTTACAAAAAGCTCTTTTTTTTCCCCTTGACCTATCCCACCCAGAACACCCCCAAACCAACACACACGTTTTTTTCTCTCCGGAGGCAACTCTGATTCAAAAAGCGCAACTCCAAGAAGTCAAACCCACTTCTGGTTAAATTCTCTCAAAGAACTCAACTACCAAAGAAAAGTCAAATTCCACTATCTGGTTTACCAATCTCTCCAAGAACTCAACGCGCAAGAAGTCAAACCCCTTAGTGTTACAATTCTATCAAGATCAACCCCAAGAAGTCCAACCAACTTCTTGTTACAATTTTCACGACTCAACCCCCAGAAGTCAAACCCACTTCTGGTTACAAATCTCTCAAGACTAAACTCCAAGAAGTCAAACCCACTTCTTGTACAAATTAGGAATTATTACAACCAAAATAAAACATAGAACAAACAACAAAGCTAATAAACCTTAGAATTTATTGATCAAACTTAATATCAATAGTTCTGAAGTAGTAGAACAAGTTCGTGTGAACCTGATCCCTTATGTTGTTGTGATGAACGGTAACATGGTTTCCTTGCGTTTTCTGATGACTGAAGGCCTGCATTTTTTCTGCCAGAAAATATGTCTCAGATGACATATTCGTGCATATTGCAATATCTATCTTTCTGTCTTTGCTGGAAAAATTCTTCTCGATTTTGGGGATTGCCAAAAGACGCTTTTTTTTCTTCACACTTCTTGATCCTTTTATAGCATTGATTTGCCTCAACTTCTAAAAGGAAAGATTTACCAAATCCTGTCCCTTCTGAATGTTAGAGTTACTTCTTTCATTTTTGACTGAATGTAATTTTTTATTTTCGTTCCTCTTTGGACTTAGATTGCTACTTTTTTATTCTTTCCTTCTCTGGACTTGAATTGCTACTTTTGTAGTTCTTTCATTCTTATTTATTTACCATATTATGTTTCCTTCTTTGCCTTCTTCAATTCTGCACTTTTCTCATTTGCCTCATTACTTTTCTCTTCGCCGCAATCTCGATAATTGTACACATACGGACACCATGAATTCACTTTATAATCATCCAAAACTACTTTATTTGTTCTCTACTTCCCACAATAAGCAATAAGGGAGATTTGAGGAAAGAGGAGTAGTATTAATCGTTTTAGAGAGAAAAAGACCTGAACGATTATGAAGATCATGAATGTATTTGGATTGGTTAAGAAAATAACCACCCTTACATGTAGAGACAGAGATTCCAAGAAAATTATTGACTAGACCGAGGTCTCTCATGGAGAATTCGAACATTAGAGTCTTGATTATAGACTTCAATAAAAAAACTTGAAGATGAAGTGATAAGAATATCATTCATGTATAAAAGAAGAATGATTATGTCCGAACCAGATTTGTAAATAAAGACAGAATTATCAGAAAAACTATTTTTAAAACCATGTTTGATAAGAAAGGAGGTGGAGCGATGAAATGATGAAACCATGTTCGTGGGAGCTAGCTGGTTTAAGCCAAAAGGGCTTTGTTCAAGCGGCAAAACATGATGTGGAAAAGCTGCGGATGAAAAAACCATTGGTGTCGTAGATACAGGAGTTTATTGAGAGTGTCATGTACCAAAGGCATTTTAATGTCAAATGATGAATACCCAACTAGGACGACCGCTAAAGCAAAAACAGTTCGACTAGAGTGATGGTTATGATAGAATATGTGCCTTCACTACAAGTAAGGGACCAGGTCCTTACTTACACTCCAGAAAATTACCAGAAAATTACCAGAAAGTTAAATGCAGTAAAATCAAAACACATGTTTTACGTGGAAAAACCTCCTTAAGGGAAGAAAACCAAGGGGACCTGGTACACCGGATTTTCAATTGTTTATCCTAATCACAAAAGAAAAGTTAAAAACAGGTTACACAAACGTAAGAACGAGTTATAAATCGACAGTTAAGCAACAGTACCTATGATAAAACAAGCCTAAGTAGAAAACTATCTAACACATAAGCTATCCCACAGGGACAACCTAGACTTTCAAACACTACACACTGATTCTTATAAGATTCAGGAATGTTTACAGTTAAGAACAAGAGAGAATATTATTCCTAACAACTATATGAAAAAGCTCCCAAAGATTGCTATTGTTCTGGGAAATTCTGCCCTTTGTTTTCTAGTCGACGTTTGCAAATGTTCTTGACCAGAGGTTCTCTCAAGTTGCAAAAACCACACAAAAAATGGTAGGAATAGTGCCTTTTATACCATCCCCGAGCCACAGTCACTTTCAGACAACCTCTTTTCCATTGGTTGGAAAGTCACACTTTCTACGCCATCGGGGAAAGTGTGCCCTACTTTTCTGTACCATCTCTAGATGTGGCAGTCGACTGGCTGGCTCATCATGACATGAAGAAGCCTGGTACCTATACTAGGTCCCTGGATTTGGTTAATCTTGAAAATACTACAAAAAGAACCCTGCCCAATTACCAAGTTGAAGAAACCTGCAATACTTAAGTAATAAACCCGGTACCTTTACAAGGTCCCTAAGTTTGTCAATCATCAAAATTACAAATAACAGTTTCACCGCAGGACTAAATGTTTGATCGTAGTCTAATCCATATTTCTGATTATAACCTTGAGCAACTAGACGAGCTTTATAGTGGTCAAGCGAGCCATCTGATTTTCGTTTCACTTTATAAACTCATTGGCAACCGATGATATTCACATTAGTAGAGGGCAACACTAAGTCCCAGGTGTTGTTGGCGATGAGGGAGTTGTATTCATCTGCCATTGCCCTTTTCCAGTTTAGATTTTTATTGACCTCAAAAAGTGACTTTTAAAGGAAGAGAAGGAAGTGTTTGGAGATATACACGTATGACTGAAGGAAGGATATGGAAAAGAGTCCTCTTGAAAAATAACATGACGGGAAATAAAAACTTTATTTTCTAAAGGATCAAAACACCTAAAACCTTCATAATTTGCAGGATAACCAAGAAAAATGCGATGTTTAGATCGAGGACTCAACTTATGTGGTACATAATCACGTAGATTAGGAAAACAAGAACAACCAAATACACGTAAATGATGATACGAGAGTTGTTTACCAAAAACTTTATTTGGATACACTAATCACTATAGATTATGAAAACAAGAAACAACCAAATACACGACAATTGAATGATACTAGAGTTGTTTACCAAAAGAAGTTCATAAGGGAGTTTTAAAAAAAACTTGAACTTGGAAGAAGGCTAGAATGTTTTTCAGAAGAGATGGACTGCGAATTTTGATTTGACCAAAATAAGCTATTTTACAAAATCAATTTACATAATTAATATGTTTTTTTAATTTTTTTTACAAAAATAGTATAAACGTGCTTTAGGGTAACGTTTTTAGGCTTTATTGATTTAAAAAAAAATTACAACGCCGTTAATTTAATAAACGTTCCTGACAGATTGATTTTATTGTTTTAAAACGTGACTTGAACCATCTTCTTTAAATTAAAAAAACTCGTTCACTTGTTACTGGAAAGGCTCTGCTAAGCAATTCTAAAATTTCCTAAGATATCTAAAAGGCTAAACCCTTTCACCACCACCCTTTCACTGTAAAAACACAATTGGGAGCCGCCATTGTCACTTTTGAAAGCTTGCATATGTAAAAATTGGCTAGCCGGAAGCTATCTGAAAGAATTTTACTTTTAATCAAGTAATCTAGTTTGTTGTTATAGATGAGCACATCTGATCTCAAACTTCGCACAAGCATCTATAAGATAATTGTTGGTATCTATCACTTGAGAGATCTTTGGGTATATTCCAAGTTTGTAATCTTCTCCAATTCCTCTACCAATCATCCGATCTGCAGAACACTCAGCGCAACACATAAGTCTCTTAGTGCCTTGTTAGCTAAACCAACCATGCACCAAAGCAGAAAGGCTCCCAAACGTGAAGGTGAGGATGAAGTCCATTCAATTGGGTCACTCTCCACCCTTTCGCATGATACTTGATATATTAGCCATCTTTAATTCCTCACCTTCACCTCCCCCTGTTTCATATATGGTCATAATATAGAAATTAGTCCCATTCGATCGGCTAATTTGTGGACGAATAGAGGCGTGCAAAAGAACACAAACCAGGAGACATGAATGGATTAGAAATTTTCTTTTCGGCGTGTATAAACGTTAGCGGTAGTTTTCAAATCAATTTTGGGGATTTTCTTGGTTATATCTAGTTTCACGCTAATTGTGGCTATCAATCCTTCTGGAAAGCTTGGAACAAGTTAATTTCCTGTTAATAACAAAAAAGCCTTGAGGTATGGTTTTTTTTTTCTCACTAGTAGATGGAATGCTTGAATTTTAGAATTTCTATCTTCTCGTATTTATAAAGGGTGGTTTTTGGTTAATGATAGAATAACACTCAAGGAAATTCGTAATCTGCATGTTTCTGTTTTTATTTTGAATTCATGCATATTGTTGATTCAAAGAAAACAATTTGGTGACAGGGACATTACTTTGATTTGGTTGTTTATTTTTGGACTACAATTCATATTTAATTTACTTTCAATATGGTTTTTTTTTCAGTTTTAATTAGATACGTATATGACTGGTTATAGTGCATCCGATGGATCCCCGGTCCACTTGAACCGATCGGTACTGAACTTTCAACACTTAACCCATAGGTCACGGGGATTATGGAAAAATAGATATTGGAATGGTTAATAGATTTTTCAATACGAGGAGGTGTGGATGGAAAATTTTGGGACCTCGGTAAGACATCTTACAGAATATCCCCTTTTCATCCACGAGTCTAAAATGATTGAGTTTATCAGGAATTATGGTTTTTTATAGATCAAAATCACCCTTCTATTGATCGTAGCTATGATCACTTCACTAGTAGAGAGATGGCGTTCCGAGACTGCATCCATTTTCACTTTAGACACGGGTGAGGCGACCATCCCTTTGCAAGATGTAGAGTGTTGTATTGCTTACTACCCGTGAATGGTGATCCAGTACTTTTGGTGATGATTCGATAACGGCACCATAGGGGAAATTGGCTAAATATTGGTCAAAGTTGTTAGGTTTTATATATCCACGTCCTCAAGACTTCACAACTGTAGTAACCTCAAGGTACCTGCCCTTAATGCGCATATGCTGGCTCGGGCAACTACATTAGACCTGACTTACAACAACAGAATGATACGCTCAAATGGGCTAGATGTTTCATGTTTTTTGGATGATTGTTGGTATGATGATGGCAGATACATCCGGCAACTATCTAAAGCTTATGTAACCTTTCCTAATCTCGAGAACTCAATGTAGTTAGCTCTTATAGTTGGGGTATGCGACCTATAGCGGGGCTTGATATCGCTTTCCCTCTCTGTAAGGCCTCACAGAGAACCAAATGATATACTCTGGCTTTTCTACCATCTGCGTCAGGTATACTTATAATTACAGGTACAATCTTATACATATTTCTTATAGATTGATACTCTCATAATTATATTTTAACTATATATGTTTTAGATTTTGGGCATGGGAGAGAGTAATACCGCCTCAGACCTCAGAATAGCCAAAGGGAATCGAAAATAATTTCTTGCTGTTTACCTAGGGCTCCCACGTGCTACTCTAGCTGGTTGGCACATTTTAGGAGTTTGGACTGATACCACTAAGGCCATGTGGTTGAAATTTTTTAAGGGATGACTTGATTCGCAGACAGAGGAGTCAGGTGAGATTGTTAGAACTGTTTTTTCGTTTAAAAAAATTAATGTTAACGATTTGTTATTTTTAAACTCATTTATTTTTCTTTATGTAGTTTTTTTTGGGGGCACCAATTCTGATGACTTAATTGAGAGTCTTCCTGATTAAATTGTCGAATTGGACGAGACATATGGCGTGTACAGAGCTCCATTTTTTGTTGGGATAATCGTGAGGTTCACGTTGCCTGATCGAGTTATGAGACAATTTTGGATTCACAAACGATACCAAAACAGTCCATTCTCTTATTTGACGCCACACATTTTCACCATGATCGTAAAGGGGCAAAGACGAAATCAAATGTGGTACTTGGAGCATGCAAATGGTTCCACTCTTTTGGAACCAAGTCAACGACTCCTTCAATATGTTTGTGATTGCTGCCGGTCAATCGGAACCACTTCATTGACGACCCTTACCTTAATTTGGTTTAGACGCATTACTCTCTTGTTATTGGTACTCCTACTCAAGCGTCCTCAACAACAAGAGGTTATTGCCCGCAATTCAACGGGCATATGAACCATGGTTATGTATAGATTTTAGTGTGTTTTGTGATTTATCTTTTGGTATAATATTGCTTCTTCTCGAACAATGTTACTTTGGAAATTGGTTACCTATGGTTTCTCTGTTTCTTTCTTAAAAAATATAAAAAAGTGCTTTGTTTGATCTTTGTTTTGAGCATCTGTTAAAAAAAAATAACATGTTTTGTAAGAAAAAAAATTGATCTTGTGTAGTGCTCATTTCATTCCATGGTTGATAAGCAAAAGCCCTTGGTGATCTCGGCCATATTGAAGATTTATACCTGTTCGTTGCAATGTTCCCGAACTGAAGGGAGAAAAGTGCTTGACATATGTGCACGCCTGCTAGGATTATGTACAACCGACTTAATAGAGAGATGAGGTCATGCTATCATTACTCATCCGGTTCGTAGGGCGATGAAAAGGTGGTGTTGCCGGTAGATGCGCGTGCTGTTTAGAAAGGACGAGCCCCTATTGAAATGGAGTGAAGTCTTTCTCCGAAGATGATCACGCAACTTGTGTTTGGTTTCCTTTTAAGGGGCCAAACTCAAGAATTTCCTCCGGGCCTCAGGTAATTAACATATATAACCAACAAATACTGTATTGTCCATACACGCGGCATCAAAGATATTAAGAAATTCTAGTCATTTCAATCACTTGAGAAGGTATTTGGGTGGTTCTCTCCGACCTCAACAGTTTTAGATATTGCCCCAACTTTAATTCTCACCCTGGGCTGCCAATCGGTCCATTGAGAGACCACCTGGTGTTTGTTAATCATTTAGGAGGACTCTGTCCACAATGAAGTGGAGAATGTCAACGAATGTGTGAACCCTCAGCCGCAGGAGAAGCTTAGGGATTTTTCCTAAGCGTTGTTGGACTGGACTAATACATCTTTTTTTATTTTTTTTTGACATAAATGCTCCTCTAAATGCTCCTCTGTTTAGAGTCGAACAACTGAACTATTCTTGTTTTCAGGAGTCCACTAGCTTTTATACCTATTGGCAAAAAAAAACAAGCAACGAGAAACAAGAGCTGTAATTGAGAGGTTTCAGGTACCAATTGGGTACTCCTTTTTTAAATTATTGTTTTTTTTTTGTCCATGTTTTGGAGTAGAGGAAATTTATTGGTTTTGTGTGGTTTCTAAGGGAATAAATCTATTTTCGTTACAATGCATTCTCTCTTTTGGTTTTGAACATGAATTACAGTCTTGTCTTTGCAAATTGATTTTCTTGAGAAGATTCAGGCTTGTTATAAATCTGAAAAAACAACAAAAACACCACTTTTTCTTGAAGCTGAAGGGACAGTGATTTCTGGCATGTTTGAGTTTTTTTAAGCGTTCTGAGATGGTGCCAGGTCCGATACACAAGTTTGGGTTATTTTTTATGACGCTTGTTGGGTGATTTGGTTCCTTTTGGGTGAAGTTAGTCCCAAAGCTGGGTTTCTACGCATACCCATCTGAAAGTTTCTTGGATTCTAAATGTCCCTGTTTTTCCATATCTGGTTCTGCTTTCATTTGCTATTTTTAGTTTCTTATCAAACAAACCCTCTTCTTCTTCAGCATCATCTCAACTAAAGGATATCTTGAATTTTCCTAGTTCAGATGCTTTCAAAAAGACAGTTACAAAACGTTATTTCCATTTACATGAATTCTGGTTTGGATCAAGCGTTATTGATGCAATTTTCCCTGTCTTTTTTGCCTGTCTTCTACAAGGATTAGTTGAAACAGTGATATGTATCATGCTTGTTTAGTTACTCTGCAAGGACTTGTTCCTTTGACTCTCCCCTTCTGCGTTGACACATCGGAAATATAAGCTTCTGGGTTCTTTGCTGAAACCAAGTCTTTCTTAGAATCATCCTCTGAGTCCCTGTTCTTACATTTGTCACGAATCATCATCTTGTATAATTTTTTTGGAAGATACATCTGATTCCACCTCACTTGTGTTCCTTGTATTTGCATCCTTTGTACCTGTCAAACATCCCATACAGAAAATAAAGATAAATACCAGAATTTCACGATGGCAGCAAGTTCAAAATGTGACTACTAAAGAATGAAGCAGTTCACGATGGCAGCAAGTTCCATCAGAGTGGTTATCATGAGAAATTTTCTTCTCTTTGTTTTTATGTCTCCTCTTCTCTACCTACTGGTGCAGATGGATCTAAATATAACTAAAAATTCATGGAACGTAAAAAGTTTAATTAGTTACTTAATTTTAGCTGATATTTATATTCTTTAACTTTGAGATTCTTAGGTTGATGCAGCTTGTTGATATACCATAGTATTCTTGCATTACGTGGAAAAGTCTTGTGCCGTCTCCAACCAAACCCACACAAGTACAAGCCAATAAGACACCGACAAAGGTTGCTGCATTAGGATTAATCCCTTCATCTAACATTTGGTGAAAAAGTACAAGTGCCTCAGCTGTCCCAACATAGTTATTGGATTCAAATGGAGTCTTAATCAAATCTGCGTGAATCAATTGACCTTGTTGAAGTGAACCAAGGCAGGAGCATGCGTAAAACAGGGCAGAAATTTTGGACTATTTGGCTAATGTGGTCTTCTCATGGTTGATATACAACTTTACGCACTCATCATTTTGATAATTTTTTGGGTATAGTCTGACAATCATAGAATTCCCCAGGGTAAACAGAAATTTCCCTGTACTTTCGAACTTCTTCAAAACAAAAAGCTCTACCAGCTTAGCCGTTTTCACCATTCCTCCTTCCCTCGAGTACAACAGAAATCATAGTATTGATGGAAAAGTTAAATTTCTTCTTTCTTACATCCCTCCAAACAACTGTTTCGCCTCCTCACTTGACCATCCATGCCTACCTTTAATCATCAAATTGTAAATACTGATCCTCTTGAGCAATCCGTAAACCTATCGAGCCTTCCTCTCAATCTTGCCCGCCAAGATTATAACCCTCATTAGTTGTTTGAATTATCAAGAAGGATTAACTTCAAGTTGTGAAAAGTGATAGATAAACTTTATGCACTAATATATGAATATGAATTTTGTCAGAAATCACCAAGGTTGGCATCTTGGGAATCACCAAGGTGTTGGCAACAACTATGAATTTTGAATTACTTTGAGTTTAGTAATGTGAAGAATTTTTATTAATTAAGTTTTTTTCCTCTAAAAGATTCTAATCTTATGTAGTAGATAACTTTATGCACTAATAATTGAAAGGAATTAATATAAATGGAAATTTTGTAAATTAACATTAATAATTTTCCTTTATTAGTCAACTGGAAAAATTCACATTACTTAGATAACATACGAAATTAACGACCAACGAAATTAGAGAACATTGACCCACAATTATTTCACTGAATTTAATTTACGATTGGGACATTGACGCCTATCTGTCCTGTCTGTGATGGATCTTATAAACGGGACTCAAAGTAACATTTTAAGTGTAAAACGTTACTCATATATAACGTTTTACATTGAATGATTTTGACTTCCTGACTTCCGCCTTTGCGGATTGGATTCAGTGGCCCGTGATTGGATTCTCCAAAACGTACTCTTGAGTAACGTTTATACCTAAAACGTTACTCACGGTTACGTTTATGCGGTTTAACGTCACGCCAACCCGTTAACTTTTTTGGTTGTTGTCCGTTAGATTTTTAAGAATGAAATATCCTAAAACGTTTACCATAGTATGTGTAACTGTTTTTTGTGAAAAAAAGTTAAAAACATATTATTTGGTGAATTGGTTTTAAAAATGCTGCATTTGTGGGTCAAGGAACTTTCGATGGACTGGCAGTATTAAGGGCTTCAAGCCCAAAATAAAGATTAAGAAAAGATTAAAAAGTAAAGACCGAAGCATTTAGTATTGCGATGAATCGTTCGGCTTTACCCATTTTGTTTGGTGAGTATGAGTGGCATGAATACGAAGAGAACACCACCATTTGAATTAAAAGACCCACAAAGAAAAGAGTTTTTAGCGTTTTGGCACTCCTCATATTGTAGTGATTTAATTTTGTTTTGAAAATTGATTTAAAACATAAGAGTAGACAACGTTTTTTTGAACATAAGGAATGCTTCTGATTGCGTCGAAGTTGGAATACCATGTAAATTTAGTACAATCAATTCATGAAATAAATATATAGATACCGAAAACCATTAAAATAGGAACTGGGATGGTTCACATATCACTGTGAATCAATTCAATGACGACCGTAAAAGACATAGATTCCTTAAATAGTAATTATTACCCGTGATGGATAGGAGTTGATTACCATTACCTACCATAACATGATCATTACCATTATATATGGCTGAACAGAAAAGAGAGACGCGAGGATTAGGTTCAATGTGGTGAAGAGCTCCAGTGTCAACATACCAAGGAGTGAATGACCTCCGGATTATAAGATGTTCATAGGGGAAAGAATTGAAGATCATTAAAGAGTGCTTAGAACCAAGCGATGGTACAAATCTCTTGCAGTATGAGTATGTTGAAAAACATAATTGGACATTGAAAGGAGAATTTGCTACTGATAACTAGGATATAACGGAGAGTGCTAGTTTTTCGGAGCTGGCTAAGTGGAAGAAGTGTTTGGGGACTGGAGCCGTGGGAATATTTCTATGGCAGCAGTTGTTGATTGTTATTTCGACCTCTACACCACCCACTAACCACCATAACCCCTGCGACCCCCCCCCCCGCAACCATTGGCATATTGACCACCATTAGAATTTTTTCCACGTCCACGTCCTTGAGAAAATGAATTGTGTTTAGCTACTAAAGCAGTAGAAGAATCTGATACGGCAGAGGAAAGACCATTTAATTGAGTCTCATGAAGAAATAAAAGAGATTGAAGTTCTAACAGAGGTATTCGGAAGGTAGGTCAGAAAGAACTTGGAGAACAAGATTCTTATCTTATTGATATCAAGGCATCGCAATAATTTGAGTTGAGGCCGTCACAAATCGAGAATAGAAAGAGAACCTTTCTTAAGCATGATCACAGAAAAGATGTTCAATCTATAGTCACAGAAGAAGGAGTGAATGAACAACAAGCGGGAGAGCGCGTGGTGTAGGGAAGGAACGGAGGGATGAGCCTGTGTTGTGGAAGTGTCATGGAGCGGACAGGGATAGCGAGTGGGCGCGATTCGAATAGAGGCTGGAAGGAACGCTCACGAGCAGTAAGACTACTGTTAGGACGAATAATAGCCTGAAGTATCTCTTGAGAGATTGTGGCCTGTATCCATGACAAAACAATGGAGTCTAGTTACACCCACTGTTGAAAAACAGGACTAATTGTCGAAGTTTTGTTCTCCATGGTAAGAATAGATCTGGACGTGGATGACTTCCATCGATGAAGCCATAGACACCATGTCCTTTAAACACAGGAAGAAATAACTCTCTTCAAAGCATGTAGTTTGTATAATCAAGATCGGTAGGGATCAAATTTTTGATGTTGGAAACAGAAACAACGGAATTTGGAATATGAGGAGCAACGGAAATAGTAGCCATGGAAGTGGAAAACGAGGTTTGAGTACGGAGCGAGGTAGATGAAACCATGGTGATACGTAGAAGTAGAAGAAGAAGAATTAGAGAGCACCTAGGAATCTGATACCATGAAAGAATAACTATCTTAAATAGATACATTAACCAAGTACATGAGGTATTTATAATATGTAAATATAATGCAAAATACTAAATTATCCTTCTAGCTATACATATATATATATAGGTGTGTCGGTCTTCGGTTTCGATTTTTTACATCATAAACGGTTCGTTTAATCGGTTTTTTAAAATATGCTAACCCAATAACAAACCAATAAGAATTTTTTAATTACGGTTTTTAAATTACGGTTTTTTGGTGTTATCCGGGTTCGATTTCGGTTAAACCAATAAAAAATGTCGATCAAATAATATATAATAGTACGTATGTTCTAATTACATGATACCAACTTACCGCCAAAACTAATAGAAAACTTTGAATGTTGATCAAAACTCTACATTCACAAACTTGTGCAAATGCTATCGCTACAATTACAAACTAGAATTAAAACTCAAATAAAATATTTCAATAAGACATCTTGAACGTTGTTTTGAATCCAAACCATATTAAGCACAAGTTCTCACCATTTCCGAACTAAAAAATCACATAGCCGAAAAGCTAATATTGCAATCTATTATGTATTAAATTATGTATATTTTAATATTGAGAAGGTAATGTTAAATAACTATCCGCTTATTGGGTGTATTTATCGGTTTACCCAATAACCCCAATAGGAAAAATCGAAACAGGACCCAATAACCCGATAATGTTTTTTCTACACCCATTAAAACCCAATACCAATAACCCCATAACATTTTGTATATCGGTTTCGGTTTTGCAACCCTACCTACATATATATTATCAATAGGCGTTGATTGTAAAAACAATACTTAATTATCTATTTATTAATTTAGAGTCCTATAAATATTTAAATTAATCATGTTTGGTCATATTTACAGAAATCATGCCTTCGTGAAATTAAATTTTTAATCATTTTTTCAGTTGTTTCTCTCTCATCGCTACTTTTTCTTTAAAGTACTCATAAAAAAATCCTAACCTCAGCAATTCGAAACAAAATTTGTGAGAAAGGAAGATACTCAACACAAAGTAAGATATAATTAATAGTGCACCCATAAAGAGCATGAGAGCCCTTGTTCGAATCCAGTTGATTCCTTATATATTTCACTGTTTTATTTTAAGTGCACTTGAAGTCTTTAAATCATAGCTAGTCCTGGGTTTGCCTCTAATGTAAATATACGAATCTATCATAATTCATATATTGATGTATAAAACATCAGTTCAAAAATCAAGTCAAGAAGTCGATCAAGAGCCTTGAAATTTGATTTATACATGATGTAGAAAGCTTATGCGATAAAAAAAAAAAAGGCCAAATCAAGCACAAATCGAATCTCAAATCCAGAAAATACCATATTATTAGAAATTTAGGGTATATCAAAAACCTCAATTTCTAATACCAAACATAGATTAAAGCACAATCCAATCATTTGACCAAATATGACTCATTGTGTATGGTCAAGGTTGAGACCTAGCTGATAGACATTATGTGACATAATTGTGTATATATTTGCTTCACTCAATTTATGTGAAACATTTGTGAATTGTTTTATATATGCTCTCTTTTAAGGTGTCATTTTCAATCTGTGCTTTAGTTGAAGAACAAAAAATTTCACTAATATATTGTCTTACGAAATTTCATATTTCATAGTCCATCTCCTTGATGTTGTTTGTGGCACCCTTAAACCTATGGAATATGCTCAACATTTGTTCTTACAAGGTAATTACCTAGACAAGTAATTTATTTGAGACTGTGCATCAAGGTTAACAATGAAGTTTGAGATTCAATATTATGAAATTGTGGCTTATGGATCTTAGAAATAACATGAATTTATTGAGCAATCAAAACAAGAAGATACAATGTCTACATAATTAACAAATTAACACACAACTCTACAAAGTCTCTCCATTCGCAATTAACTTGTTTTATGGAACAGAGGCTCTTGCGTAAAAATCACAATTACACTGGAAAACAATCAAATACTTGAAACAATTATTCATGAATCAACATTATCTTAGACGTTCACCTTCCTGCAGTTTACGCGAATTTGGCCTTGCTTCCCTGTCAATGGCTTAATGTTTCCCATCTTAATCATAGACTCGGCAAAATCTTTGGAGAAACTCCCGAGGTTGGTACTATATTTCTTAACA
The DNA here is from genome assembly GCA_027704765.1 of Solanum habrochaites. NCBI lineage: Eukaryota > Viridiplantae > Streptophyta > Magnoliopsida > Solanales > Solanaceae > Solanum > Solanum habrochaites. The sequence continues at coordinate 63,162,038 of JAKWJA010002498.1, forward strand.
AGATTATCAGTTTGACCGCCATTAAATAGTGCTTGATCAGAGTGCAAAAGTCCTTTTCTTGGCAACCAATTACTAAATGTTTTGAGTCGAAGAGCTTGAGTTGGATCGATTGGAAGCAAGGTTGGTATTGCCCGCCACTGCGGGTACTATTGGCTTTGCGTTTCTTGCAAAGGTGGAGTCGAGTTAGTGTCATTGTAATATATACGATTCCTGGAAGTTGGAACATTGAGCAAATCCGAGTGTGTGTCCTCCAGAGAGAGCGAACGAGATCTTTTCTCATCCAATCCGCCCTTGCTCTTGAAGCTTTGATAGTGCATGTAAATCCAAAACTGGAGGTGGAATCATCATTGGTTGGCTGTGGTTCTACTCTTGCCTGTATCGTAATCCCTTCTTCCCAAAGGAACTTCCCAGTTTGGTCCACCTGTCTGTGGTCATCAAAAACTATTTTATAGAACATAAACTATAACAAAAAACAAACAAGACGGAAACATGAATAACTTACTGCACTACACGAGTCGCAGCTGCAAAACGCTACAATATCTGCACAAGACCCATAGAACGTCCACAACATTTAATCAACTTCTTACTGCTGATTTTTTTGGGGGGGGTGGGTCAATCCATCAAACCTCTAATTAGAATTGTTAGTGGGTATCGCAGTCTTTTCACTGTCCAATATAGTCCGTTTTCTATAAAAGATTGAAGCATCACACCCCTGCATTATACAAAAATTATATATTATCTCATGAATAGAGAAATATGTATATGAAAAAGAGGAGGAAAAGTGAAAGAATCTCACACATGACAAAACATCATGAAATGTAAAGTAGCAAAGAGGCCACCCTTCGGCCTCTCTTTCCCTGACTCATGCCTCAAACGACTCGTTTTATGGCTGGCAAAGCTTGGGGACAAACATGATTGTAGAAAGAAGGTGAAAGAGAATCCGAAAGTGCCATGCTTGCTAGAGAAAACATGACCAAAACATGAAGAACAAAGAAGCTATTGGAAGCCATTTCAAATACTATAGTTATATATGAAATTGCTACACTTTTATGTGTTGTGTTTTGGAGTGCTTTAGAGTGTAAAATGTGTGTGTATTTATAGTTAGGACAACTGTTGACTATGGCAACACGACAATTTTTTTAGGTTTAGCAACTCTCAAAAGAATAAGGCAGACATCGACAAACTCTAACAACACTTTTTTTTAGTTATGAAATTTTCAGAAGTATTCCTATTTGAGACTTGAAATTTTCACATCAATAATTATATTGAATTATATGTTGATCGAGTAATTATTTGATGAACAGTATAATTCATTAGTTGACACTTTAATATTAACATAAGTTGTAGTTTATCCCACGCTGTATAACAGGCATTTATATTTTTATTAGTTTGTCTTTTTGCATGAAAAAAAAAACCTTTTAGAAGAAAAAGAAAATAAATTAACCCCCCTACTTGACTTTTATTTGAAGTTATTACTTTTTACTTGTTGATACTCTAATGATGAAACAAATGATTAGGATTTGAAAATTGAAAGAATGATATAACCATTTTCTCCAAGGGTATGACCAAAAGGTTTACTTCATGATAAGAACGTCTTTATTCGATTGATATTTTCTATTATATGAAGGAGGGAAGTAATGTTGGATAATATTTTATATTGTGGCAACTAACAACTACTACTAATTGACAGCCAAATAAATCATAATTTTTCTCCGTTCTAATTTATATGATATTAGCTTAATTGGATATACAAAAAAAAAAATGTGGTCTAAAATAAATCATAAATATTTATGTGATTAAATCATCATCTCATTAAGGATAAGATGAGTGTTTTAAAGTTACATTGCTATTATATATATTGGAATATGTCATTCTTTTTTATACTGGATAAAAACAAAAGTATGTCATATAAATTGAGACACAAAAAGTACTAATAATTTGTAAAATGTATATATGAATAAAAAAAATATAAAAATAAACGAGACAATAAGTTTTGACAACGAAACATAAGTATTTTTTTTATTTGTTTTTTTGATATTGATAGTAAACATAAAATGGTACCACACAGCTATGTAATAATATAATACATGCAAATACCATGGATCTAATGGAGATTGGAGTGTGAAGAGGAGGCAATTCTACTAAGTTTCTCATATTTAAGAACTTGTTTTATTGAAAAAAAATTATTTAACTCACCAAACATTGAAAAATTAGAAAATGTTTTTCAAAAATTATTTCCATACAGAACACATTTGGTGTGGACTATATTATCAAAAAGAGATTTAAAAAAATCTTTTGGGTAGTTGTACAAAATGTCAACACTAACAACATGGAAATAAAATTATTGTAAGGAATTAGTAATTGGGTAAGACGACTGATGTTGAAGGTCTTAATTAGTTCCTTTAAGTAATAGAGTTGAATACTATTTGTCACATCAATATTTTATTGGCTCATTCATTAATCATTACTTATACTTAATAGTTTATAAATTAATTTAAAACTATATATCATATAATCCCTTGCCATAGCGTGTGTCACAGAAAAATCCTTTATAATATATAGTAATTAAATATGATGAAGAAGAAGCACGATCAGTAGATCAACAACTATGTTTTAATATTGCAATTTATGTCTCATAATTAAGGTACATATATTTGTTCTGCATGGATTGATATATCATATATTTGTATTCCTTCGGTTCTTTTGTTCGGTGGGTTGAAAGTTTTGAAAAATATTTTCTATATCAAAATAAATTATTATTATTTAATTAAATCATTCATCTTGCTATTCACCTCCCATAGTGGAGGGTAAAAATGTCAATATGATAAGGTCGACAATAAAGTGTGCCTTTGCGGATTGGGGGTGGGCCGGACCATACTTTGGTGGGTCGGGTTTGGGGAGGAGGGGGAAATGGGTGTCTGATTGTCCGGCACAACACCCAACCCATTAAGTTTTAACCGGGTTAGCGGGTCAGGCACAAATTATAGAAAGTCATTTGAATATTGAAATCTATTGCTTTTCATTAAAATTAATGATGGAAAGACAAAAATCATATACTAATGTTTGGAAAATTTGTAAATAGGAAGGGATGAATCGTTTCAATTTATTTTCTTTTTAGTCTTTTTAAAAAGAAGTTTTTTTTTTTATAATTTTTTAAATAATTTTTCACATGACATATTTAAAATAATAAGTTTAAACGATATTTTAATACATTCTATATATATATTTAAGTTAAGATCATCACTTTTTTTTAAAAAAAAATCGGCTTCATATAAAATCAAAATAGACAAATATGTTAAAATGAAGGAAATATTTTTTTTCTTCTCAAAATTGGCTGATAAAAATCCCCTTACAGCCGTTTGTCCATGTAAGTTTTTTAAAGTAATAATAGAATTATTATAAGTATTTTTTTAATAAAAAATAATTTATATTGTATTTTTTTTTTAGTTTGTTCATAAAAAAATTTCTTTTTTGGTCAATTTTTAAATTTAATGTTTAAGACCACACTCCATAAGATTAAAAATGTTTTAGTATATTAATTAATTATATATATAATTTTAGACCATAAAAAGGTGAAGTGTTTTTCTGAAGAAATAACTTCAGATTTCAAAAATAATTAATAGTAGTGAACCTAGTTACATTGTATCATGATGATATTATGTCGAACAACAAGGAGTTGATTGATTGTTAGCAAGGAAAAAATATTGACAATAAAGAAGCTATGATTATGGAGGGAATGATATTTATGAAGAAATATGTCAAAATAATCAATAATAGATCAAAGGTAATAAATAGGAACTCATTCATTCAAAACACATCTTGGATTTATGAAGCAATCAAAACAAGAAGATAGAATCTCTCTCTTATTACCAAATTACCACATAACTCTACAAAGTCTCTCCATTAACCGTTAACTTCTTTTATGTAAGAGAGGCTCTTTGATTAATACTATCACAATTACAAGTAAAAACAATAAATCTCCTTATCAACATTATCGTAATTAGTTCACCTTCCTGCAGTTTACGCGAATTTGGCTTTGTTTCTCTGTCAATGGCTTGATATTTCCCATCTTAATCATAGATTCAACAAAATATTTAGAGAAACTCTCGAGATTAATACTATATTTCTTAACAAGATTATCAGTTTGACCGTCGTTAAATAGTACTTGATCAGAGTGCAAAAGTCCTTTCTTGGACAATAAGTTACTAAAATATTTTGAATCGAAAAGAGCTGAAGTTGGATCAAGTGGAGCAGGCTTGGAATCACCTCCACTACGTGGGCAATTGGCTTGGAGTTTATTTGCAAAGGTAGAGTCAATGTTAGTCTCATTGTAGATGCGATTCCTGAAAGTGAAACACTGAGCAAATCCTAGTGTGTGTCCTCCAGAGAGAGCGACGAGATCTTTCTCAACTAATCCTTGCTTCTTGAAGCTGTTGATAAGTGCTGGTAAATCTAAAAATGGAAGTGGGATATCATTGTTTGCTTTGGTTCTACTTGCTGTAGTCGAATCCCTTCTTCCTAGTGGAACTTCCCATGTTGGTCCACCTAGCTTTTCATCAAAAATTATTTTAGAACTAATATAATAAATTGACAAGAGTAAAATGAATAACTTACTGCAACTACAGAGTCGCGAGCTGCAACAACTACAATATCTGCACATGACACAATAGAACGTCCACAACATTTATCAACCTCCATAATTTTGTCAATCACATCAAATCCTCTAATAGAATTGTTATTAGATATTGCAGTCTTTTCACTATCAATAGTAGACGTTTTGTCTAGAAGAATTGAAGCGTCACACCCCTGCATTTACAAGAAATTATCATCTCGTGAATAGAAATATGTAAGTACAAAAAGAGGAGAATGAAAGAATCTCACATTGACGAAACAATCATGAAAATGTAAACGTAGAAAAGAGGCACCCATTCGCCTCTCTTTCCTGACTGCATCTTCAACGATCGTTTTATGGCTGGCAAAGCTTGGGGACAAATATGATTGTATAAAGAAGGTGAAAGAGAATTCAAAAGTGCCATGAATGCTAGAGAAAACATGACTAAAACATGAAGGACAAAGAAACTATTGGAAGCCATTACAAATGTTATATAGTTTATGAAGTTGCTACACTTTTTGTGTGTGCTTTGGTGTGTTGTAGAGTGTAAAATGTGTTTATTTATAGGTAGGACAAATTGTTGGGTTTTATTTGCTCTAAATTTATTACCATAAATAAGTTTTTCTTTTAGAAAAAAATTTTGGATTGACTATTCCTTTTTCTAGTAGGAAAAGGTTTAGGGCTCTATAAATAGAGACATGTTCCTTTTAACTTAATCAGCATTCACAATATAGTCTTAAGAGCTTCGAGAGTTTTTGTTAGGGGGAGAATTTATGGGTCACAAGTTTGATATGTTATCACTTGTGTGAACCTCTCATGTATTTAGAGTGAATTGGTTGAGGTTGTTCTCTCTGATTTGTACTTCATATTTATAGTGGATTGCCTCATTCCTGGTGGACGTAGGTTTGTTGACCGATCACGTTAAATCTTTATGTATTTGGTATATTTCTTGTGTACTTACTCGTGATCGTTTTGAGTTTGCTTTGCTAGCTTCCGCGTTTACACCTTCTAGTTTTCGATCCTAAAAAGTGATATCAGAGCCAGATTCAAGATGGAGTCAGGTTTTAGTTGTCGGTAATCTATGTTTGACCTGGTAGAAGGAGGTGGTTCATCTGGACGGTTGTAGTTCTACCCGCAACCTTTTTGCAGTAATGATGATTTTGTTGGAGAAATTATTTTAGAGAGAGGTTCTTTGTGTTGAGACATTAAATTTGCAAAAGGGCGATTATGGAGAGGAGAAAGCAAATTGTTGAAGATTAAGTAGAAGGTGGACAATTTATTGGTAGAAAATTCAGGCCAAGGGGAGATTGGTTGGGTTTTATTGCTCTAAAAAATTTTTGTTTTTTCTCCCGTTTGTTACCAGAAATTAGGTTTTCCTTTTAGAAAAAAGTTTTGGATTGACTAATCCTTTTTTTGTAGGAAAAGGTTTAGGGATATATAAATAGAGACATGTTCCTTCTAAAGTAATCAGCCATTCAAAATGTAGTCTTAGGCTTTGAGAGTTTGGTTAGGGGGAGAATTTATGCGTCACAAGCTTGATATGTTCTCACTTGTGTGAATATCCCTTGTATACGAAGTCAATTGGTTGAGTTGTTTCTCTTGTATTGTTGTACTTATCATTATTTATAGTGGATTGCTCATATCCTTTGTGGACATAGGTAGTTTGACCGAACCACGTTGTTAAAATCTTTATGTCTTTGGTATATTTTTTGTTGTCTTCTACTTGTGGTCCTTTTGAGTTTGACTTGCTAGCTTCCGCGTTTTATAACTGCTTAGTTTCGGTCCTACCAAGTGTATAAAGTCAAATTAATGAAGGATTCGGTTTAGTAGTTCGGTATGATGATTGAAACCACATTAGAAGGAGGGGTTATCTTGCCGAGTGTAGTTCTAGCCGCAACCTTTGCACAGTAATGAAGGATTTGTTGGAGAAATTGTTTTTTATTTTCAGAGAGGTTCCTGTGTTGAGACATAAATTTTGCAGAAGGAGATTATGGAGGAAGGAGAAGCAAGTTGTTTAAGATTAAGAAAAAAGGTGAATTGAAAAATTTATTTTATCAGAAAATTTAGCTAAGGGGGAGATTTGTTGGAGTTCAGTTGGAGCATCCGAAGCGGTCGGTCAATTCCAACATGAGTTGGGTGATTATCAACCACAAACATTCAATCAGTAGGAACAATTATATGTTCTTACACTCCATTATTGTCTTGATCATTACCTTGGGTTCCCTCATGTGCGAAGATATATCAATTATAGGAATCTGATCAACATCAACTCAAGCTCTCAAGGAGTATTGAGAATTTAGTTTCTCAGTCTTGTCAATATCTTCAATAGTTGATCTTCAAAAAAGAACACAAAATCACGACTTAAATGAGTTTCTTTCAATTGGATCATAAAAGCGATATCAAGACTCATCTTGACCAAACCAATTAAGATACATTGCTTAGTTTTTTAAAATCCAATTTCGATCTCTCATATTTGGAACATGCACACAAGCTTTTCACTCCAAACACTTTCAGGGATCATAAGAATATCCTTATCAAACCCAACTCTGCTGGAACATCACCATTCCAAAGCACAACAGGAGACAAATTGATAACATAAGCAACAGTGTTTTCTAAAGTACTTCAACCCAAAAAAGAATTTGGGAAGTTCGCATCTGAAAGCACACATCAAACTCTCTCAACTAAAAAGTTATGTTAATCTCTCAGCCCAAACTATTTATGGAGGAGTCTTTGGGAGTCTTCTGATGACGTATTTCTGCGATTTGCCAAAAGTTAGTAGTTATCATCAAAGTAGTGAAGTGACCAAATACTCACCACCATTAGTCAGTGCGAATACTTTTAATTTCTTTCCCGTTTGTCTCTCAGATAAGGCTGAAACTGTTTTAAACAACATCAAGCATTGATTATTGATTTTAAAGGAATACTCAAAATCTTGCAAGACTGGATTCCTCAACGAAAGTAGCAAAGTAAAGGGCACCACCTTTTGACTTCACTTTGAAAGGACACACCAAATCTGAGTTGTACTAGCTCAATAGCTCAGATCTCTGGAAGGAAGATGACTGAGGAAAGAAACTCTTTTCTGTTTGCCTGCTAAGCAATGAATAATCTTTTCACCTTGTTTGTTTCATACCAGCATAGCAAATTTCTCTTAGCCAACAGGTGATCCCCTCTCGCTCATTGCTAAGCCTCTTATGCAACAATTGACTAACGTCTACTCTCCATCAAATTATAGGATTCACAAGAATCGATCCTGGGTCACGTAGGAATTTGAATGTTTCTTCGTCGAGCTAAATTAGTGAGCCCTTGGTGAGATTTCATTGGCCATTTGCACAAGTATTATGGAGCTATATCATTATAGTTGTCCTACAGAGAGATCAAAATTTATGGGAATATCTAGAGCGATGATTGACATTCTGAAGGATCCATGTTGAAACCGGTATTGGTTTTCAACAAACAAGCCAACACCAAACACCTAACCTCACCAGCATGACTATCTTAACCCTCAGAGTTACAGAAGTATAAGATTAAAAGAAGTTTTTCTTGTTGTGAAATGTGAGGTATCTCCAAAAATCTACTATCCAACTTGTATCTTGCGATACAACAATTGATGAAGTCTTCTATCACAAGCGAAGAGAATGTCATTTGGACACCCAACAACAACATTATTTTCATTGTTTTCTTCGTCTCCTTCTTTGAGATTCTGCTTCAATTGTTTAACAAAATATTTTCATTTGTTCACTTTCTTTCCCACAATGATAACATATAATATTGGATTCTGATTTTGACTTGCTTCTGCTTTTACCTCTACTCTCGGGATCTCTTTTATTTAGTCTTCCGCGATCTTCTGTATATAAAACATCTGAATGTGAAGATGGTCTTGAGATTTTCTTCGAACCTCTTCATTCAAAACACCACTCTTTGGTATTCCATAGTCACCTTCCACCAGTGGCGGAATTTGTTAAAGAAACCGAAGAGTCCCAAAGAATCCGATTAGAGTGTAAGAAGTAAAAGTAATTGTATTTCATCATCAAAATAACACTCATTCCTGATAGCTGCAAGAATAGGGTGGCACTCCTTGTATTAAAGGCATCATTGATTTAACAAGAAAAACTTGTTATGCCAGTTTTTAAGCGTATTAAAGTGTCTCCAACTTTCTCACAATGTTCTAGCAGTGTCTCATCAAAATATGGTTGCGGAACATTATTTCAACCCATTGTCTATATATCCACATAATTGAGTTGGTGCTCAAAAAATTCCCAATTTCATCGGCCCCACATCTAGGTTTATGAGCAGAAAAAATGGAAGTTGCAACAATAGATCTTTCCATCTTGTTTTTCCCATATGTTGTAGTTTCTTTCGTTGTAGACATACCATTTGATCATATTCCTATCCAGATAGGGAACACTTAGCTCTGATTACCAGTTGTGTGACGGAAAACATGAAAACGAAAATATAACAATAAAGAACATCAAGTTTACGTGAGAAAACCCCTTCAAATCGAAGGGAACCACCCATGGATCGACAAGGATCCGAATTAGGTTCACTATACCAATAAGAGGGTTACAAAATTTTCTAATGATAAACAAACAGTGCCAAATGAGAACAAACAATAGCTACACCAACAAAAGGATAAATAGAAAGAAACATGCACCAGAACCCGCTTTATGTCGGGACGAAAAATGGATCTTTTGGACCTACGAATTCGATCTCCACCTTCAAATCAACCACAATATGTCGGGAAACACTCAGTCCCAAAATTTCAGCCCGAGTCCAACGATTTGTAATCAAAAACACAAGTCTGAAGTTTGTGATCAGACAAAAAGGACTGCAACAAAGAACGTTTTCTTTCCTCTCTTTCCTTTTGTTTTTTCTTTTGGTTGCAAATGCTCTCTCAAAACTCTTTATGTTCTATGTCTCAAAGGCAATAACAAATAAGCAATTAATTATTCTCTCAAGGCAATCCTCTATTTATAGAGTTGTGTTTTTCCTTACAAAGTCAAAACCAACTACAAATAGGATTACAATTCTATCATTTTCCTAATAAAATTGGAAACTAAATAAAGAGATCCAATCTTTTTTCAAATAGGATTAGACCATGGACCTTTGGCTGAAACATGGGTAGTAGCCCAACACAAATGTTGACTATGGTGACACAACAATAGTTCTAGGTTTAGCAACAATGTAATTTCTTTTAATATTCTCATCTCTCCGAAATTAAAAAAATTTAATTACTCCACTTAAATTATATTGAATTACATGTTGATCAAGTAATTATCTGATAATAGATTGAGTTACTTAATTAGTTGAGACTTGGGTATCAGCAACCATCCATTGCGAGAGAGATCCCAATTCCGAATATGCTATTTTATGTCACTCGATGACTTGATTGGGACATTCACACATAGTAATTTGTCCTGCTCTAAATAGCAGGGTACTTATTGAGCTTTTGTTTTTGCATATTTGGATAAAAGGCTATTAAAATAATCGAGATTGTATTGATTTTTTCAAAGATAACTTTCTATTTGTTGATACTAAGATTTAAAAATTGAAGGATCACGAGGGAAAGAGGGAAGGAGGCAATAATTGTGGATAATTTTATATTTTGTGGCGACTAACAACTAATTGACAACCAAACAAAAAATAGTAATAAATTTGTAAATGATACGGAGAAAAAATATTTTTCTCCGGAAAGTGATTTTCTCAAAATAAGCTTTTCTCTTACTTGATTTCTGATGTTTCATAAGTAAACAAAAAATAAACATCCTTTTTATACTAATTGTCAACACCCAACATGGATTATGTGCACCGTTGGGAGTGCTTCGGGTTCGAGCTTTAGATATGGAGAAAATCGTTAGAATCGAATGGACCTTACAATGTGCGATCTGAATTTAGTCAAAGCTCGAATGTTAAATAGAGAATTAAAAAAATTGTCAACCCTAACAACATGCAAATAAAATAATTGTAAGGAGGGGTAGCTATTGGTTGATGCTGATGTTAAAGGTCTTAATTAGTTCCTTACGTAGTAGATTGAATAATTGTCACAGTTATGTTTTATTGACTCATATACACCGTCGAACTTGTGAAGCTTTATACGATCTCTTATTTACTTTATGTATGTATTATTATTTTTTATTTATTATTATCACAATATTCAACTGCTAATAATCAAATCTAACGAGTTAAATTAAGACATCTCAAAATAGTTCAAAAATAGATTTGGATAAAAAATGTTGAAAGTTCTTCGGCAAGAAATGCACAAACCCATTAAAATCATAAGGCTTTGATATCAGTGTGATATTTCTTTTTGGAGAAATATGCCAACCCCAAGGTAGAAAATAATATGAATTAAAATTTTGTTTTATAAAAATATTAAAATTATATACCTTTAATTTTTATTAAGATATATAGATTAATATGCATTACGAAATAGCAACAACTAGCTAGAGGCAAAACCACATAATACTAAGGAGTTTATCTGAACCTTCTTTGGCGAAAATTTATATTATTTATATATAGTTAAAATAATTTTTTTATGTATATATAATAGATGTCAAACCCCTTTTAACAATTTCATATGTCTGTTTTTATAAATTTTAGGAAAAATGCACAAGTACACCCTCAATCTATGCCCGAAATCCCAGAGACACACTTATACTATACTAAGGTCCTATTACCCCCTGAACTTATTTTATAAGTAATTTCTTACCCTTTTTCGGCTGACGTGACACTAGGTTGAAAAAAAAAAGTCAATCACTGTTTACCCCACAAGATAGTGCTACGTAAGCCGAAAAGAAGTAAAAAAAATTATTAATAAAATAAGTTCAGGGGTAATAGGACCTTATTATAGTATAAAAGTATCTCTAAAATTTTGGACATAAATTAAAGAGGTACTTGTGCATTATCTCTAAATTTTATTGAAAATCCTAAATCCGCCGGCTGGCCGCCGCCAGCAGCATTGGCTAGTATTACTCGGGGTAGGGACTACATTGTATTAAACTTTTACTAAGACGAAGAAATTAATATTTAACTTAATCAATTGTAAGACTACTTCTACATAATTGAACAACTCATTATTCTAAAAAAAAAAATAACAATAACATATGAAATATCCAACAGTCTGTCCATGTAAAACCAATTAATCATAATTAATGGTATGAGATCCTCAAAAACAAAAAAGATTATTATTTAAACGTAGTTGTTGATCTACTGACACGCTTCTTCTTCATCATACTTATAAAAGATTTTTCCGTGACACGCGGTATGCTAATTAGGGACCATATGATACATATATAATCTTGGATTAACTTATATTTTTAATTATAAGTAATGATTAATGAATTAACCAATAAAATATAATTGTAGCAAGCATTCAACTTTATTACTTAAGGAACTTATTAAAACCTCCAACATCAGTCTTAGCCTTATTAACCGATATTTGAATTTGAATGATTTAAAATTTGCATTATTAAGTGTATTTATTTTTATATATTTATAAGATTTAGTCACTTATTTAATGTGAATAAGTCTTAATTATAATGATTTTGGAAAAATCTTAATATAATTAAGAAATATTATGTATATATACTTTTCACCATTGTTATATGTCCACAAGATTACAATCATCAACTGTAACTATTAACCACCTCTATCATCACAATCACCGTCACTAATTGCCGTCGCCAACCATATACCACCACCACTACGAACCACCACCCTTCTCAAGTATTAGTGTCAGTCGCCACCACTTAAAACACCATTTATCATTATAATTATATCAACAGTACCACATACAGCCACAACCTCCGCTAATATATGAACCACTATCACCACTATGAATGTACTTGATTGAGTACATAGTTTAAAAATAATAAAAAGAAAATTAAAATTTATTATCTAAAATAAGTCATAGATAATTGTGTTATAAATCATGTCATCAAAGATAAACTAAAAACTTTATAGTCAAGGTTTTAATATATATAAAATGGTTGGAGTATAACTTTTTTAGACTAACTAAAAAGAAAAAAAATTGTAATATAAATTAAGACAAAATATGTTTTTTATCAAGTTAGATTTGTTAATCGGCACAAAATAAACTGAAAGAAAATCACTTTGTATATGAAAAGTACATACAATAAAAATGTGGCAATGATAAATGAATGACTCAATAAAATATAAATGTGGCAATAGTATTCAACTCTAATTAAGGAACTAATTAACACCTTCAACATCAGTCTTAACCAATTGCTACCCCTCCTTAAAATTATTTTATTTGCATGTTGTTAGCGTTGACATTTAATATAGTATGGAATAACTTTTCAATAAAGTTTTCTATTTTCATTGTCGATAAGATAATTTTTTTAAAAAAAAAAGTGTTAAGAAAAATAGAAATGGCTTACTAATAAAATTATGAAAGAAGGAAATCTCATAAGCCGTACAGATGAATTAATCTATATTCATTGTCTCCTCTCCACTTCTACCACATAAAAAAAAAATACTTTTGAGACTATTAACTTATCAAATACCAAAAAATAACTAAACAATCATTTACTTTCAAAAAATTAATTTTGATGAAAATCATTTTCCTTCCCACCAAAACATTGAACGAAACATACAATATCAACAATTAAAGAGCTTCTTAGGATACAAGTCAAGGATTATTCCAAATGCCCTTTTTCCAATCATACAAAGATAAAAATTCAGCAAGTACCCTGCTATATACAGAGTATTAGGACAAATTATTACCTTTGTTGATACCAAAGTCTCAAATAATTAGTTGATCAATAAGTAATTTGATAAATAATGTGAAAGCAATTACCCTTTTCAATTCATAGGAAGTGAAAACAGTATTCATAACTACATTGATTTTCGAATTATCTTTTACCAGTTCCTCTTATGATGTTAGTTATCGATTTATAATTATTAAATACATAGTCTAAAAATGAATATATATTTTTTCACTTGCTGTTCGTTATCTATATTGAAGTCCAATTAAATCCGTATTCAAGCGGGCAAGACTTTACTCCCTATGTTAAAAAGCTATGTGATAAATAATTTGTTCTTAATTAATGGACAAGTATTTATTACACGTTAAACTTTATTTACTTGTGTGTAAGTCTAAAAAAAAAAAATTATTTTATAATCAAAACTACCTAACTATGTAGTAACACTATCCTTCAAATTGCATTACTAATAAAAAAAAGAGTGTTGTTAGAGTTTGTCGATGTCTGCCTTATTCTTTTGAGAGTTGCTAAACCTAAAAAGATTGTCGTGTTGCCATAGTCAACAGTTGTCCTAACTATAAATACACACACATTTTACACTCTAAAGCACACCAAAACACAACACATAAAAGTGTAGCAATTTCATATATAACTATAGTATTTGAAATGGCTTCCAATAGCTTCTTTGTTCTTCATGTTTTGGTCATGTTTTCTCTAGCAAGCATGGCACTTTCGGATTCTCTTTCACCTTCTTTCTACAATCATGTTTGTCCCCAAGCTTTGCCAGCCATAAAACGAGTCGTTGAGGATGCAGTCAGGAAAGAGAGGCGAATGGGTGCCTCTTTGCTACGTTTACATTTTCATGATTGTTTTGTCAATGTGAGATTCTTTCACTTTTCCTCCTCTTTTTCATACTTACATATTTCTCTATTCATGAGATAATATATAATTTCTTATAAATGCAGGGGTGTGACGCTTCAATTCTTCTAGACAAAACGGCTACTATTGACAGTGAAAAGACTGCGATACCCAATAACAATTCTATTAGAGGATTTGATGTGATTGACAAAATCAAGTCAGAAGTTGATAAATGTTGTGGACGTTCTATTGTGTCTTGTGCAGATATTGTAGCTGTTGCAGCTCGCGACTCTGTAGTTGCAGTAAGTTATTAATTTTACTCTTGTCAATTTATTATATTAGTTCTAAAAATAGTTTTTGATGAAACAGCTAGGTGGACCAACATGGGAAGTTCCTTTGGGAAGAAGGGATTCGACTACAGCAAGTAGAACCACAGCCAACAATGATATTCCACCTCCATTTTTGGATTTACCTGCACTTATCAACAGCTTCAAGAAGCAAGGATTGGATGAGAAAGATCTCGTCGCTCTCTCTGGAGGACACACACTAGGATTTGCTCAATGTTCCACCTTCAGGAATCGTATCTACAATGACACTAACATCGACTCCACTTTTGCAAGCCAACGCAAAGCCAATTGTCCACGCAGTGGAGGCAATACCAACCTTGCTCCACTCGATCCAACTCCAGCTCTTTTCGACTCAAAATATTTTAGTAACTTGGTGTCCAAGAAAGGACTTTTGCACTCTGATCAAGCACTATTTAATGGCGGTCAAACTGATAATCTTGTTAAGAAATATAGTACCAACCTCGGAGTTCTTCCAAAGATTTGCAGAGTCATGATAAGATGGGAAATATTTCAAGCATGGGAAAGGAATCAAGGCCAAATCGCGTAATGCGGAAGGTGACGTCTTTCTAAGATATGTTGATTCATGAATATTGTTTCAGGTATTTGATTGTTTTTCAGTGTAATTGTGATTTTTTTACTCAAGAGCCTGTGTTCCATAAAACAAGTTAATTGCGAATGGAGAGACTTGTCGAGTGTAGTTAATTTGTTAATTTGTAGAATGGTATCTTCTGTTGATGTGCCTTCAATAAATTATGTTTTTCTAAGATCCATTAGCCACAATTTCATAATATTGAATCTCAAACTTCATTGTTAGCCTTGATGCCACCAGTCAAAATAATTACTGTCTAGGTAATTACCTTGTAAGAACAAATGTTGAGCATATTCCATAGGTTTAAGGGTGCCACAACAACATCAAGTAGATGGACTATGAATATGAAAATTTCATCATGACCATATATTAGTAGAATTTTTTTGTTCTCAACTAGACTAAGCATTAAAAATGACACCTTAAAAGAGAGCATATATAAAACAATTCACAAATTTCAAACAACCTTTGCTGGCCTATGTAGTATTTTTTTTTTAATAATTTTTCCATGTCTATTTCTATTAAAGAGCATTCAAAGGAGGAGGGCTGGCCTATGTAGTAAAAGTTGTTGAAGTGTGTAACTATCTCATCTAAAAACTTTTAGATGATATGATATCACGCTTCAACATGTTATATCATAAAGTACTGGAATCAAATGCGAATTTCACTGTCACCCAAAATTAAATAGAATTTTACAATCTTGCCCATCTTGTTTCACTGTTTATAAGTTTTCGATATTAACATCACTGTTTATATGTTTTCGATCTTATGTTAATAATGTTTACCAGCAAATTTCATTTACATAAATATAAATATTTTATCAACATTATTTTAAAATTTTAAGTAGAATATTTGCATTTCACTGATTACAAGTTTTCTGAAATTTCTGAAACGGGAGGTATCAGACTTATGCCTTGGTAAGTTAACAACTTGATTTCGGTTCGCATTTCACTGATTATAAGCAGTTTTCTGAAACGGGAGGTATCTAACTTATGCCTTGGTAAGTTAGATAACTTTTCCGGCGAAAGACTCAACACCTTCTTATCGGCGGGCTTGACCTTGAAAAGAAGCAGAATCTGCATGGAAAAAGATTGGTGATTTTTGGAGTTGTGACGATATTAAGATGGTTCTAAAAGAATAAGTAGAGCAGATTTGTGTGACCTATATTGGAAAAAATGCAAAATTTGAGTAAATCATGACCAAAAATGGTAATGTAGTTTTATATTGTAGGTTAATGTAGAAATATAATAAAGAAGGGGTTACTTAGTAATCTAGGGGTCATTCTATAAATATTAGAAGTTAGTGGATTAGATCAAAATAATTACGTTTAATAGCTAGTATAAGAGTTCCATTGTTAGTTTATATATATATTAGAATATTATATATAGATATATATATATATATATATATATATATATATAAAGAACTCCTCAGGCATATATAATAAAGTTATAGAAATTAACTACTCTTTTTTAAGAACAGTCAATACTAACAAAACTGTTCTTCAAACTATCTTCTATTCTTCTTGAAAGATCACATGGTATCAGAGCACAATCGATCTTCATAGTAGTAGCTTTGATCGAATCTCTGCTTCAACTACTCAAAACAGCAAGAACATGGCCACCATTGACAATGAGCTTCCAGAAAAGTTGAGTCACAATCACCCTCTCTTCTTACACACCATCGATAATTCTGGAGTTCTGCTCAGTTCAATCCAATTGAATGGAGCCGATAATTTCTCTGTAGGGAGTCGAGCATTGAATATTGCAGTCATAGGTCAAAATAAACTTGGATTTCTTGATGGTTCTTGCAAAAAGGAGTCATATGGCCCCAACTTGGTGAATCAGTGGGAACGATGCAATGCTATAGTGTTATCATGGATCATGAATTGCATTTCTAAGAAATTACTTGGAGGGATCGTCTACTCTACAAATGTTTCTACTGTAAGGAAAGATCTGGCTGAACGCTATGATAAAGTTGATGGATCTCGTATCTTCCAATTGCACAAGGAGATTGCAATTATCAGCCAAGGTACAAGTTCGATCTCATCATACTTCTCTAGATTGCGTGAAATGTGGATATATGATAGCATAACACCTATTCCTAGTTGTGAATGTTTAAATTCAAGTGAGTTTGCGAAGTTTGTACACAATCAGAAATTGGTTCAGTTTCTTATGGGGTTGAATGATTCATATGAACAAGCTAGGGGAAAAATCTTGATGATGGTTCCTCTCCCTTCCCTGAACAAGACTTATTCTCTCTTGATTGAAAGAGAAAGTCGACGTACTATCTCTCAAACAGCCAGTAGTTCTAATGGTTCTAAGTTAAGTGCTATGTTCACTACTGGTAACATGTCAAACCAAGTGTCTAGGCCAAAGTCTAGCTATGATCCAAATGCCTTCTGTTACCACTGCAAAAGAACAGGATCTTGTCAAGTAACTCCTAAGGATACTATCAACATTGTTCTTCTAGTTCCTGACTTTAAGTTCAATTTGTTGTGAATATCGCAAATTACTAAAGATCTTAAGTGTACAGTATGTTTTTTTCCTGACTTTGTTGTCATCCAGGACCTCTCAAATGGGCAGGTGAAGGAGATTGGTAGAGATCATGTTGGACTCTACCTAATGCCAAATCATACCTCGCCTATACAAAGAACCCCACAATGCTCATCTCATATGGCACATGGTAGTATTTCCTCTTCAACAGAATCACAAGCACTGTTATGGCATCAAAGGCTAGGCCATACCTCATCTAGTGTTCTGGCTCATCTTCTGGCTATTTCACCTACTCAATGCTCTAAAGATCTCCACAATTGCATCATTTGTCCCTTGGCCAAGCAACATAGACTTTCTTTCCCCAATAGTATTATTGTTTCCACATGTTCTTTTCAATTACTCCATATTGATGTTTGGGGGCCTTTTAACATCCACACATATGATGGCAATAGATTTTTTGTTACTATAATAGATGATTGTACTAGACTGCTGTGGGTATTTCTAATAAAACTAAAGAGTGATGTTTGTGTAGTTTTGAAAAACTTTCTCATATTTGCCAGAACTCAGTTCAATGCTATAGTAAAGATTGTTAGGACTGACAATGGATTTGAGTTTATGAATGATGAATGTCACAAATTGTTTACCAGCTTAGACATTACTCATCGGAGGACATGTAAACATACACCTCAGCAAAATGGAATTGCTGAGAGAAAACATAAGCACATTCTTGAGGTTGCCAGGGCAATCAGGTTTCAAAGGTCACATCCCTATCAAGTTTTG
Organism: Solanum habrochaites; assembly: GCA_027704765.1. Lineage (NCBI taxonomy): Eukaryota > Viridiplantae > Streptophyta > Magnoliopsida > Solanales > Solanaceae > Solanum > Solanum habrochaites. Next base: position 63,180,436 of record JAKWJA010002498.1, read on the forward strand.
GGGTCATTGTGTCCTCACGGCAACATACATCATTAACTTGTTGCCAAACCCAGTCTTACATAGGAAATCTCCTCATGAAGCATTTCACAATTCCAAACCTACTATTCAACATTTGAGAGTATTAGGTTGCTTGTGTTTTGCCAAGAACATGTACATTTATGATAAGTTTCAATCTAAAAGTGTGGTGGCAGTTCACATGGGCTATAGTACTACTACTAAAGGTTATATTCTCTATCGTCTCAATGACAAGAAATTCTTTCTTGCTAGAGATGTGGAATTTAGAGAATCCACATTTCCCTTTGCAACTAAACCTTCCACTTATTGGCGCCTATTTCTTACTATCACCATTCCTTCAGATGTTACTTCACCATATAGTGCAACCCACGCTAATATTGGTCAATTAGGTGAGGCCACTGATATTTTTGTAGTGGTTGTTGAGTCAGTTCCCAGTGGTTGTTGAGTCAGTTCCCAGTGATTTTGATGTTAGGAGATCTCAAAGAAGTTCCAAATCTCCTTTATGGTTGCAGGATTATGTTACCTCAGTTCATCTCAAGCTTATCCAGCCCCTATATTCTATTGACAAGGTTGTTGGGTATGGTCACTTGTCTTTATCTTATCAGGCATTTTTGTCTTCTTTTGGTAATGAGATAGAACCAATTACATTTGAGGAAGCCTCCCAAGTTCCTATATGGATAAAGAAGCTATCCAAGCTGAAAATTCATCTTTGGAAGCACATCAGACTTGGACTGTAGTACCTTTGTCATCTCATAAGAAAGCCATTGGCTGCAAGTGGATCTTCAAAATCAAGTATCATGCTTCAGGTGAGGTGGACAGGTTCAAAGCTAGGCTGGTTGCAAAGAGGTTCAACCAAAGAGAGGGGCTAGATTATCATGAAACTTTCTCACCGGGGTCAAGATGGTTACTATCAGAAGTATGTTGGCTTTGGCTGCTATTGAGAGTTGGAATGTCCACCAAATGGATGTGTCAAATGCTTTTCTTCAAGGTGACCTCTTTGACGAGGTATATATGAATCTTTTTCGGGGGTTTCAACTTTCAAAGGGATTTACTGTGCACGGGGGGAAACCAATGTGTAGGCTGACTAAATCATTATATGGGTTAAATAAGCCCCTCGACAATGGAATGTGAAACTTACAGAGGCTCTTATCAGATTGAGGTTTGTTCAAAGCCATGCAGATAACTCTTTGTTCATTAAGTAAAATGGATCATCTATGGTAATCTTGTTAGTATATGTTGATGATATGATTATTACTGGCAATAATCTTAGGCTTATTCAACAGACCAAAAGAGTTCTTCAAGATACCTTCAAGATAAAGGATCTAGGAGAACTTCGAAACTTCTTAGGCCTTGAGTTTTGCTAGATCATATGAAGGGATTGTAATGTATCAAAAAAAAAATACTCTCTTGAGATTATCTCCGAGGCTGGACTTTGAGCTGCTAAACCATTTAACACTCCTATGATCCTTATATTCAGTTAACTACAAAAGAATATGATGAAATAAATGGTATAAGAAAGGTAGACAAATTACTAGAGGATCCAGTTGTATACAGAAGGCTAATAGGCAAGCTACAGTATTTCAATGTCACCAGGCCAGACATAGATTTTGCTACCCAAACTCTGAGCCAATTTTTACATCAACCAAAACATTCACACCTTAATGTTGCTCTTAAGGTCGTGAAGTATGTCAAAGGTCAACCAGGGCTTGGTATACTATTTTCTAGTAAGAATAACAAACAGTTGAAGGTCTATTGTGATTTATATTGGGAAGCTTGCTTACACACTCGAAGGTCTATTACAGGATTCATGATTAAACTGGGAGACTCTCTAATATCATGGAAGTCCAAGAAACAAGGTACAATCTCTAGGAGTTCAGCTAAAGATGATTACAAGAGCATGGCAAGTGCAGTAGCTGAAGTGGTATGGATAACAAAGTTGTTTAAGGAACTACACTCAGAGATTGTAAATCCAGCTACTATCTATAGTGATAGTAAGTCTGCTATACAGATTGCAGCCAATCCAGTGCTACATGAAGAAAGCACATAGGGTTGGACTGTCACTTTATATAAGGGGAGAAAATTCAAAAGGGGTTGGTTAAGACAGAGTACTGCAGAACAAGATGCTAACGTATTGACTAAAGGTCTAGGAAAGTCATAACATGAGTATTTGTTGTCCAAGTTTGGAGTAGTGAATTTGTTCACTCCTATCAACTTGGGGGTTACTTAATAATCTAGGGGTCATTCTGTAATTATTAGAAGTTAGTGGATTAGATCAAAATAGTTAGTTAAAAGTGGTTACAATTAGTTTTCTTTTATTAGTTTATATATAGAGAGAGAGTCAATACTAACAGAACTATTCTTAAAGAAGAGTCAATACTAACAGAACTATTCTTAAAACTATCTTCTCTTCTTCTTGAAAGATCACAAAATACATTTTCCTTAGTTTATACAACTTCTCTTCTTTAACAAGAGTCAATACTAACAGAACTGTTCTTCAAACAATCTTCCCTTCTTCTTGAAAGATCACAAAATACAGGTTGCTTGAATTATTCAAAAAAATCTGAGACGACACGCAATTCATGATGATTTAAGTTGTTGCAGATTATGATTATTTTATTTGGGTGTTGATTACAATTTGATGATAGTTGTAATATTTAAAGGAAATCCAAAAATTTTCACGATTATGGCTAATTCTAATAGTAAATCAAAAATTGAGAATACATCAAAGCAATAATACACAGTTAAATCTAATATTTATTTTGTCAATTTTTATTTTTTGAGAAAATGGGACTAAGTTTGCATAAATTTTGCTTGAATGAAAAGAAGGCTTATTGGGAGTAATTGAAAAAAAGAATTTGATTCTTGTTGTTTACTTTGTCAAATATATACAAATATTAAATATTTCACTTTTATCGATTTTCAAGTCCGACGATTTAAAAAGTTATTAAGTGTTGTTCATCCAAAGTACTAGAAAGTGTTTGGCTAATATTTCCAAAAGATGGGTAATATTGAGAGAAATATTTTCTTTTCTTCTTCATTATATTCCTGTAAAATAATGGGTAATATTGTTACTGTGAACCCAAAATATGTAAATCCAGAAATGTAAAATTTGGATTCATCTACTCGAGTAATAAAAAGGGACCTCACACAATTATTATCAGTGAGGAATAAAATAAAATCTTCCAACATACCAACATAAGAAAAACGTCTACAATAACATTTTACTATATAAAAAGAAAGAGTAAATTTTAGATTAGTAAATATAAAAGTCATATTTGTATATTATAGTAATAGCCATAGTTATAATTTGTATGATTGGGTTCTATTTGTATTTGCATAAAGCAACAAAGAGAGAAAGACAAAAGAAAATTAGGCAGGGGAAGATTTGTATTTGTATAATTATAAGTATATAAGATGAAAATATATGTATTTTTGTATATTTAAAAAAATCTTGTTTTATACAAACAAAAATACAATTTATACATTTGTGTTTGTCTAAAAGTGAGAGAGGCGAGTGAGGATTGAAGATTCGGTCAAGTATAATTAGGTCAATTAATATTCAATTGTGTCACACCTCTTTTATTTTTTACAATTGTTGAGGATATTACGGGTTTTTTAAAAAATATTTTTATTTTTTTTGTAGAGTCGCCACTTGTTATTGAGTTTTTTAGGTGTTCCAAGTCACCAGATAGTTCTTAGTTTAAAATTAAGAAAAAAACTTTTTTTTTATTTTGGTCTACGAAAAACAGAGATTGGGTAAGGAATTCTATTGACCGGAGGGAAGGTATGAGGCACCCCCGAGTCCCGTGGTTCTAGCACGATCGCCTTATTAACTTATATTTGGATAAAATAATTTATTTATTTATTTTGGATAAAAGAGGAAAAATTGTATTAATTACTATTTTTATTAAAAAAATTGATTGGTCTTAGAGCGTAACCGTACACAAGACCCTTTTTTTTAGAAAAAATACACACCAAGGATCGTAACCGAACAAATGATGGTATTTGTAGTTTTATTTTATTTTTTAAATAAAAAAAACATAATAATTAATTACTCAATTTTTTTAAAAACATTAATGATAAAAATGAATAAAAGAAAATGGTGCAACATATAGACCAAGAAATGATTAGTATTTATTTATTTATTATTATTAAAAAAATCTAGCATTTGTATTTATTGTTTTACCAAAAGAAAAAAAATAGACAATTAAGTTTTACTACTGGACAATGACAACAAAAGAAGAAGAAATTTTTTTTTACAAAATTACAATTAAACACTCTTTTAAATTAATAATATACTAGTTTTAGTTTCTTCTTTTTTTTTTGTTATATTGATAAAAATTTAAGAAATAACTAATTTGGTAAAAAATAAAATTATATAAAATGACTACCTAGACTTATTTGATAGAAGATTGCAAAATAGCAAATTTTCTAATTGTTAGATTATTAAGTCAAATTTGTATTACTTTAATAGTCAATTCAAATATTTATTTAAGAGAATTTTATTTTTATTTTATTTTTTTGAAGAAAAAAAAGACCATATTTACATTTATTTATTTATTTTTGCAAAAAATAACCAGATTTATATTTTTTGCAGAAAATCAGATTTACATTTTTCTTTTGTTGCAAAAATGACCAGATTAAACCCGTTTGCAAAAATTACTAATTTTACATTTTTATTTTTATTTTTCTTAAGTTCGTTTTTCAAAAAGAAAGTTACCAAAACACTAAAAAATTGCGATTGTTATATTTTATTTATTTATTTATTTTACTTTTTTTTTACTTACTAAACCTGACATTTAAACTAAATATGATTAATAATCTTATGTACATCATATAAATCACATCATATGAGAAACAACTATAAATAAACTACTAAAAATATACAACTAAGTAACATAAGGATAAACATATCATTGAGAATTACTACACTTAGTCAAAAAAAATCCACAATTTTTCAAACAAAAACATAACAAAACACATAACATTAATTCAGATTAACTTGAACTGTTAAAAGAAATCCGAGAGTTGATGACAAGCCAATAATAGAAGCAATTCCATTGAATTCCCAAGACCCACCCAAGAATCAAATATATCTTCTTCTTTTTTAAGAAGAAAAATTTTTCAGTTTTTTTTTCTTCTTCTAATTTTCTTCCACTTTTTTCTTCTTTTTTTTTTAAAATGAAAAAAAAAGACGGGGTTTAAATAGGTGTTCAACAAATTAAACCTCCAACTTTTCTCAAAACTTAAGAGTCCATGCATCATTGGACAGCTTTGTGTTACCCACGGTGTAGGCACTGGCATAATATGTTGCAACCCGTAAAAAATCTGATCCGAACCGAATTTATTATTAATTTCGTTTCGATTTGAATTTTAACATTTAGGGTGGGCATAAACACCGGAAACCAAACCCCCGACCGAACCAAAATTTTTCAGATTTTTTCGTTTTCGATATTTCCGATTTTCGGTTTCGGTATTCGGTTTAGTTTTTTTGTATTTTTTGGTATTTCGGTTCGGGTTTTCGATCACTATTACTTTTGGAATTCGGTATTTCGATTTAAACCGAATATTTAGAACTATAATTTTTACGTATTTTTAAATTATATTATATTAATAATAATTATTAATATTCAATAATTTTTTTACAAAAAAAGTAAAAAATCTCTATTCGCTTTGATCTTTCTCTTTCTTCTACATCTTTTTTCTCCTTTCATCTTCCTCACTCTCATCCTCGCCTCTCAGCTCTTCTTTCCCTTCTTTCTCCTCTTCCTCTTCTACTCCAGTGCCGCGTCCACTCAGTGAAGCATCAGCAATCCCGCCCACCGCGACAGCAGCACTGCAGCAGCCAGCAGCCAGCCGCGACAGCAGCAGCCAGCCGCTAGTCGCGACACAGCATCCAGCCACCAGGCCGCGACAGTAAGTCAGCAGGTTCAGGTATTTTTTTTTAATTTTTTTTTCTTGACTTTTTTCATTTTTGTCTTTCTGATTTTTGTTTTTTGTTACTAGACCTAGTTATTGGGAATTTATTGTAATTATTATATATATATATATATATCTATATATATCTATATATAATATATAATTATAGATATAGTATATATATATACTTATATATCATATATATATAGGATGGCTGAACACAACAGAATTAAATATGGGTGTAGCTTGATCAAGTCGCATAAAGTATGGTTGCTTTCTACGGAAATACACCTAGTAATACAATGATCCTGTGATTGGCACAAAATAACAAACCCAAAAAGAAATGATCCTGAATCTTTTTATTTGGCAACAGCTTTGAAAAGGTTTTTGAAAATTGTGTATTAGTTTAAAGCACAGTGCTTAATTGTAAACCATATTTATGCGGCCAATACAACAAGAAATGGAACAAGTGACTAAAAACAACATTTGACTTATGGTGTAAGTGTATACACCTCCGACTGTTGCCCCCGGTATTTCAAAATTATTAAATATCAAAACACAACAATTTAGAGACTTGGAATTTGGCAAGAGTATGTAGGAGAGCTTTAGTTGAGATGATTATTTTTGGATGAAATACCTTTTGTTTGTTGAAAAAGAAGGCTTTAAAGAAGTTTTATGAGTACAGTCCCGCCTTTGGTTTCGTCTCCTTCTCGTAAACCATAACAAGGGATTGTTATTAAGTTTATGGTGAATTGGAATAAATTTGACAGTGAATTTGAGAATATAAATTTTGAAACAATCTTTAAGAGAATACAACGCAAGACTTTTGTCTCACAATCTACACATGACTGTCATTTCAAGAATAAATTATATGTGTTTGACCAGCTCACTTTATTGATAGGGTATTGGGTGCTTCATCAAAGAATATTGAATTTTTGGTCCTATCACTAGTCATAAAGTGAGCATTTGGGCTGAGTCTATTAGTAGTGTTTACGTGTTGGAAGTTTGGATACTAATTTTTTTGTACTGTTTACGGTTGCTAATGCCTCATCAAAGATGGATGGCATTTTTTAGAGTTTGTCCAGAAAATAGATATGTGGGGAACTAATATTGATGGAAGGTACGCAGCCTCCATGTGGGATGTGTAGCTCACATACTTAATCTAATTGTGGCAATGAGGTTGGAACGAAATTGGTTCTTTCTATCAAAAAGAGATGAGACAAATGTGGAAATATGTGATCATCTTCGTCAAGGACAAGAATTTCTTGAAATGTGTTAAAATGCAAAAGTAAAATTGATAAATGTTGTCTTTAGATGAACCTGATAGGTGAATTCCACCTATTTTGGAGTTAGACAACAGAACGTTTGAGAAGGCTTTTGGAGAGGTTTGATCTTTATGATTGTAATTTTACATTCTTTTTCTTGCTACTGAGGTTTGTTGAAGATTGAATTATCGCAGGGCAATTCAAATTGACGATTGAGCTACATGTGAGGAATTTTCACAAAGTTTCTTTAAAATTTGATGAACTCACCGTTGAAAGTTTCAGGTTCAACGGTATGTTTTACTTGTAATTTTCATTTTTGAAGATATCTGTGAACTTGATTCTTATTTTAAATATGTTAGCAAGTGATGACTTGATTTTGAGTAATGGCTTCGGGAAGCAAGAAAAATTCAAGAAATATTGGGGGCCTCCTGAAAAATGAACAAAATGATTTTTAGTGCTTCTGTTTTGGAATCCGCGCATAAATTTGTTCTAATTTTAGTTTTTTGTCTTAGAATTACTTGGGGAAGAAACGTAAAATGTTAGTGAATACGAAAGTAAGACGTACTTAGGGCTTTGTTTGCGAATATATTTAAGTAAGTATGGAAAAGGTTCCAAAAGTCAACCATGCTTCAATCTGACTCTCTGATTTCTTCTTTCTGCAGTGTATTCTCAAAATATGTCCAAAATTCTTTGAGAACTAAGTTGCACATTAAAACAAAGAATTGATTCTTGGAGTTAGGTGTTAAATATCTGAGTTGGATAAATATCTCTTGAAGACAAGAACCTGAATCTGAGATTTTGATATTTTGAGTTTTGGGGCAAGTTAATAATTCTCCAGATTTCCAATTACTTTCAACAGTTTGGCTCGTATTATTGGCTATTCCTTTCCTATGTCGATTGGCATCGGAATGTGCATTTAGCAACCGGTGGTCGAATTCTAGATCCCTTTAGAAGTTCATGACTCCCAAATGTGTGCATGTCTATTTTTTGTGTCCCAGATTGCCCTTAGACAAGAAATCAAGCTTATTGTGTTAAAGAAAGTTTGGAGTTTTCTTCTTGAAAGAATTGCACTTGATAAAACCTTTTTATGTTTTTATTTATTTATGGAAAAATAAAATCTTATTGGTTGTTCTTGTTACATTTTCTTTTTCTTAATTAATAGAGATTGGCAGAAATCGTGGAATACACTCTTTCATGTTGATCTATAATTGACTTGCAAAGCGGTGATTTTAACTCATTTATTTATCATATCATTTTTAATATTGACAAGTAGTATTCTAAGTTTCTAATATTTGATTTTATCTTAAAAGGTCCAAGGGTCAAGACAATGAAGAAAATAAATTATGTTGGGGCAACGTGACACTTGAAGTGGAAAGCGATCTCATGGAATAAAGTCAATAAACTCATTTGTTTGTTTTTTATGTGACATTTGAATTGCAAAGTAACTCATGTGAGAATAGAAGAATTTTAAAATACATTATTTGTTGCTTATAATTGTTTATTTATGGAGCCATGAAAGACTTTATTGTTTACTTGTTAGATTGTTTCTTATTTGTATTGTGAAGAACCTTTAACTACAAATCTACAATGCCTTTTGTTAGTGTCATTGGTGACTTTCAACTTGTGTGTTTTAGTGAATATTGTCATTTAAAATTGCGGTGTTTAATCGCCTAGGCATATTGAATCATTGATGAATTTTGATATATTGAATTTGGTTAATTAGTACTCACTTCTTTGATTTATTGTCTCTTTTTTACTTTTACCATGACAGTTAAAAAAAATCAAACAAAAAATTGAAAAAAATTGTAGAAAGTTTTTAAAATTTTAAAAAGCCCACTAAAGCAGGCCATTAAAAAACCCGAATTAAAACCCGAACCAAATTAATAAAAAAAAAACACAAATCGAATAACAAACACCCTCACCGAACCAAAATATTTCGGTTCGGTATTTGGAACACAATTTACAAAACCCGAAAAAAAACGGACAACAAAAACGAAACCGAACCGAAATACCGAATTCCACCCCTATTAACAGTTCGATATTCGATTTGGGTTTTCGGTTTATAATTTAAAAATTTGGTTCTCTATATACTATATATATACTATCCTCTATATATACATATACTATATATATATATATATATATATTATATATATCCACTCATTGTTATTTGTTGTTACCACACCACCCACACCCTTACACCCTGACCCCATAACCCATTCCTAAATCCGCCTATTCCCTACCCAAGCCAACATACATAAATTCCTACTCAGCCCAAGCCAACTATCAAATTCCTAAATCTAACTAAATACGCAGAACCCAATGACCCATTACTCCAGCCCAACCAATTTCCCTAAATCTGAGAGGGAAAATTTCATATATGCAACTTAATGATTAAATAAATTATATGGGTATAGTTTATCTAATTACATTCTATGGGTATATTTTAGTTATTTTAGGTATCTTTTACTTTGTATTAAATGTTTCTTTCTTTTGTTTTTTTATTTATATAATTTTATTTTAGAAGAGTGGTTTGGAACTGAAGCATTAACTATGCTAACATAAATTTAGATAATGTGTCATAATTAAGGGTAAACCGTCCATAATTAAGGTAAAACGTTCACAATTCAGTTTTTTTTTTCAAAAAAAATAAGAAGTATAACACAATCTGAAACAAAAGATAAACTTTGTTTCTGCAGTGTTATGAAACAACAGTTCATTCCATTTTTTTGTTTTTCCTTTATAATTGATATAGTCTCGTTCATTTGGATGAAAATTTCAGTTTCTTATTATTGCCAATATGTATACAATATTCTATTGATTTACAATTTTGATTTATTTGCGTCTCGTTATTGTGGTGATACTTGTAATATGCCATATCGTAGTGTTTTCTTTTGAAACCTGGTTTCACAAAAATAATAAATTTTTTAGAAGAAATTTCGTAGGATCAATTCGTAATATTTTGTGTTGATGTAGTATTGTGTATCTTCTAAGAGATCAGTGTACTCGAAATACAGGTAATCGTTGGTGATAATTGTAATCTCAGCCTACGTAGTGTTTTTGCTTTTGAAAACTTTTTCAAAAATATAAAAAAACAAAGAAGAAAATTCATATGATACAAGTCTATACTTTTTTTTTTAATGTAATATTTGTATATTATAAAGATATCATTGTACATTATTGCGTTTCTTGTGTATCATTGACAAATTACTTTTTTGTATATTACTATGTTAACATTAATATGAATTTAAACACATGGCAATATAACACTGTTAAGCTGACTTTGTATCTCTTACCATAATAGATAAACTTAATATATACTTACTCATCATTGTATATAACTACTAAAATATACAACGCTAATCATATATAGAAGTTCCCCTCTCTAATACTACATTCATTACTTTTACTTTTTGGTATATGTTCTCAAAAACAAAAATAGATATTGAGCCTTTTACAATCCACTAAGACCACTATTAACTCCGTATATTTTTCATTATACAAATACGTAAAGTATGTATCCAACAAATCAGAATCCACAGACAATAAATAATTAACATGAATTACAATAATAATGGAAGTATAGTATAACTAAAGCATGTGTTACTAAACATGCATATGTACTATAAAATACATTTACATGAATACAAATTTGCTTTAAACAAGTAATTTTTTTTGTCATATGTATAAAATAACATTAAACTGGCCAATAATCTACCGTATATATTATCAATAATATAGTCTCTCTCGCCCCGATCACATAACACGCTGACTAGAACCACGCAAACGCCTGCGTGATAAGGTGAGAGGTATAGGCCACCACCACGGACCAGTACCGTGCGGAATAAGCGGGGTTTCGCCCGGCTGAACCTCCATATAGCGGAGGTGCACTACTAAAATATCAAATTATAATCATATGAAATGTTTCCTTCCATCTGTAGAACTAAATACAAATTACTTTTTTTATATTTTACCCAAAAACAAAACCAAAAGAATATGGAGCCTTTAATATACAATCACTACTACCAGCTATTAAAATTAGTACTATTATTCATTATACATAACTTAAAGTAATCTATAAAATACTCCAATCTACAACACCTACAATAACTAAAGGAATATACAAATATATAATGGAAGATAATTATAAATAGCTAAAACATGTTTGTACTAAACTTCATATACTTAATACAATTACGTAAATCACAATCTACTAAAACAAATAATTTTTTGGTATATTGACACTAAAGTAACAAAACAATTGTATCTAAAGTTGTGTTTTCAGCCACTACCGGTCAAGGATTATATGTTCTTCAAGATCCGTCACTTTCATATCATTCTCCTCTAAATCAATGTTTACTGCTTTCCCTTCCTTCCTCTATCTCCTCCTTGTACAGTTCTATTGCCCTCTAGCTTTGCGTTGTAAGAACTTTCTTGAACTCCGTGGTTATATTTTTTTTCTTTGAATCTCATTCTTCCATTTGTTGGTATCATGTTGAAATTGTTTGGATTTTACCATAGACCCCTACATCACACCCCAAAATCTTTGAGTTACAACCCAGTGAAAACGCAGGTTACATTGTCCAACAAAATTGACCTGCACTGGATACCATCTCTGGTAATAGACTCATGATGAAAGATGATTCATTCATTCTGTGAAAGAATTTGTTGATCTAATAAGAACAACCATTCGATTATTTCCTCACCAAAAAATATGAAAACACATAATAAACACATAATCTAATTGTTACTAAGAAGAAAAACGAGAAAGGAAAACGACTAAACTTTATGGTTTAGGAGTACTTGCGAAAATTGAATTCACTTTCGGGAGGGAGGAATTGAATATTTTGAACACTTTGAACTTCAAAATCGAATCGAAGTATTAATTGTTAGAGAAAAAGGTGTAATTGAAATAGAGAGAAATATTATTTTGTGTAAAATTATATACAAAAAAAAAAGTTTTTTATCCAATTGGGTTTAGGACTAGGTGTGAACCCGCATTAATTATAGCAAAAAAAAACTAATAATTATAAAAGAAATAAATTAAATTATACCATTTATTATAATAATTATTTAGGAATGTTTGTCATCCCATGTAATTTTCCTATTGAATCCCTAAATTAACACTGAAAGTAAAACCTTCTTCTTTGAAAGTGAAATCTTCTTCTTTGAAACACCAAACACGTCCACTGCCACCGCCTACCGTCTACCGTCGACCGTCGACCGATATCAGTCGTGCCGTCACGCCGCCAGCCGCCGCAGCAGCCAGCAGCACTCGCCAGTCTTCGCCGCAGCCACCACTCTCATTCATCTCTCAATTCTCATCTCTCGTTTTCTTCACTCATAGATTTCTTATGCCTTTATAAAACACATCCAAAATATAAATAATAATAATAGTAGTAGTAGTGAAAGAAAGAATATAACCAAGTTTGTGCCAAACTTTCACAAACAGCAGCTTCTTTAAAATTCCTCTTAAAATAGAATTCAAAGGTTGTTGCCAAATCCAAATATGGAGAAAAATTTAAAACAATCATTTATTTTTTTCCCTTTCAACGCCAACAATGGTTTAGTCAAAAGACACTTTTCTCCGCCTTTAACATAATCACATAAGAAGGGTAAAAACACATTCTTTTAATTTTATTTTACTTAAAAAGAGGGTTTTTTTTGTCATTATCCAAGGCATGAAATAAATCACAAGAAAAGGGGCAAAAGAAAGTGTTGTGTGTGGTGAGTGAGAGAAGTGTTAAAAGCCAACAATGTGCTGGTGGTTTTGCAGAGAAGATATAATACCTCTTGATGTATGCCCATTAGAAAAGATACTTAAGAGAACGACCCACAAACGCAAAATAATCATTAAATTCATGCAATACTATCCAATTTAAGAGAAGGCTAGCTAGATTCAGTAGCACTATTAGGCAAAAAGAAGTAATGTATAAAGATTCCTTAACTCCTGATCCTTGTGACTTTGTGATTGTTTGTTCTTGTTGTTGTTTCCACTTTTGATAGAGCACAACTGGAAGTAAGGGAAGTGAAATGGGCTTCAAATGATAGCATCCTTACACCTTCATCTCTCCCATTGAGGTTGAAGTTGTGAATTTTGTACTCAAAGAAAAGAAAAACCATGGAACCCTAGAGCTAATTGTTTGGCAAGCATTTTGAAATTCACCGATGAAAAGGGAGCTAGTAAAGCAATGCAATAGTGTGCAAAGCTTATGCAGCTTCCACATCATCTATGGTACGTCATCAAAAAAAACAATTGGGAATACTTATATGAGAACATGTCCTAAATTTCCGCGTGATACGTAGCATAAAAATCAAAATCTAATTATTTTCTACCAGCTTCATGGGAGCAAAGGAGGGGTCATTACCACTTGGAAATTTGACCAAGCACAAAGTAGGAAAGCTTTAGCCAAAATGATAATGGTGACGGCTACCATTTAATAATTTTTGAAAAAGAGGGTTTTAAAACTTCAGGAGAGTTACATGCCGCAATTTCATATCTTCTCGTAGAACTGGTGACGAGAGATTGTTATGAAACTAATACCTTGAAGAAAAAAAATTGAAGAAGGTTTGCAAGAAGCACTCCAGAGAGTTTTTCTTACAACAGATACTTGGACCTCTATACAAAGACAATAAGGGGGGAGAAGTTAGTTGTGAGAGTAAACTACATGTGTTTGACAACGCCCCTTTATAGATAGAAATTGATTTGCATAAAAGGAATAATAAATTTTTTTCCTATTTTTAGTCCATAAGGGCGTGGATTATGGCGGCTTGCTTACTAATTGTTTCTTGAATGGGGTTTTGATAATGGGTGTTTACTATTACAGTTTGATCATGCTAGTTCTAATGATGTTATTGTGAAAGAAGTGTCTAAACGATTGAGGCTATTGGGAAAATAAATTATGGATGGTGACCATTTTCATTTGAGGTGTAGGAAAATAGACATAGAATAAGATTTAGAATTGTAAAAGAAAGATTACGCACTTCAAGCGTACCAAATACATTACAAGAGCTTACCTCATCAGAATGAGCACATCAAAATAAATTGAATGATCCTCACAAAAGTTAGTAGATAAAAAGATATAACACCATAACCATTACTTTATAACGGATAATGATCCGAAGATATAAAAAATTTGATAAATACAGACAAAGAAGAGAATTATAATAAGAGAATTGTAGTAGAAGACAGAAATATAGAAACAAACACTTATCCCCGGTTACCTAGTGAAATAGTACTTATGTGGATAAGTGTATGGGACCCTTGTATATGCATTGATACTTATATATTCTAGTGTAATTTCTTTTATGGCTATCCTAATGATGCAATAATTATATTCAATTGATATCTAGGGTTGTAGGAGATTGAAAGTATGTAATGAATTGACTTAGTTTATTGATTATTGGATATAATGGTATTGAATTGTTGGTTTTGACCATGAGTAAAGGGCCTAATGAAGTAGCTATTCCAATAGTTTCTTTTGTTAGCATGAAAACTCGGAATATCTACCTTTTGTATCTCTTCTTGTGTTCGATTTTCTCTGGGATTTATCATTTCCTAGTCATCTTGAGCTTTGTAACGTTTATCGTAGGTTTGATTTCATCATATAATATCTCCGCTGTTGCTGAATAGACCTTATGTAAAATAAAGTTCCTTTGGTTCTTTGACAACAAAAGATAGGTTATTAGGAATTTCATTTCTAGAAAGATTTTACCCCACATATTATAACAAAAACCATTGTGGTTTACTACAACCATGTGGAAATAAATAAGAGCAAAAAGAGGAAATAACAAACAACGTAAACCAATAGCAGGATACAGGAAGTGAAAAAATAAATCAGGAAATGAATGTATTCTAGGCATCTATTTGTATTTCTAGCCTAAATAATGGTAAGTCTGTCAAGCTAGTAGACAAGACCTGAAATACATTACACAATCTCCCGCAAGACTTAGAAAATTTTAAAGATGTGTGAATATGAATTGCTACCTTGTAAGCAAATCTTATGTTTCATGTTCCTACTAGGTGGAACTCTACAGATTTGATGCTTGATATATCACAACATTTTGAGCTTGCATTTGAAAGATAATAGTTTTTATGATATTGGAATCTTGAATCATCTTCTACTTTGGTTCTGATTCTTTTGAAACAAGCTGGAACTATGGTTGAAGATGAACTAGTGTTGAAGATGATTTAATGTTGAAAGATGAACTACCAAGATTGTTTCAAGTGTGACTGGAAAATGTGAGGTCAATGGTGAAATTTTTTGAAACTTTTATGTACTTACTTTCTTCTTGAAGGTTTCTGTTCTAATTTGTCACTTAGCAATTATACACCTTGGTTTGAAAGTGCGAACTTAATCTTATTTTGAAAGAGATGATGACAAATAAGATCGTACTTTGAAAGAAATGGCGAAAAGTATTGGATGAGAAGTTCAAAAAGTATTGGGGTGAACCACAAAAAATGAACAAGATAATCTTTATTTCAACTGTGTTGGATCCCCGTAACAAGCTTGATTATGTTCCATTTGCAATTGTGGATATGTTTGGAAAAGAAGTTGGAGAAAAGCTATGCTCAGAAGTGAAAAAATACATGAACAAACTGTTTGAGTATTATGTCAAGAAATTCCCAAAAAGCTCTTAACATGTACCATCTTCACCCACTTCATCTGGCAATTCATCAAGTATATCTAGTGTAAGTGGTTGTGGCAACTTTGTAAAAAGAGGGTAAGAATGAAGAACGAAACAACAATTTGAGAGCATAAAGAATGTTGTGGAAGTTTACGGTAATAAATCAGAATTGAAAAAAGATATCTTGCGGAAGATAATTGAGGCAGAATAGTGATGACTTTAATATATTAATGTGGTGGAAAGTTAATGAGCCAGATTTACTATTCTTCGCCGAGATGGTTTGTATGTGTTAGTTCATTGCAATTTCAAAGTGTCGCCCATCGATAGTGCATCAAACAGGAGGTCGGTTGTGCTTGATCTTTAGGAGTTTCATTAAACTCTTAAAATTATTGCATCTCTTATTGTGTTCAAGATGGGGCTTAGAAGTGAGTCTTTTCCAATCAATATTGGGAAGTTTAGAGTATCTTGAACAAATTGAACTTGGTAAGAATTGATATTTGTATAACGATTGAACAATAATTTTGTTACTTGTGTTTTCTTAAACAAATAACAAATATATTTTTTTTAGATTTTGCTTGTAGGTGGGACTGAATCTAGGATAATTGATATATAGTGGCCAGCTTAAGTTCAACTATCAAAACTAGTGATGTGCGGTTAAGGGGTTAGGGTGAACGAGTAAGTAAAGTAAAAACTTATTTAAATAACTTGCTTGAGATTTTATATTATTCATTAGAAATGTAGATCATTTGTCTAACCAGTTCTGTTTTCTCGCAGGTCCATCAATGTTTTGGTTCATTGTTCCTTGGTTGATATCATGCTAGAAAATTGGGCGCTATGTGCAATGGAGGTGCAAGTTGCCAAACAATGTTTGTTGGTTTTTCTAAATCTCTTTGTTGCTGGTGGAAGTTGCAATGAGCCAGATAATAATGCTTTAGTTTGTAAATAACTCATTTTAGTGATTGGACACAAGTTTGTTTAACTTATAGGTTGTTGTTGATGTTTGTCTTTGATTTCATAGTTTTTTTTTAATTATTACCGATTTTGAGTCGATTATTAGTTATCATGGTGGTCATTTTACCATTTTTTGTTATTAAATGTGGTTAAACCAAAATCGAAACCGAAATAAATGAACCGAATTTAAAATAACCGAACCAAACAATTTATTTCGGTTTTATTGGTTTCAGATTGGCCCCAACTGAAAAAACCGAAAAACCGAACAGAGATTTACGAATCGAATCGAATCGATCCTTTTTTCTCCTTCTGTTGCTTCTCTTTTCATTCCTTTTATTTTTCATCCCTTTTCTCTTACGTTTCCTCGTACTTTCGTTTCTTTATTCCCTGTTTTTCCGGAACCTCCCCTTTTACTATTTCTTTTTTGTTTTTGCGCCTTTAGCAGGACTTCTCATCCCCTCCACTTTTTACTCCCCCTTCTTTTGTGTTTTCTCGCCCTGGTCCTTTTTTTCCTTCCGTCATACTTATCCCCTTTCTCTTTCCCCTCCGCGCATACCTTATCCTTGCCTCCCGAACGCACAGGCCTACAGGTGCCACCCAAGATGGTCAATGAATTTTTTTAATTTTTTTTTAACGAAAAATCAGATTAATTGAATTGATTCATTTTCCCTTTTAGATGGCCCATTTCTTTTATCATTGTTTTTTGAAAAATAGTAATGGGCATCTGAAAATAAAAGGCCCATATGTCTGTAGTATGACCAATTTCTTTAATAAAAATAAACACCTCTACACACACATTTAAGATGTTATTTTAAATATTTCAGTTATAAAAAAAACTTTTTAATAATAAACTACTTATAGCATTCACTATCAAGTTATAAGCAATATCAAGAAATAATATATTATTCTCAGGAAAAAAAAAGGGGCGGGTGAAAAAAGAAGAAGGAAAAGGAGGTGGGGGGGGGGTGGAAAAAGAAGGAAATTAAAAGAGGGTGAAAAAGAAGGGAGTGAAGCGAAAGGTCCCTTTTTTTAACTCTCCTCTTATTATTTTAGTTACCTTGTTTAAACAAACTCTTAATTAAAGTAATTTAAATTAAATATTATTTTAGTTACCTTTGTTAAGATAAATACAAATTATAGGGGATTTTATTCAAAAAACTAAAACAATTACAGTTTTATGTTTAAAAAACTGTAAAAAGTTAGTCTAACCAAAAAAAATTATATTCCCAAATTTTTGTTCTTCCCCATCACTTTTCCAAAATCATTTACATCTCACACCTATCAAAAAATTTCACCATTTTGCAGCCTAAACTTTTCTCCATTTTCGCACGACTAACTTTCACCATTTTCCATCTATCTTTTAAAAGCTTCTTCAAGGATTTTCAAATAATTGGCATTCCCAAATCATTCATTTTTAGCACTCAAATCTTTCAAATCTTGCAATAAACAAACCGCCACAATGTCTAAAAGAGGCAAGAAACACCCAACCCACGAGAAAAAGTAGGAAGATTGAATGAAGACGCAAGTTCAGACGATTTTCATGCTCCATCTTTCAAAATTTTATACATTCACCTTCATTGTTTAAAGTTAATTTCAGATCGTGAAATCAAAAACAGGGAAAAAAATAAACAAACATCCAAGGGAAATGAGAAGAAGAGAAAGGGAAGGAAAGAAAAACGGAAAAAGAAGATGGATCTGAGGAAAACGACGGAAAGAAAGGAGGGATGAAAAGGAAAAAAACGAAATCGAGGGAATCATCAGAGTCTGAATCTGATTGTATGGAAGTGTAAAATCCAAAATCCAAAAAACCAAAGAGGCATCTGGAATCGATTACTTCAACCTACAAGAAGAATTAAAGAAAACAGTTAAAACAAAAAAAAGTGCAAAGGGTTAGTTAAAGTTAATTTTAATTTTTTTTTTTATGTTCTGTTATTTGGGTTGTATGTTTGTAAATGTATTGCTTATTGTTTGTAAAATAGTTAAAATGGCAATTTTCCGTGTAAAATAAATAATGGTATGAATGTGTATGCTTCCATGTATGAAATTTTGTTAAATTAAAATAAGTATTTGTTTATTGTATGGATTCACTTGTATGAATTGTGTAGGATAACCTGTTCGAATTTTGTATGACTCCCATGTATGATTCACTGTATATATTAAATGTGTATGAATTTTTTATCAAGTTTTTGGGTATGTTTACTTGTAATATCCATAATTAGTTATACTTTATATTTGGAGTGGTATTTGTGGTGTTCAATATATGTTGTATGAAAAGAATGTTGTAAGTTTGTTTCAAATGTGTATTGATTTATGGTATCATGTTTTGTATACTATTATATGAAGTATGTATTATGTTTTGTTATTACTATGTGTATGAATAAATGTGTATGATTAATGTATTTTAATTTTACAATTTTTTTAGGAGAAGAAGACACAAACACAATCTGTATTAATGTAGTAACATGAATGTGTTTGCGGATTTGTTTTGACATTTTTAGGGCAAGATAAGTTTCAACAATCCTGATGAAACAACCTTTTGGATTTTTTTAATTGCATCACATTAAAATCCAATCGTCAATTGTGAGACCTTATTCATAGGGGAATCCAAAATATTAGGGATGACATGTGTGTCATTAAAGTACTAAATGGTTTAATAAAGAGTTTAAATTTTGGCGCTCAAAGAGTTTGTGCTATAAATGGTTTGAAATGGGACCTGTTTCTGATTTTGTATCAGAGCCACATGTTTCAAAAACAGACTCAGTGCTAAATTTTGGAGATGTTATAAAAGTATCCAAAGTCTGATTTTTTATTACCAGTTGAAATGCAAAAATTTTTGGGAAGAAGATGTTGATAAAACTAAAAAATCGGGAATCCTGTACTTTGAGTTCTTAATTCTGAACGTAATCAGACATTCAAAGAAAACAATCCAAATTGATTTGATGTGGTAGAGTCTGGACAGTTGGCCAATTTCCCTTGGGCAAAATGAGGGTTTTAATTTAAACACTCAAAGCTTGCAATAAAAAAATCAAAAAAATTCATCGTCATTCATAATTCAGCCAATTCCACATTAGCACAGAAGTATGGTTTTATGCGTGTTGTCATCCATTTGACAACACAGTTTGCCTCTACGTGTTTCAAATCGCACCCGGAGAAATCCTGAACTGGCAAGACACCGAATCAATGACGTCATTTTTTTTGACGTTTGAAGAAAATAAAGAAAAACTATTTCAAGAACCACATGGGAATCAGGTTTTTCTTACAATGTTATTACATTCAATATAATTCTTTACACATTAATATATTTGTTTTGATTGCAGCATAAATTCAGAAATATGGCCTTTCGAAGAAGAGAAGAGTAAATCTAATGGCGAAACCATTATAAATCAGCCAGCAGCAACATGAATAGAAAATCCTAAGATCATCAGAAAATCGTGCTGTTGACAGTGAACATAAAGTTCAAGAATGAGAGCTGATATTGGCAGAGGTAACAAGTAAAATATTCAAATAAACATAATTTTTTTTAAATTACAAGTACACATATCAAATTACTATTTTTTAATTAACAGGTTAAGGCAGAGAGTTGAAAGAACTCAAAAAATCACTGTGAGTTCCAACATATTTTTATATAATTAATAAAGACTTTATAAACTATTATGTATAAATTTTTTTTAGGTTTACCGATAAGTTCCACAAGAACATGGCTGATATAAAGATGTTATGTTGATACTCCACCAAAAAATGATAATTGATTGCGATTCGATTGTCAAGCGGAGAACAAATACCTGAAAGAACAAACCAGAGGGATATATATCTGTGTATACTTTATGTATGAATTTTGTTTTTGAAAAATAATATAAAATTATGTATTTTTATTTTCGGTTTTTGGGTATAAAATATTTAATATATAATTTTGTGTAATTAAATATATATGTATGAATTGTGGTTTGATTACACTGTATGATATTACAGAGTTTCTTCATATTACAATATCAATGCTGAAACATGTATTTTTTATGTAGATTCAATGTATGAATTGTGTATGATTCAACTGGTATGAACTTGGGTTGATCCACGTATGAATTGTGTATGATTTCAGTATAATATCACTGTGTATATTATAAAGTATGTATGAATGTGTATGATTTATGATAAAATTTTTTTGTATGAAGTTTTGGATCTGGTGTGACTAGTAATATCCATTAATTGTTTATACCGTTATGTTTTAATTTTATATGTGGTATTGATATATTGTTGTAGAAAAGATTGTTGTAAGTTTGTTTGAATGTGTATGATTATATGTATTATCGTTTTGTATAACGATTTGTATGATTATGTATTTTTCAATAAACGAGTTGTAAAGTTATTAGAATTGTGTAGCATTCATGCATTAGTTTTGTATTACAGGGATGGAAGACATGTTTCAGGGAAAACGTCAACCATTCATGATGTACAATCTGATCCAACAGATATTGCCTACAGAGGACAATCCACAACAAGTCAAAGTTCAAACACAGCTGGGGTACGATATATTCATTTTTATCACGAAATCAAATAATTTTAGAATTTTTTTTTATTTACATTTTTTCATTGTATTATGCAGATCAAACAATAACGGAGATGTTTAAATGTTGAACTGCATCTACAACTCTCAAAAATCCAAAACACCAACATTGGACGGATTATCCTTTATCCTGATTTTACCAGACACAAATAATTGCCCTTGATCCGATTTCTTAATGCCACAACGACTCCAAATCTAAGAACAGAAACAAGAATGTGGGGTAGGTAAGTAAATACGATTCTTCTCCTTATTATCATGAATGTCGGAAGGAGAAGAAAAAGAAGTTCAAATAGAGTACCTACATTCTTCAAATCCAACCCATACATTCCAAAATACAATGGGTTTGGTGTACCAGATGAAATGATTGAGGAGTTCAAATAATAAAGCTTTCAAAAGATTGTGTCGAGCAGAAGTGGCAGGTAATTTGTTACGATGATAAAAATTATTTTATTCAATTTCTAAACTACTAAATAATATAAACACTTTTTTAAAATATACAAGAAAAAGCCAGCCATATTCCAAGTGATTAAAAACACATTTCATCCTCAAATGGACTTTGGCGGTGTCAAAATCGAAGAGAAAGAGAAAGATTTTTTTAACATAATGAGTCAAACGGGCATACCTTGGGAGGACGGGGGTGTGTAAGACCTTTTTTCAACAAAATTATATGTTTTTGAGTTGGCAGTGATAATGTAGGTTTTCTGTATGTATCTTTTCTGTTGAAATATGTGTGAAACGTTGAATGAATTAGATATGTATTTTTTTTTGTTTTAAAACAGCATATTAATACAATAATGTATGATCTCTGAAAGAGCAAAAATACTCCCAAATTCTTACAGTCCCTGCCTGCAGTGTGATATATGTATGTTTTCTATATGTATATTTTTGTATGAAATATGTGTCGTGATATATGTATGTTTTCTGTATGTATGTTTTTCTGTATGAAATATGTGATATATGGTATGTTTTTGTATGGTAATTTATGTTGAAATATGTGTGATATATATGTTTTATGTATGATATTTTCTGTATGAAATATGTGTGAACAGTGAATGACATCATATATGTATTGTTTTTGTTAAAACAGGCATATTAATACAATAATGTATTATCCTGAAAAGAAGGACAAAAATTATCCTAAACAGTCACTTCTTACAGTTAACTGTTGATGTTGGTTAGGCCATGGGTTGAGGATAACATTGAGGAAACAGTGGAGACAATCACAATGTGACATGAGATGCATAAACCGGACCATGATGTGGAACAATGCATTAGAGGATATAAGTGTTTGCTAAAACATTCTGATGGGATAGGGTTGATGAAGTAGAGTAATCATTCCAGTCAACCTCAATGACAAAATTCCATTGGTTTCTTGTTTTGTATTCCAGAATCCAAAGAGATGTCTATATGTATATGTTCGATAGATGGGTGAGGATCTGTTCATTCAAGGAAAGTCAACGAAGCCGTTGAAAGCTTGCAACCATGATTCCGTTATTTTGACGAGCACAGGGTTTTATTGCACACAAAGGCTTGATTTGTATGCGAATATCTCCTGATTACACACAGAAGTCTCCAACTCTGAACCTTAAGCATCAAGAATGTTACAATGTCCTCAACAAGGAAGGAGAAGAAAGAAAGTTTCAAAGTATGTATATTTCTTACATTATTTTTTATTCATTTTAAATGAAATTGCTATATATTCATTACTAAAAAAAATTCAATTTGATTACAGTGATTGGGGTGTATACACATCTCTAATTTGCAGGAATAAATGAGCAATGGTGTTTTTTGATATGGCACAATATGGATATTGATTCAACATTATCATCGTCAAAGATATGCTACATTACTTGGCATTATGTGAAAAATAAGAATGATGAAAGCGCAATAGTGAAAGTGAAGTGAAGTACAGGAACAGTTTGTGCTACCAAGAAGGTGGACTCGAACTAATAAGAACAAGTTATGGAACCACCAATTATCCTACTCCAAAATTTGTATCAGAAGTAGAAATCTTATGGCAACATAGTACTTTTTTTTTAACTTGATGACCAAATTTATGTATTTTCCCAGTTTTTTTTTTTATTTGAATACTCTGAGGAATTTATATAATTATTACTGATTATTACTAAATGTGCTCAATTTAACATATAGAACACTGTATGATCATGTATGAAAAATCATATGGATTATGGAATTGTCATATGAAAAAAAAATTTGATATATAGTACATTAGTAATGGTGAAATTTGTTTGCTTTGAATACTATACACTTCAAATACAAACAGAAAACAATATTAATTCTTATTACTGGTATGAATATGTAGGGAAAATGTATGAATTAACATACAATTATACATTAATAAAATTGTATCACCATCTTGCATACATATTCATACCAGTAATTATACATACAAATTTGTTTCTGTTTGTATTTTATTATGACTACTGAGGGTTTGTTAAATTATTACTGATTATTACTAAGGTGTATCAATTTAAACATATATGGACACTGTATTAATCATGTATGAAAAATCATATGATTATGAATGTAATATTAAACAAATTGATATTATAGTACATAGTAATGTTAAATTATTCCATAAATTGTTTTGCGTATGCATATAGACACTTTCAAATGAAAACAGAAACGGATATTAAAATGACAGGCTATGAATACTGTATGAAAAAAATATATGAATTATGACAAATTATAAAATATATTTTAAAATACAAAACAGAAAAAAATGTATGGTATATTACTGGTTGAATAATGTATGAAAACTGTATGGAAATACTGTATGACATTTGTATGAATAGTAATAGTATCAAATTAAAAAAAGCTTTTAAACATATGTAATGCCTCAAAAAACACGAGTAACATTACGACATCATTGTTTTTGGACAGGATAATTTGAACAAGTCTTCCTATTGTGTCAAACATGAGGACATCTACTGCATGTTGCTTTTTGTCTTCTTAATTTCACATTTTACGAATCCTTCAACCGTTCAAGTTGGTCTTCCTGCCTGCTCTTTGGATCAGGCCCCCCCGCGCATCAATTTAGGATCTGAAATTATATCTTGGGTAATCCATGTACTAATCGCAATGGATAGGCTCGACAAGGAATGGCATAAGATCTTTGAAATTCTGAGGATTAAAAAGAGAACAGAAATCTGACTTCATTTTTGTGTGACCTTCTTGTACCGAGAGAACAGCCAATTGCCATGACCACATGGTATCTCATAATGTTGAAATCTTCCGCAACTCACATCCTTGTGTCAAGTGTACTAATGTATTTCTTGTCCTGCGGCTACAGCATGCGATCAACAGTTGGAAGGTATCACCTGTGTAAAAAAAAAATATTTTTTTCATGCTGAAGATTAGATGGATTAAAACACAATACGTGAAAAAACATTCCCTAATATTGCACGACAACGACAACGAATACTTTTTGTAGATAAAATCATATTTTTTTGTCAGATTAGATGTAGTCTTATCAGCCTCCTCTTATGCTGTGAATCCAACCCTCTGATGTCACCCTCATAAACTCAAGAAAGTGGAAAACACCCGGTAACCTCCGTGTAATCTGTTAACATTATTCAAATGACTCCGCGAGTTTTGTTGTTGAAGTCATTGGTCACGTGCGATTACAATTAGAGGAGTAAGCTTTGACAAGTTTGCTAGAACCAATATCAAACAAGTATGGTCGTATTCGGATTATCTGATCTATTCTTCCCATAATGGTCTCAAACTGTGTTTTGTATAAGCTTGTGCCAATGAAAAGAAAAACATCTTCAAACTTCGTATTTCTATTTGAAATTCTTCAAAACATTGACTGATTAAATGCATATGAATGAGTAATGTTCTGATTCAGGAATACATTTTGGTCCTTTTCCATATGCTTTCATTTTCTGTCTGACATTAAAAAACACCATATTTTCTTAACTCCATATGCTTCCTAACATGCTCAAGCACCATGTCATGAAGCACATTTTCAGAATCTTACTATCGCATACGCCAACGGAAAGTCAGATGACCGGCTAATTATGTTTTTAAAAAAAGATCCACACAAATCAAAAAGATACTTCAGGATATTTTGTCATCATAGTATATAATTAAAAAATTGTTATAGGTAATATTTTACCTCCCGGAATCAAATGTGCTTGCACAGTTAACATTGTCCCACCATATGAACATTTATGTAGCACCATCAACAACTACAATTGGCCTACCAATATTCCCAGCCCAATAATACATGCTTCTAAAGCACAAACAAATATATAAAATGATCATCTTCATTCCTTTTTATTTTAAAACAGATCCTGGATTATGTTTGCTCCAAAATGTAAAAATAACAATGAAAGTAAAAATAACAACCCAATTCATACATAAGAATACAAGTTTATACATAAAAAATACACAGTATGTATGTTACTACGTATAAATTTATTCATTATTTTCCAAATTTACCTGAAAACATAAAACAGCCCAATTTTTCATACAAACAAAAAATATATATTTTAATATAAAGAATCCACGAAAGCTGTTAATTACCACAACAAAATAAACAATGTTTAAATTTATCATTATATTCGAAAAAGTACAGGTAATCGTGCATAAGATTTCTGCTGGATCCCTCGCAACAAAAACTTTAATGCTTTTCTTAGCTCTCATTGCCCTGGTTATGTATGTAACGAAACACCATGCAATTTCAACATATCATCAGCTACCATCTTTTGGAAGTATTATACCTTAGAGATCAATATTAAGATCGCATATCAAGACAGCGGCTTCAACGTCAGTTATCTTGACGGTCTCTGGCCATAACCTTTTTTCTCTAACACAAACATGTATGATGAGCAATATATTCGAACTTGGAATAAACTAGATTTATTCAAACTAGAATGCCATCATCAATCCAAGAAACAACTCTTAGAAATAACAATTCAGTGATAACTGTACAAAATGTAATAACAATATACATTACAATATATTATTACATGGTAACAAAACAAAAAAAAAAAAATATAAATAAATTTAAAACTTACCTTAGATGCATTACAACGTGCAACCGGAAAAACTGAACTTCTACAAGTCCAAAATGCATCATAACTTCCTTAGGGTTTCTTTATTATGATAAATCTGATTTTCAGTACAATAAATTAGAAAGAGCACATATTATAATCATATTACTGCATCTTATCAGTGGACAACTCCGTCTCTAAACTCATTCGATTCAAAGGGATAGAAATTGTTGGAGTATAGAATATATGTTATTCTGTTGATAATCATAACATCAGAATTATTATATCAGTAACTATTAACTCTATGAACATTCGTTATACTGCCCACATCTTTCAAAGTAATGCATAATAGATATTTGAAAAAAATCCAAATTCACCTCTCTTATCTGATAACCTTTACCCCAACAATTTTTTTTTTCCTTATGAATTTTTATTTTTAAGGGGTGAGACACATTCGCTAACACTATACTTTATATCAACAGAATTTAGAGTTTCTTCTAGTTAGCTGAGTTACTAAGATAGAATTAAATAAACCAGTATAATCTAAAGAGTGAGTATCGTATAGGATTGCCCTCAATTTTCAAATTCGGACGTATTTCCCTGTTCACAACATTAAAATTACATTCAGTGATCCCATAATAAAATTAAAAAAATATTGTACATAATTAACACACATTTCATACCCAATTTATATTACAAGTCACTGTTATCACACGTCATACACTTCGAACATAAATTAATACATTACTTCATACAACATTAATCCACAAAATCATACCACTTTTTACCACCATTTCATACAGTTTGTACAAAAATATACACCCACTTTTACATATTTTAATACACAATTACACACTGTTTATACACTATTTTATTAATACACAATTATACAATTGTTTTACTACAAAACCTTATCAGTACACAAAATCACACAAAATTATATACAAGTTCACTTTATATATAAATAACAGAATTAAATTAATACAAAATTAGAACAATTTTTATACATTACTGCATACTACACAACTAAATACTAACATTAGCAATCTAAAAGTACAATTTCATACTCAATTATCCAATTTATATAAAAAAAAAATATACATTTTAATTCATTTTTATACAAGAATTCATATATATATATTACACAATCAATAATAGCTACCGTTCGTTATCACTATAAAACATTGATTTTCGTATATTTTGTTCATTACACTATTAATATACATTAGAATACAAAATGTATACAGTCATACTACAAAATGTCAAGATATTTGTGTAATGGTTCAAAAACAAAAATTTGCTTCAATTTATCCAAAACTTTAAAATTTAAACATTTTACCAGTAATCACATTTACCATCATTCTTCGTTTTAATTACACATGAAAATACATTTAATATAACGAAATTTTTATAGTAGAAAACACTGAATTTAATGTTTCACAAAAAAAATTATATCAATTTCAAATATGCAAAGATAAACAAGGAAAAAAAAAAATAAAACATTACGAAAATTTAAAAAAAACTAACTGATTGACATTCCATTTGCCACATGTTTAATTTAAAATTGACACAAGTTTCTCATTCAAATCAAAATATAAACCTTTTCACCCTTCAATTTTAATTGTTTTTTAAAAAAACGATACAATATGACAGAATTCGAACTTATGAAATAGTCCAATTTCTGGGAAAAAAAAATGAAACACGTTTATGGGAAAGTAGATAACAGAATAGAATTTTTTTAGGATTAAAAAATCAATAAAAACAATTACCATTAAACACGGATTGAGATAATAGGGACCCTATCATAATTAATATATTTTACTACTTAAAAGGTGCACATTTGGTTATCAGTTAAAAACATTAACTACTTCACGGATTAGCAATTTTATTACTCATTTTTAAAAACAAAAAAAATTCTTCCTAATTTAACTGTATAAATATTTACAAATTATTTTTAATAAAAAGAAATGCATAAGTGATATATTATATGTTATAGAATGAAAATCAAAATATTGGCATAACTTGAGAATATGACTACCTAACTATGTTATATACTAATTTACACTTTCTTTTATTCATTTTTTTGATTAATGATGATGGCCCATCTATTTGGAAAAAATCTAAAATTAGGCAAATGTTGGACCCATTTCATTCAAGACCAAACAAATGACCCCACTAACACAAATCTAAACATCTAAACAATTTTAAAGATCAAACATCAACAAAATAATCAGGAAAAAAAAGTAAAAAAAATAAAAAAATAATAATATAAATGAATTAAAAAAAAAAACAAATAATAAATAATACTTCAAGTAATAACATCAACATGATAAACTTAAAGAACATTAATAACACAAATCCGACATCAAACGACTTATATGTAAAACAAAAAAAAGTAATGATGAATGTGGATTAAAGATTGAGAGGGGGTTTGGTAAAAATTGTAAAGTTAAAGATTTTTTCGGCCAAAAGGTGGTGGCCACGGGCGGTTAGGTCGGTGGTGGCGGCAGCGGTGGCCGGCCGGCGGCCTTGCTAGTAAGGGGAAGAAGAAAAATTTAAAAAATCTAAAAAAAAAAAATGCTAATTTTTTGAAGTTTTTTTTTGTTGGGTCCAATAATAGCCCTTGGATCAAAATATCACCTGAAATGGTTGAGATTCAATTTGGAACCATTTTATGATTGACCGGGGTCAAAAATCAATTGGGTCACACAATTGATCTAAGGCAGCCCAATTTAAAAACAAATGGGTCATTTGAGCCAATAATAATAAAAACAAAATACCCAAAAATAGAAAGTAAAAATAAAATTTCCTTCTTAAAATATTTATAGGAGTCAAAATAAAACACGTCAAAAATGAGGTGTTCACGAAATAGTATTATTAACTTATGGTCATTTTTACTATATAATAATTATTGATTGAAGATTATTAATTTAAATGGTCAAAAGCCCCCCCCCCCCAAACCTATGAGTATATAATTTAATGCCACAAATTATTATATAATACACATGGCATAAATCTATAAGGTCATTTAACATTACTTGACCTAATTATACTTGACCAGATCTTTATCCGCGAGTGAGAGTGGCAAGTGAGATTCTAGAGAGGCGTACGAAAAGATATGTATGCATACAGTTTTCTCTCGCTTTAAACAAATTTTATACATTTTTGTTAGTACAAAGAGAGAGAGGCGAGGGAGAGACAGACAATAGAATCAAAGAGTGGCGACTGGCGAGCGAGAAATTCAGGGAGTAAGGCGAATGGCAACTGTTTACTACGGATTACAATTAAATCAAATCGTGGTTATATAATTTATTTGAATTAATAATTTACTAATATACATTTTCAAAATAAAAAAAATTGTATCCAACAAACATAAAAAACAATAAGTTATATCATGTAATTAAAAAAGTTTGTACATAAGAAAATTGTCGAATTGGAAATTTTATTTATAAAATAAAGTTTGTACATGAGGAAGCATGTTACAGACCTAACACACGTAAATAAATTAGTCACGAATATTACTATGAACCAATTTAGGCTTGTATACCATGTGAATTATGCTATACCTCATCCAAATATTTGATTTGTCATAAAGAGTATGCAAGATATATATAAAAATAAGTTGATTTTCTTTGGTAAAATTACCACAGCTAAGTGAACTTTATTATGTGAAACACGAATTGTTTTCTTCTTTCAATCCTCCTGTATTTTGGCATGATATTCCTATTGAATATACAAGTCTTATACCTAAATTTTTCATGAACTTAAGTTTATGCATCGAAAGATATAGTAATTTGATATATCCAGTTAGATTGATAGAAATTAGACGAGGCAGTTATTGGGACAAAACCCTCTAGTTATAGTTGTACCAATGTGTATTTTTTTTTAAAATAGAGAGATCAGATATATATATAGAGAGAGAT
The DNA here is from genome assembly GCA_027704765.1 of Solanum habrochaites. Lineage (NCBI taxonomy): Eukaryota > Viridiplantae > Streptophyta > Magnoliopsida > Solanales > Solanaceae > Solanum > Solanum habrochaites. The sequence goes on from JAKWJA010002498.1 coordinate 63,210,719, forward strand.
ATATAGATATGGAACTAGTATAAGTATTTGGATAACCACATAAACAAATTGTTTTCGTATAAATATACTAGTCTGCTTTCCTCACTAATTAATGTGCCTTTGAAAAAACAAATATTTGATCTTTGTCCTTCAAAAGGTCATACTTCAAGACAAAAATATTTGAATTTAGACGTAGATTTTCAACTTCAGTCACATACATTTGAAGTTATTTCGCAAACATTTAAACTTAAAAAAAATAAACTTCGCCCAAAAATGAATATTAATATCCTTAGCCCGTAAAATTGCATTTTTTCCATTTACCAAGCATAGTTGAAAGCGGCATCTTGTCATCTATTTTTCACTTGATATTCAATATGTGTATATCTATTAATTTGATGGCTTCAATAATATACACATTGAACTTGATTTCATGGTGATTGCTAACATGTTGATCAGTAAAGACACAACCAATCTCAAGATGAAACCTATCATCCAGGAGAAAACCAAAATTCTTAACAATGTTAATGCTCATTATCTCACTGCTTTAGAGAAGCAAATGTTGGACAAAATATTGTCAATCAATGAACATATGTGTTCCTTGGTTTCAGCCATTAATTGATAATATTTTTGGACAAGATATTATCAATCAATGAACATATGTGTTCCTTGCTGCCAAAGACTAAATACGAGCTCTTTTCGTTTTTCCCTCAATAAAATTTTTTTTCTTTCTATATATTTTTCTTACAAAATTAAATTGTCAATCGACTGAGTCTGTGTGTGTTTTTTTGTTGTTTTTGCGTTTGCTGAAATTAGTGAAGTTTGAGGTATCGATACTTCTCTAATAGGTTAATCCATTTTATCTTGGGAGAATAAATCTGCAACTTCGGATACAATGAGGGAATTAAATCTCTTAAGGAAACACACTGATTCTTAGAACTCGGATTACTTACATTGTCAATTTCATCTTCTTCTTTTTTCTGTTTATGTATTTTTACTAACCTGAATACAGGAGAAAACAAGAAATAGTGTGTGGCTGATCATCTAGCCAAATTGGCTTATACAAGTGGATGTGGAACCTTCACCTCTTCTATCAAGAACTATCTAGCGAGGTTAAAGATAGGGGTGTCAAAAGTGAACTCAAACATAGAAAATTCGCTCAATCCGTTCAGAATTTTAAGGGTTGAGCTCAAGATAATTTGAATTGGTTCAATCTCAACTCATTCAAGCATAATTCATTTGAAGAGAATCCTCAATTGAGCCCAATTCAATCTCCAATTTCAACCCGTTTTAAAACTTTTTATTAAGATATGTTTCTATATTTACAGTAAATTATTATCTGTTTAGCATTTTTTAGGGTTTATCTATCCATTTATTACTTTTTTTAAAAAATCGAGTTAAAATTCAAATTATTTTTTTCTCAAATTGTGATTATAAAAGATAAATATCAATATGTTAAAATTATTGAGATTAATCAAGTCAAATTGGACTGGTGAAGACCCGACCCGTTTTAAAGCCCATTTGAACCCAAAGTAAACTTGAACGGATTAAAGACCCGGCCCGACTTCTATCTCAATCCATTTTAATATTTTCAATTTTAGCCCAACCCACCCATTTAACACCCCAAGTTAAAAGGTTTAATTCTAATATCCCTTCATTGAGGAGGAGATATGAAAAGAGTAACTTTTTTGTAAGTTAGTATGACTCTTGATTAGGATGAGAAGATCTTGTATAGGCTACTTTTTCTCATCAACTTTTTTTGGTATTACTCTTAGTATAACTCGATTAGTGGTAAGGCTCATGTCCACCTCTAACCTATTTGTAATTTTTTTCATAAATGAACATGATAGGGGTCAAGCCTAACCCCCACCTCTTTTGTTCACATGTATAATGAAGAAGACAATGGATAACTACTATTGCCTGGTTGGTGAGGAAATTTTATCTTACTTCCACGTGATACTTCTGCTATTCTGTTTGAGAATTCCAAAATAGTTGTTTTTGTTCAATTGGCTTTGCAAATTTTTTTTAAAAAAAAACTCCAATTATACCAAGAAGAAAACAAACTCACCTAACTCTATGATGCATTATGTACCAAACGTGAAGATAAAATACTATATTTAAAAAATGATAAATAATATTTAATATGTTTATCCAATTTATATAACACAATAAGTATCATTACTCGAAGAGATAAATATATTGTTCCGTTCTATTTACTATTATTTTTTCAAGTATCTTTTCAAAAATAAAGTTTTTAAAATATTTTTCTTAAAAGTTGATATTTCTTCACTTTAACGTACCTTGAACAAAAGCGTATTCACTCTCTTTGTCACATCAACTTAATTTGAACCAAATGCTTAAGAGTCTATTTTGGTACTCATTTAAAATTGGACGATTTCATCCTCATACTTTAAAATTTCATTATTATTATTTTTTATTTGCGACACGTAACTTTTTCACTGTTAAATTAAACAAAATTTGTTGGGGGAAGCAAAGATTAAGAAAGTTTATGATTAACACAGCTTTATCACTTATCAGCATAAAGTAGAATATTTTAAGTGTGTGGTGACTTAAAGTTGGTGGAAATCAGTTCAGCTTAATTATTTAATTTGGATGTTTTTTTTAATTAAAGGAACACCAATCGATTGAACTTGATGTTTCATAAATTAGTTATTATCCAAAGTTTAAAAATAATTTGTCAACTTAATGGGAATCCATTTGACGGATGATTCTATAATGTGTAACTTTTTTTTGTTTTATATATACTCGGTGACTCATATATACTTTGGTGTCTAATTATTTAAAAGTAGAATTATGTTTGAGATTAATAATTTTTACTTGAATATTTTATTTGTACTAAAAAAATCAATAAAATATGTATAACATATTTTTTTTAAAAAAAATACTTATTCAAAATATTAATACTAGAAATAGAGATTTTTCCCATTATGAATCACTGAAAAAATATTTATGTTATAAGACTTGATTTTTCTACTGATTTTCCACCTAATGTATATTGGTGGAAATAATTTCTTACTAAAATTGTGGAAAATTTCTTGATTTTTTCTATCTGAAAACATTATTTTTTTCTTTTTTTTCTCACCAATTTAATTAAAATATTTACATAAATAATCATTAAAGTATATTTAAAGTGAAAAATCATAATTTTTAGTAATGTATAAAGCTCACTTTTAAATTTTGATTTTGTCTCTTTGATTAATCAAATTCACTCTAGTGTATAGTCTATGAGTTCGCCGAAATTTAGTAAACTTTGCATAGCTCTTATATTTTTGTTAAAAAGGTTATAAATATGTAATTTTTTATTTAATTAATATCATATAGCACTTAAAATAGCTATTAGAATTCATAAATTTAAAGTTTAGGCATAACATATACCTCATAGTTAAGAGAATCTTCCTGTTCAGTATTTCAAATTCAAAATTTTTAATTAAACATATAAAAAAAATTTATATCACTATAAACATCGATCATTAGAATATACAACGTGTTAAAGATACAGCCAACGGGCAAGTTTGGGTGGAAGTAGACAATGAACACCTAAGATGATAAGAACGTCATCTCATTAGTGGTGTTGGTAACGTTGTCTCCTAATATATATTATTGAACTTTGTGATGTGATTGATTGGCCTCTTAGCTATAATTAATTAAATTATATACTACAGAACCCAATTAAATTAAATGATTAATGTGTCGATCTCTAGCATTATTGCCATTATAATCGAACACTATAATATATATTAAATATCATATCATAGTGAGTGTATATTTGATAGTGATAACAAGGTTACCTTGCATTCTCTGCTTTAAAATTGGCTAGATTATGTTTCATCTATGAAGGTGGTTAAGAGAAATGGTCAGATACATTAGAAAGATTGTTAACCATTAATGTTCTCATCATTTTTATTTGTTGGTATGATTTTGATATTTGGTGGAATTTTAAGAAGTTAGAAAAACTTTCAGAGATATAGATTGTACTAAAATATTTTTTTAATTTTATTGTATTAATGAAGAGAATACTGAGAATATCTGTTAACTTGATGTAAATTATTAGTTTTGTTTTCATATTATTGACAGTCTTAAAAATATCTCTCTACTTGATTAACTAAACTTAAATACATTCTCTCATAGGAACATGAGACTCGTTGTAAAAAGCCGAAAGAAGTGTTGAAAATATCTTATACTTATTGAGAATTTAGAGATTTATTTTTCTCATGTCGCAAGATGGGGTGTATTTAAATTCATATAGTCAAGTAAAGATGTGTTTACGGCTATCGATAGATTAAAGATGAAACTAATAATCTACGCCAAGTTTAATAATATTTTTAATATTTCTCTCTATAAAATAAAATATTACGTAGAAGTTAAAATTGAAATATTTTTTTTAAAAAAAAAATTTACACAAACTAAAGAGTTACATAAAATAAAGAAGTTAGAAACGAAGGGAGTAATAATTTGTTTGTATCATTAACTTTGGCATATATATATGCTAATGCTCCTTTTTGTAAATCTCATTGTTTAGTCCGTTCTATTAATTTATTATTTTGGGAGGAGTTCACCAAGAAAACTTTATTACTAGTTTTTAATTTTTAATAAGAAAGGTAAAAATATAAAGAGTGCGATGTGTGCACCAAATTAATAAGTATATGCTAATACGTAATTTTATACAAATTTCATCACGTAACTATGATTGTATTAAGTGTATTTTCTTCTTAATTTTTTATTGATTCGTGATAATTATTATGTTTGTGAAATTAAGTATTTATCATGGGGGAGCTAGAGCTTTGCCTACAACTTAGATAAAATTTAATAATTTTAGTTCTAACTCTTACATTTTGGTAAGAGCAACATTTACATATAGCAAACACAAAATTCATATTTATATGCTACAGCAAAAGTTTGCATAATTGTGCTCCATTTCAAACATAAATATGTATAATTCGCTATACATATACAAAGAAATCAATTGTGTAATTCGCTATACATATACAAAAGAAAGCAATTATATACAAATTAATTGTATAATTTGTGTATATATAAAACGAGAAAGAGAGAAAGACAAAAGAAAATTGGGTAGAGAAATATTTGTATTGTATAATTATAAGTGTATAGGACAAAGATATATGTATTTTCAAGTGTATATACAATTTATACTCGCTTTATACAAATAGAAACTCAATGTATACATTTCGTTTCTGTTTGTATAAGTGATAGAGGTGAGGATAGTGAGCAAGATCTGAGAGAGTGGCGAGGGAGATTTGGGAGAGGAGCGAGCGAGATCTGAGAGAGGGGAGAGAGGGGAAAGAAAATATGTGCATATATATATATATATAAAAAAAAAAGATTCGCTTTATACAAATAGAAACGTATTTTGTATACTTGTGTTTGTATAAAAGCGAGAGATGGAGCGAGAGAGAGAAGGAGAGTGACAAACGAGAGTTTGAGGGAGAGGGGTGACTAATAAACAGTTTGTTATAAGGCACAATTAAATCAAAATATGATTATAATATTTAATTTAATTTATTAGTTTGTCATTATATATAATTTTTCCCTTTTTAAAAAAGTCATTTAATATGTGTAATAATTTAGCAGGTAAGTTGTATTTTCAAGAATCTAAAATTCTAACTTCCCGCTAACTTTGGCATATTAATATTTTTATATAATAATTCACCTACTCCAATATAGATTTACAGAGTACCAAAGTAAAAGTAACTTATTTTGCTATGGAACTTTTAGCTAGGTGATTGACAAATAAAAGAACCTCTAAAGGACAACATGTATGGTGTTAGGTGTAGTGAACGAAGCACCTTTTTCTCTCGAATAACATATAAATATAATTTTTAATTTAACGTTAGCTATGATATTTAATTTTGAATACATTCAAATAGACACTTAAATTTATATAAATTAAACAAATAGATATATTCGTTTTATATGACACCTTACATAATAATTTTGCGTCTTGCATGGCGTCTTACGTGTACTATGTCATTTAGGATACGTATATCTAGTTGTTTAATTTAATACGGTTTAAGCATCTACTTGTGAGCATCCAAAGTTGGAATGCATAGTTATCCGATAAAGCCATGTTAAGAGTCATGTTTATGTATTATGTATTTTTCTTCATTAGAGATTTTGAATTTGATACTAATTTGAGCATAAAAAATTTATTTAACAGAGAAAATTGTCCTTTAAATAAAGTCATACGCATCACAAACTGATATAGTTGAACTCTAATATAAATATCTTACGTCGGATAGTAAACAAAGAAATTGACAAATGTTGGAGTGAAATGTTGTTGGGAAATGTGCAATAATCAAATAATGACAAGTATCGAAAACAAAAATAAATGCATGTGGTATTCTATCACTAGCATCACTACCTAATTATATGGAGTATACTTCTTATAGGAGATACCTTCCATTTGGTCTTTTTTGCCTCACCCATCCCTCCTTCCTTTTCCCCTATGTGTTTCAATAATTTACTCATCCCAATTTGAGATATATAGGGTTCCAACTCATTTAATTATACTTCAAATGGACCTGCACTATATATATAGAAAAACATCTGAATTTTCACACATTGATAAGTAATAATAAAAAGCAACAAAATTAAGTGCAAGTCCTACATGTGCACTCACTAACTTTTTATAAGCTTAATTAAGTTTGATATGTGATATGAAGATTTCAAATCTCAAATCATTATTTTAATTTATAAAATTTATATCTTGCAATGGAAAAAACCATCATTTAGAATTTTGCAAAAAAGAAAAAGAAGTTAAAAATCCATGCTTGACTTTGTTGAAATTGTATACATCATGTGAAATGATTGTACTAAAAATACTAAAAATAATTAGTTAGTATTATTGATGATTAGTCGATCTTTATAAATTATGTGTATTTGAAAGTTCGTGTTCATTATGAATATTTATTTATAAATGAAACAGGTAGGTATATTATTTATCAATGGCATTAAGATATTCTAATATTTGGTTTAAGAAGTATGGTTTGATCATTTGGTAATAAGATTGTAAAACAATTGAGGAAATTTTGATAGTTTTCATAATTTGTGGAATTTTAGTGTATGAGAAAAAATACAACTTAAAAAATTCAAATTGCAAATTCAAATAAAACTTCAACTTTAAATCAATCTAATTTCACATCATGATTAAATTACATATTGCATGTTGAAACAAGCCGTATGTATACTATTTTTTTTTGTTCATTTTTACTTGTCCATTATTTTAAAAATATATTTTTACTTTTACTTTTCACTTTTATTATCTATAAATACAAAAAGGATAATTATTATTTTTCTTATTTTATTGTCACCTTGAATTACTTATTCTCCCATTTTTTTTCTTTCTAAAAGCTAAACAATGCGTGTTTTTTATTTTATATAATTTTACAATCTACTATATACAAATTCAATTCTAAAAGTTTCGATTTGATTCAATCCAATCTAATCCATATCTAATAGATATTAATCTTTATTCTTTTTTGATTTAAAATTTTAATAAAAATGTAAATTCAAATAAAAAAAGAAAAGATTCAATCCAAGTCGACCTCAACTCATATGTAGATATGCACTTGTTTTTATATAGAGTTTTGCTATATAAAATGTAGGGATTCACGATTTGAATAAAAAACGATTTAAATTGAAAAAACAAATCAAATGAATTAAATAAATTGATTTTTATTGGATTTGCTTTGATTTTAGATTTTAAATTTTAAAAGTTAATAATATTTGATTTGATTATGATTTTGCTTTAAAAGATTTGAAGAAATAACTGAATTGAACGGATAAATCATATATAATATATAAAGTATTATTTTTATAAATAATTTTAAAGATCTTGTATATGTTTTCATCAAAATTATTACTATAATTTACCTATGAAGCAAAAAATGTCCAAGGCAAGAATTTATTTTATTGATTTCATGTGTACAAGTGTCTATAAAAATTATTTGTGGGGCTAAAAATGTCATAGTCTTTACTATCTAGGCCAAAATAGTGAATTTTAAAATTTTATTCATAATAAATTTAATGATAAAAAGTTTTATAATGTCGATCATTCTAACTATTTTCGTTTTGAATGAATTATTGTTACTTTTTCACGTTTTAAATAAATTGTTTCTTTTATTTTTATATATTGTTAAAAACGAATCAAATCGAATAAAATTTATAACTTCCAAAGCAATAAATGTATGTATTTGATTTTGTTTTGATAATTTAAAAATTCACTAAATCAGTTAAATTTTAATTTTAATCAAGAACCAAGTCAAACAAATTCGTAAACACCTTGTCATATGCCACCTCAATAATATTTGTTAATAAAGTGTAAATTATTTTTTGTTTCCTCAATATCTAAAAAGATACGTTCTTTTCAATCAGCTACACAAGTTTACATATTATTGTGACCTCTACAAACATCTTTTCCCTTGGAAGATATTATAACTTTTTTGAGAGGCAAAAATAATAGTACATATTCACGTTATTATTTTTTATTGATTATAAATTCATATGTTTGGCCTTAATTTTTACATATATCGAAAATCTGAAAAACGCACCGAGTTCTGAATATTTTTTGCATCATTTTTTCAAATTAAAAGAAAGTTTAATGTCTTTTGTGTATAATTTGTTCTATTATTTGATTTGCATCGTCTCTATTATAGAATCATTTTTTCCTGTTTTACCATGAGACAAAGTAATTCATATATCCTGATAATAATGAGGAGGTTAAATTTCTTTAAGATACATTAAAAAAAATATAAATCTCAAATAACTTGCTACTAACAAATTGTGAGTTCCAAATAAATTTCTTAAAAACATACTACTAATAAATGCCTAACTATATACAATTTTAATATAGGACAATATTTATTTCCAGCAATACAAGTAAGCATTAATTGAAATTACGTAAAGGGAACGTAACAAAAATAATATCTGACTAGACTCTGAATGTACTTTGGATATTTATTCCAAATAATTCTTAGCTATCAACCCAACCCAATGTTCATGCATTGTTAAGTAATAGCAATGTTATAATAATATACAATTGTTCCTAAATTAATAATCGAAAGTTTGATTTGTTTCACAAGGTAATTAAAATCCAAACTAGCTACCGAATTTAATTATTTTAATTTTCAAATACATATTTTGAATATACATGTCAAATATAATCCAAAACGTAAACGAAAAAAATATAACTAAACATTTTTTTATTAATCGAGTGTATTATCAATACACGATATTAATTCACTATCAACATGACGTATAAAACATTAACGAAAATAGCATATTTTAATATACATGAAAATCAATCATATATGCTTTCAATATAAGAAAACTTATAGAATATATACACTATGAATATATATATCCTTAATTTTTTTAAACATCAACAGAAATATATTTTTAATATAATAAATTTATTCTATGAATAAGTATCTCAAAAATTTATACAAAAAAACACAATAATAATCTGATTTTGGAATAAATTATATTTATATCATAAAAATATATGACATATTTCGGATATAAAAGGTTATACCATGTATATACTAGTACTTAATCGTACTAAAAAAAATGATTCTTTTAATCAAAACAAGATTTTCTGACATAATAATTCTATGGTTAGACATAAAATAATTTTGCATTGATCAAGTTTAAACCTATGCAATCTAATTTATTTTTAATGTGATTTTTATTCTAGTTCAATTTTAACTCATTAAATGAATTTATTACTTGTGATTGTGATTTAGTTTAATTTTTTCCTATATATTCACATTCTTGAACCATGTATCTATAAGTTGATACATCTTTCATTGCATCGTATCAAAACAATAACCATGTTTTATTTGCAAAATAAATTTAGATAGTTTCAATACTTCCCAAAAGAAAGTGATTTTAAAAAAAAAAATATTCTAGCTTTTGAATTTTTTTTGGTTATTATGTTTTTAAAATATTTATTTATATTAAAAGACTTTAATCAAACATCCAATTTTATAAAAAAGTACATCCCTTTTTTACATTTAAAAAAAACACTTTTTATATTTCTACAGTCACTCTTTTAAAAAAATAATAAACGGAACGAGTATTTTATTTTATTTATTTTGAGATTATATATTTTACTACTATATAAGATAAAGACGCTCTATAATCTTTCGTATCAAATTCCTCCCTATATATACATGTGAGCCACGTTCCATTTCAACATTAATTCTTTCTACTCGTCATCTTTTTTTCAAATCATCGCCGGCTGCAGCAAAAAGATTTCTCCGGCACCGGTCGTCACCGTCAACATGCAGAGGTTGGTAGTAACAAGGGCAAAATGGGTAGGAGAGTTGCGAGGTTTATCGCAGCGTTGTTATTCTCAATTGGGCTTAGCATCGCAAAAGGACGATGATATGATCATCAATCCTCAGATGCCTCACTTCGACTACTCTCCGCCGCCGTACAATGGACCCTCAGCCGATGAAATTTTGAGCAAACGGAAGGAGTTTCTTAGCCCTTCTATGTTTTACTTCTATGAAAAAAATCCGGTGAGTTTTTTTTAACTAATTAGCTGATTGTTTAGTGAAAAATTGAAAAAAGATAGAATTTGTAGTATAATTAAGTGGGGCTTAAGTTAAAATTGAGGAACAACTGATTGGGTACAGTGGTGAGACTGTTTCATTCTTAATCAGAGTTTCGGGTTTGAGCTCTGTACGAAGAAAATCCTGTCTGCAGTGACCAGATCCGCGGAACTCCGTATTGAAAAAAAAAGAGTTAAAATTGAGATTGAATGTAAATTAATAATGTTTTGAATGATTTTGGTGGTATTGGGATGATTATTTAATGTTATCTAACCAATTACTGATTTTCGTCTTGCGTGTTCATGCGGAGTTAACGTGATTAGATTCCTTTAACTTTTTTTTTCTTCATTTTCGTCTTTCTTTTCACTTCTAATTAGCTGTATCTAATTACGTGCTCTGTCTTTTCTTAGGTATGTTGTTGTTGATCTATAAAATAGTTAGTCTCAAATTATTTGTCATTTCAGAGTTAAAGATAAAAATTCATTTTTTCTTTTCCCATTTTCCACTCAGAGTAATTGTTTTCTCCTACCTAGTTGTAGAATTTCACGGGATATATTATTGTTTAATGTTTCCCCTCGATAGTAATTGTTCTTGAATACTATAAACAGATCAATTATGGGAAATGACATAGATGAAGTAAGTATAAATGGAGAGATATTATATATTAAGATATAAATAAGGATGAAATACTCAAAACTCCTGCTAATTAACAAGTATTTTCTTAAGGGGCATGTAAGAGAGAAACATGATACATTGTGAGACGGATGGAGACGAGTTTAAGTACTATTCCGATGCTGAAATCTGTATGTATTAATTTGAAACAAGTATTGGAAAGATTATATAAAAAGTACTACAAGTTGTATGATGCTGAATTGTCGACGCAAGGAAGTCTTAGTAAATATTGTGAGGCTTAGAGTTGAATACACCAAACTACCTTGAGGTCTCTTTTATGTTCATTTTTTAGCAGTGTAAAGTTTCATCTTCAGATTCAGTAATGGTTAGGTCTAGTTTGAGAATTACCTGATTCAGTATTCTGTGATTTCATTATGGTACTATTAATATTTAGATTGTGAACGTGATTGTGGTTATTTTGTACAGCTGCATTTGGTACATGGAAAGATGCAATACTTATTTGACAGCAATGGACGTCGATATCTTGATGCATTTGGAGGAATTGCAACTGTATCTTGTGGACACTGCCACCCTGATGTGGTAGAGGCCATCGTAAACCAAACCAAACGCTTACAGCACTCGACTATCTTATACCTCAATAACGCAATTACTGATTTTGCTGAGGCACTTGCTTCTAAATTACCTGGTGATCTCAAGGTAGTTCTTTACTCTCTGGTCTTTTTATCTAGAGCACCATATCAACTTATGTCTACAAAGTTTAACTTCTATACACAATATATGTAACTGTCCAGATCATCCATAAGAAATGCGGTCTGTATCATGGAAAATTACAAAATGAGTTTAACTTATATGCACAATACTTGTAACCATAAAAAGTGAAATCAGTAGCCTGGAAAATGATGCAGGTTATCTTCTTCTATAATGGATACACTGTAGTGTAAAAGTACTTTCAATGCTATTGTTTATACGTTAAATCCATGTCTACAATCTGATCGAGACATATGATTGCTTTTCCAGGTTGTGTTTTTCACCAATTCCGGGACTGAGGCAAATGAGTTAGCCATTATGATGGCAAGATTATACACCGGTTGTCATGATATCATTTCTCTAAGGAATGCTTACCATGGAAACGCAGCTGCCACTATGAGCACCACTGGGCAAAGCGTTTGGAAATTCAATGTAGTACAGGTACAACTTCGTATTCTGCAAATTGTTATTCTTCTGTGTTTACTTGATGCAACCATCCATATTTTATCAGATGACTATTATGAAGTTAAATTAAAGGGGTTAATGGATTGCTCTGTGATTTTACTTGGTATCTTATCATCATTAAGAAGTTACAGTGTTATAATGTTGCATTTTCTCCTTTGTTAGATCTGATATTCAGTGGAAATGTAGAAGGCAGCGGAAAAAATTAGCCACTAAATAAAAATTTAATGTTTCTATCCATTCTAAGTTGTATTTGATTATCTATAACAATTGGAGTATTAGGAAATCTGCAGTAGTGTTACTAGGTAGCATATGCGGGTCCTATAATATACAAAACCTTGTTATGCTTATTACTGTCTCTTGTTCACTTACTATTTACTTTGCTGATCAGAGTGGAGTTCATCATGCCATAAACCCTGACCCATACAGAGGTGTTTTTGGTTCTGATGGTGAGAAGTATGCTAAGGACGTTGAAGATCTTATCCAATTTGGAACATCTGGAAGGGTTGCTGCTTTTATGTCTGAAGCTATACAGGTACTCATCCCTGATGTTACCTTGTCCATCTAAATTCCGTAAAATATCATCCTCTATAATGTTCCTTTTAAGTGTAGGGTGTTGGTGGGATAGTTGAATTGGCTCCAGGTTACTTGCCTGCTGCATACAATGCTGTACGAAAAGCTGGAGGCCTTTGTATTGCAGATGAGGTTCAATCTGGATTTGCTCGCACTGGAAGCCAGTTCTGGGGATTTGAGAACCAAGGAGTGGTTCCTGACATAGTGACAATGGCAAAAGTCAGTCTCTTCAACAATGACAATCTGCTATTTTACATACTCGATGATAAAAGAAGACATACATCTCCTGATTATAACTCGGCCAATAATTAATCTTTTTTTACCTTTTCCTTGTTTTTCTTCTAGGGCATTGGAAACGGAATACCCCTTGGAGCTGTGGTAACAACTCCTGAGATTGCAGAGGTCTTGTGCCATAGTAATTATTTCAACACATTTGGTGGAAATCCTGTTTGTACTTCTGCAGGACTTGCTGTCCTTAGAGTGATTGAAAAAGAAAACCTTCAAGAAAATGCTCACTTTGTTGGTTCCTACTTGAAAGAGCGCCTAATGGCTATCAAAAATAAGCATGAAAGTAAGATATTTTTCTCCTCTCACCTTTATCAAATACCTTTTTTAGAGGAAACACTGCATTTCTTTCATTATCACTTTCAATCGATTATAGCTTCCGCAATAACGTTTATGCAGTTGTTGGTGATGTGAGGGGAAGAGGACTGCTTCTAGGTGTTGAACTAGTGACTGACCGCAAACTGAAAACTCCTGCTAAAGCTGAAACTCTTCATATCATGGACCAGATGAAAGGTAAGTTTCTCTTAAATCATCATCCTTTTGTCCAGTCGTTAAATTACCCCTATGTCATTCACCCTTAGCTCCCTTACCCCGCCCACTTATTCCGACTTACCAAGATATGGGAGAGTACACAGTTGGCAAGGGTGGATTCCGTGGAAATGTCTTCAGAATTACACCTCCACTTTGTTTCACTAAAGAAGATGCAGGTACATTTAAGCTCTCTTTTCTCCTTACTCAATGTAAATCGCCCAATTCAAGCTACACTCTGTCCTTTCGAGGAGTTTGGCTCTTATATGTCTGAAACTTCGATTGCAGATTTCGTGGCAGATGTGATGGATTGTGCAATGTCAAAGATATAACGACTCTTCATTACGCGCCTCGTACGTGTGTCCAAGATACTACAGTTCAACAGCTTAGCAATTATAGTTCCTCCTATAGCCATATGATAATGGCATAGTTAATGGAACTCCTTTATATAGCTTTTATGTTCATGTATGTCAGTTGAAAATCAGCAGCTACTTCAGTACGTACAGTATCTAACTATCATCATATAATATGAGTCAACAACTCGTTGTCTCTGGAAATACTGTCTTGTTTTTCTTTATGAGCTAGCACATCATCTTACTCTAAACTAGTAATAAGTAAAAGAAAAACTAATTAAAAAAAGATAAAATGGGAGCCCTTTCAAGCATTAATAAAAAGACCAAAAAAAAAAAAAAGGAGTTGTAGTCTTTAGCCAAATCAAAGCGTAAACTACACAATCATGTGAAAGAAGTGAACTTTACTTTTCCTCCCTCCATCGTGTGTCGTGCATACTTCAATTTGTGTTCTTGTAGCAAAAAACATACAGTAAAATCTCACTTAATTAATAGGGATAATAGTATATAACAGCAAATTATAATCTTAAAATCAATAAGAGTAGTAAACTAGGAATTTGATTAATGTGCGTCCATAACAAAACGTTTGCCCAAAAATTTGCAGTCACCTCTCTCCGAAAATCTACGCCGCCACTCCCCATTCTCGCTCCAATCTTCGCTCGCTTCCTCACGTGTATACACAACACAAAGTGTATAAAAACTGTTTCATTTTGTATAAAGCAGAGAAAAAAATCGTTAAAATAGCATAGATTTGTTTTATATTCTCCCACTCTTCCAGGATTTCGGTTCGCAAAACCCTCGTCTTCACTTATATAAACAGATAGCCAAGAATGTATTAAATGTGTGTTTCTATGTGTATAAATCATGAGAAAATTTGTATGTACAAATGCCAAGTACATTATTTGAGTACTATACACACTTATCTTATAGAATAACAAGTACTCCCTGCCCAGTTTCTTTTGCATTTCTTCTTTATCGTTTTATACAATTTTCAATTTTAATCGAATTTCTCTCTTTCTCGTTTACACAATTGATTCACACATTGTATATCCTTGTCAAGTCTAGTTGTCTTTCTCCTCTTTCTCATTTTATACAAATTCAATTGGATATAATATTTGTACACTTATAAATAATACCAATCATTTTATAACTTCGTTTTTTTTATACGTGTTGGTCTGCCCAAGTGCCTTTCTCTTTCTGGTTTGTACACTTCGTTTTATACAATTTACTTCAAATGTATATGTACACGAATCATACAGTTTCTATGTTGTTATGGAGCGCAATTATGCCAACTTTGAATAAGCATACCAAATATGAATTTTTTATTTGCTATATGTGAAAGTTGTCCAAATTAATATAGACGAGAATATAAAATATTATTATTTTATAAAGATATTATTTAATCGATAAATTAATATTTATTAATTAAAAGAGTGTTCGACATAGCAAAAAATTTTGGGATGATATCTCTAAGAATTTAATAAATAAACTCACTTGTGAAACGTCATTTATGAACTTGAGGTCATGATTAGTGATCTCGGTTACTATAATAGAATGAACGTTAATAACTTGTTGGATGGTGAAAATGATACATGTTCAAAGGTCCAAAGTTTAGAAAAAATTGTGAATATCATTTAAAAAATAAAGTTGAAGATGATATAATATATTGGAACCAGTTATAGTAAGGAAACACTTATCGCACATAAAACTCTTCTTAATTTTATGGTGTGGTTCGAAAAGATCATATCGAAACTTTTGGATGCAATAAGTAAATTAGAGACAAGGTTCAATTAGATTTGAATTTTAACCAAAAAAATTGACGCATAGAATCATATTTCACTAAATTGTCTTAAATGTATATGTACTTTTAAAGAACTATTAATCATCATATCAATACAACCATATATTATATAGGGGCATTCTGAAAATATATTATCTTATTGAAATGAGTGATTTTATCCATTTGCGCAAATCGAAATCGGAGAAAAATATTATCTTAGGAAGATTATTAATTAATCGAGTTATTAACTGTAAATAAGATTTTACTGTATTGTAATGTAAAGATTGCAAACCACTCTACATTGGAGCAATATTTCTAAGCCACTCGACAATGAGACTACGCTCTCCCCAATATCAATAAATTTAATTTTTCACACGATGATGATCCCCACTCACCCACCCCCCACTGCGGGCCAGGGGCCTCCCACTCCTCCACCCCACTCCATCCCCTCCAAAAAAATTTGAGTTCGTTTATTAAAATATTTATTTTTTTTAAAAATCCTCCCTCCCCCCTCCCCCCCAGTCTCCATAAGGGAAGAAGGAGCGCTCCTACCACACCCCCTAGCAGCCCTTCCCCCCATGCCTGACAAAAACAAGTTAGTTTATTTTTAAAAAATTTAAACCCTTCACTTTTATTTTTTCACCTAACCCCTGCCAACCACCGCCAAGCCACCCACAAAATTATGTTGTTTTTAAAAAATATTTTCAAGTTTCAAATTTTATTTTTTCACCTACCCCATACATACCGCCATACCTCCCCACACCCATCAAAAAAAAAATGTTCTAAAAAGATATTGTTTCAATGTCATCTAAACTAATCTTTTCTGACTCGAGGTCCAAAATTAAAAATATTTTTATTCATAATCAAATACTAAAAATCTGTTCTAGAAAATATTTTCGATCCCCAACCAAACTGAGAATACAGTCCAAAATGTAATTGTTTTTCAAAAAACTATGCGCTTTCTAGCTCGTGACTACAATTAAACATTAAGTTCCTATAGTTCAACCACACTCCCCGCATATTTCGCAAATTTTCTGTACCCTGGTTGTTAGATAATGTCTAATCTGTAACGATGTAACATCACTTTTAATAGTTTAAACATAAAGTAATTCGTCCTTTTGTGGCATAAGAGACTGGATTTCTAAAAAATTGGGGGCAACACGAGCAAGACATTTTTATGTTCACGTTTCAAAGTCGGAGAATACTGGGTGAGTAAGAGCCGTTATTGGGATTCAACTATTTTGGTGGTGTCGGTATCTGTCCTGGGGACGCAAGGAAAAAAAGCATCACTGTCTTGTCCCCGTATCGATGCGTACTCTTCAACGCTAATTAAGTTATGTTTTAGATCTTTGGTGGCAATGTTCGATAAAAGCTCGAAATGCAACCTGTTTTAAATTCAGTCATAAAACTCGTTGTTTGAATGTATGAATTACGAAAAATACAGTATTGTTCTCAAAAAGTACCACCGACCGTCATCTTTGGGATACGGTGTGTCTATGCGTTGTTTGTCATGTGACTTAAGATATTATGGTCCATTTTTGAAAACTAAACAATGATCAAAATGATATCCAATACACACAACACTTATATCAATTAGAGATTCCCAACTCTATGCATGACCCCCCGCTTCCAACTGGTGAACCAGGTAAATTAAAAAATCAAGAACTAAGTCCAACAAAAAAAACAGGCTATTTGATAAATAGATAATAATAAATATAGAAGAAGTAATAGAAAGAAAAATTTGAAGTTCTTGCACACATTAACGAAAAAGACAAAAACAAAAAGAGGAAAACGAGTTGAAGCCCTTAGCACAAATTAATGTGCAAATTACACAATCACGTGAATGAAGTAAAAATTATAATTTTCCTCCGCACAAATTAATGCGCAAATTACACAATCACGTAAAAAAAGTAAAAAGTATAATTTTTCTCCCTTGATTATTATGTGTCGCACAATAATAAAATAGATATTTTTATAATGTGTGTGAATATATATCTCTCTATATATATTAAAGAGTGTTAATGTCATGAGAACGGATATATTTTAGTAATCGATAATATTGAACACACATGACAAAACACGATTTAATAGTAATAAATAAAGAAGAAACTGAATGATAAAAAATATTTAAAGCCAGTACTTATACATAAGGAAAAGACAAAGACAAGAAGAAGAAAGAAGGAAGAGTGGAAGCGCTTTGGACATAAGACCACCGCGAAACTACACCAATGCCGTTAAAGAAAAAATATTATATTTTCTCTCTCCATCAGGGTAGGCAACCGCAATGAAGAACACATTTTTCTTATTTCTCTTTATAATATAATTGCATTCTTGTAGCAATGTGCGAAACATGTATTTTGAACTTGTAATAAATAAATATAAACTAATGCAAAAAAATTAGGAAAAATTACATATAATAGCAAACTAATAACCTAAAATAAATAGGGTAGCTTTGAGTTTGATTTAATTGTGCTCCATAGCAAAATGTTTGTAAAAAATTGTCAGGCGTCTCTCTCCCAAATATCTCGCTCGCCACTCTCCTCCAATCTCTCGTCATTTTATCACTTTTTATACAAACACAAGTGTATAAAAATTATTTCTAATTGTATAAAGCAGAGAAAATTGTATATAAATACATATATTTTTATTCCCTCTCTCCCTTCTTCCAGATCTCGCTCGCCACTCTCTTAAATCTCGCTCGCCACACTCGTCTTTCTCACCTATACAAATAGAAGCGAAATGTATAAATTTCGTTTTTGTTTTATAAAGCGTGAAAAAATTGTATATTATATATGCAAAGGTAATATATTTTCGTCATATAACACTTATAATTATACAGTAAAAATGTTTAATGCCCAGTTTCTTTTGCTTTCTCTCTTTCTCGTTTTTTATATATTTTTAAATTGTATTTAATTTCTCTCTTTATCGTTTATACAATTCGATTTCAATTGTATATCCTTGTCAAGTCTCTTTGTCTTTTTCCTTATCATTTTATACAAATTCAAATTGTATAATAGTTCTATACAAATTATAATAATATAATTCGTTTTATGCCTAATTTTTATTACAGTGCCTCTGCCCAGTGTATTTCTCTTTCGTGTTTTATCACTTCGTTTAATAATTGGTTTAAACTGTACTATATATAGACGAAATTATATAATTTTTAGGTGTCTATGAGTGAAATTATGAAAAATTAGCTATAACATACAAATATAAATTTTTTTATTTGCTACATGTAAAAGTTACTCAAAAAACTAAAGCTCGCATAAATACTGAAAAAGACAAAAAAAAAAAAAAAAGAAGAAGAAAGAATTGAAGCACTTCGGACAAATCAAAGCTTAAAATACACAGTCACGTAAAAAAAAAAGAAGCCTGTATATTTCCTCCTCTACCACCGTGTACATGCGACAATTAAGTACACATGTGTTCTGTTAATTTTCATTATACAAATTGTATTGTAGGCAGAAACAGTTGTATTTAATTTTCCCCAAACCATAGATAGGACTTTCCAAACCGCTTGAATTAGTTTCTTGATTAAATTCTTTTATATTTTTTTTCATTTTACAAATTTATTTTAAACTAAATATTATGTTTTTTAAGGTGACACTTTATTTTAATAATTATATGAGATATTAAAGGTTCGTTGAATTTTATTGAAAACTTTTTACAAATATAGAGGATAATTCAAAATTCGAAGGTCATGAATCATATTGTCTAAATGGGATAAACATATTATTTTCTTCAATTTTGAATTATAATTTGAGTTATTTATTTTTTTCATTTATATAAATAAATTGATTTAACATGTATTTTTAGCAATATTCTTTTAGTTATTCTGATCTTTTAGATATATACTTAAGTACTTCATTTTTTTTTATATAGATATAAGAGATCCTATTCTCTAAAATTTTGAAAAAATGAGAGATTTTTTAGGTTAAAAATTTGGATTTATATAAAAAAAATCATCTAATGAGAAAAAAAAAATCGTTGCTTTAATCAGGGGTGCGCTGAGTCAGTATGTCTTTAGGGATTTCATTTGAACCCTTTTCGGAGGAAAATATTATTATATTTGTATGGTTAAAATTATTTTTTATTTGTATATAATAGACGTCAAACTTCTTTCGACTAGTTCATATAGATGTTTACTCCTTCGGATTTTAAATTTCCATATTGAAAATTCTGACTTCGCCACTGAAACTTTAACTCAATTATCTTTACTCTGTGTGAATGTCGGTAAAGTATCGAAAAAACCTTTAATTCAAAAATTATGTTATAATAATATCCGTCATTTTTAAAACTTAATTTGTTAAAAAAACTCTTATTTAAATATGATTTTATTAATATTTATATATCATCCTAAATTTAGTATTAATCGATATTTAATATACACACACAATATTTATATAATTATTATAGATTATACTTGATGAATGAAAGTAAATAACAAAAACAAGAATTAAGTCAAGCAAAAATCCTCTAAATAAAAAATAATAATTTGTAAGAAAGATAATGGAAAGAGAAAAAAAGAAAGCCTTGCAACAGTACGAATGAAATTAAAAGGCCCTTGGCGCACAGAGCTAACAACATAAACTACATTCATTCACCTGTAAAAGAACAAACATTATTCTTTTCTCTGTCAACAGTAAGTCAGAAGGCAATCATACTTATATTTTCCGCAAACGCAAAAACTAATTGTGCATGGATTAAAAAGAATTGAATCGAAATAATAGCAAACAACTAAGCAAAAATGACCTTTATTATCATAGTGTATATAAGATTTGAATTATGATAGAAGTTTTACCATGCAGTATATTTATGTTTCTAAACTAACAACTTTTATTTATATTGTCATTTTTAAGATTTAAAACTAAAATAATCATTTCGACGGATTAGGATTGACATAATTGTATCCGCAATTTATCTTGATCAATAAAATTATATTTTTTCATATTTTATTTGTATGGTTTATTTATTTTCCATATGTTTAAAATTTGTTGCAAACGAAATTCTGTTGATCCCTTGATTCTACTCTCCTAGAATTTATCTATGATTCGAGGGCTGTTAGTGGCGTATTTCTCAAACTAGAATGATTTACATTTTGACCTCTTTTTATAAATAAACCATCAATTTGTGGAGTGTTCGAAATCTTGATCTCTTTATAAAATTTTCGAGATTCCTTTTTAAGGGAATTTAGTACCTTTTATATAGGCATAAACTAGAGTTTAAGGTTGAGTAGCCTCCAAAAATTCTAATTTGAGTTTAATACAATCTTGTATAGTCCCACGTAATTTCAGTGTCTACACACACATTGCAACAAGAGACATAAGTAAGTTATATTTTCAAACACAAAAAACATACAATTATTATTAATACAAAAATTTTAATCAAAATTATAAAATTGACCTTTATTCTCGTTATATAAGATTTGATTACAATAGAAAAGTTTTACTTTCATTATTTTATGTTTCTAAACTCAATAATTTTTACTTTGTATTGTCATTTTTAAGATTTAAATTAAAATTATCATTTCATGAACTGAAATAATTTTTCTTTTCATAAATTAAGAACTAATTTGATTAGTTATAGTTAGTATATAAATTGAAGACTAAAATGACTTTTCTTATATATTGAGGATCATTTTAAATACGTGATATATATAAGGACACGAATAGTATAATACCCTTTCTTGAAGGACCATTTTGATAATTTCAAAACTTCCTTTTCCTCTTTCATACCCCTATATATTTGCTTCTCTTCCTCACTTTCTCCGCCTGTCCATGGCTTCCCCTTCTGGTGCACCTTGCTTCTAGGGCTCTTAGCAGGACGATTTTGAGCTTGAGCTTTACAGTGAAGCTAAATCTCTCACCGTATATGGTTTCCGGCTTCGTTTGATTAATCTCAACAATCGTATCTCACCTCTTCACAAACATCTTGCATTTTCGTTCTAACTCTTTTTTGAGTTGCTGTTCAGAATTTATCTGATTATTGATCAAGGTTATACAATTCAAATGGCATTGGGAGATTTGACGATTTCTCAGTTATCAGCTGTTGTGGAGGAGTCTGAAGATTATGAAGATGGCGACAGAAACAATGATGGTAGCTTTGATGTTGTTGCTGCTGAAAACGAGATGAAGACGACGACAGAGACAAGTATGAATGATGTACGGCCATTTGTATGGTTTCGTGAGCTTCGTCCTGATGAGTTTGAGGCGTATGTCCCTCCTTCACCGGCTAATACTGATTTGGTCTCTAAGTGGCGGAATAAGAACCGGGTAAGATGTGCCTCCTTATACATTTGTTTTTATTGCAATTCTTAATTTGGAAGCACGTTTTGAATGCACTAGTTTCAATTGTCACCTAAATCTATCAACAATGCATCAATAACAAATTGATTGGAATCAGCCATAGGAATCTTTAATTCTCATTCTACTTAAATCCAGTAATAATACTGTTCTAATTTGTGCTTTCATTTGTTTTCCCCTATTTGATTGAAATAGTTTCAAATTCTGTTATCTTTACCGAAGGTTATTAGTTTCTTCTTAGGATTTTCTTGGATATTAGTTTAGTGTAACCTTCATTTGTTCAAGGTGAAGAAATATATATGGGAGGATGATGCTCATCTGAGCAGAAGGTTAATTTTCTACTTGTCTGTCAAAATAAACATGAAAACTCCACAACGCTAACATTGGTAACAAGCTGTTAAAGTTTCCATCAAACCATTAGTTTCTTTGATTTGTATTTGACAATATTTTTTTAATATGAGTCAGCCATGATGTACTATGTAAGGTGATATAATTTTTTCCCAATGTGAATACTTCAAACATGTGTCTACCGTCTAGTGTCTTTGTTGGATATGGCCGTGAAAGATTCAATCTCTAAGTTGCATGAAGGCATGAGCATCTAAACCAGCGGCATGGTGGCACAGGCATGCAACCTAATTTAGAAGTTGTGATGTACAACATGATTGTTGGCATTAGATTAATGTTTTCTTAATCAGGAAAAGCCTTTACGTGGGTATGAATCAAATAAAAAAGTGAATCCAGATCCTTCTCCACGTTCTAAGTATTTCCATGAATACATTTTCTTCTCCTTTGAGCAGGTGGGATAAGAATTGTATAAACTCGCGAAAGCGAGGGAGAGAAAGGCTATGAAAAGGTTATTTGGATGTGCACAAAGTGTTGTTGTAATTATAGCTGAGCAAAAACCCCCAAAGAAAAGCTCTTTTACAGTATTGATTCTGCTTCATTAACAAATTCTTCTTTTTTCCAAAAAAGAAAGCAAAATTCTGCAGTTAAACTTAATCTCTTGAATTTAGTTATTTCCTGCTATTTCAAAAATTTGTGCAAAAAGTTCATCTGTCACCTTGCAATGAATGAAAATGTTATTCATTGTTTCAAAATTCTCTACACCAGTTGCAGAATTAGATTCCCCTTCTCTGGAGGATTTTTCATGTGTCAAACATGCATTTTTTGCTACCAGCCATACAGAAACATTCCACTTTGAATGGTGCTTTAGTATTCCATATCTGAGTCCAGGCCGAAGAACTTGCTGGGAGCCTTGTACAGGTGAAAATTTGTATTAAGAGTTCCAGACAGGACACCTTTTCCAATTTCCCATGTATTAAGGTTACTTCTTAATGTGCAGTTCCAATCACCTTCTTCTTTGTAGCTTGCTCTTGTGGAATTAGGATGACTGGTTAATTTGTACAAGTCAGGAAATTGGTCTTTCAGAGGGAAGTGACCAATTCAAATGTGAGTCCAAATAGCTAGCTTCCAATCATTGCTCACTTTGATATTCTTAATAAGGCAACAACCCTTTCCATTTCCCTGTCATTAAGATTCCTTCTAAATGTGAAGTTCCAAGTACCTTCTCCTTTGTAGCTAGCTATTGTGGAATTAGGATAATTGGTTAATTTGGGCAAGTCAGGGAATTTGTCTTTTAGAGGGAAGTGACCAATTCAATTATGACTCCAAAAAAGCTAGCTTCCAATAATTTTTTTTGGGTAACTAAAAACTTTATTTATCACCAGGAAAGAATTACAAAGCAGCTAAGTCAACTCAACTAGCTATTCTAGAAAATGAACCTAACTATAAAACCAATTTCTACTGGATTGGAGATTAGATCATAGGGAGTTATCTCCGTATCCAGTTGCGCCTTGACCTTATACATCTTTAGTCATTACAAAAAAAAGTATGGACTAATGTCTGAAGTTTTGGAACACAGGTGAGCCACTTCCCGGACAATGACCGCGACATCTGCCCTTTATCCTTCAAAAATCCTTTGATTTCTTTCAAGCGAAATAAAGTGACATGTTTCTGCAAACACTGTCTTGAACACCTGGGCTATCTGAGATTTCCCCTTCCCATTTGCAATTCCCCAGTCAACCATTTGCGACCATGTGGTAGCAGGAAATTCATCCTTGTGCATCCATTTCAATATGGCATTTCATACCTTTCTAGTGTATTCACATTCTACAAACAGATGGTCCCTATCTCCGGGTGGGTAGCACAAAGTGAGCACTTGGGGCTAACATCAATGCCCCATTTAATCAATCTATTAGACGTGAGAAGCTTTCCGTGGAGAGTGAGACACCTTGTGAAAGTTGCCTTAGGTCTGGTGTATTTCAAAACATTAAAGCTTTCCAAGGAACTTCCAATCATTACTCACTTTGAAAGTGATATTCTCAATTGAAGTGTTCTAATGCTTTTCTTACTGCTACTACAAATGGTGTAGAATGTAGATACACTTTTAGTATACCAAATATAGTCAGCTACCAGTTATGTCCATATTCTTTGTTGTTTTGTATGTTCACCAGACAATCTGACTAACCATACTTGCCTTTTCACAAGAATTGAGCAGAAAGGGTTTGCAAAATAATGATAACATATGGAACACTATTCCTTTTGCTATACTGTGGATTTTATGGTTCGGAAAAAAATATAGAATTTTGTGAGGAGGCAAAAAGGAAAATATATTTAGCCTGAAACATTAGGCATATTCTATCATCTTGGCGTAGCTAGTTATTTATAAATGATGTAATTGTTATCTTAAACATGCTTACCAGTAGAAACCGGATTCTAAATAGATGCTCCATGAGCCAAAACTGTGCCTAAATGAACAACCACCTAATATTACATTATGCAGTAGGATTATTGAAGAGAAAGGGAAGCTCTGAGTTTTTGATCTGAGAAACACTAAGATCTCTCTCTTTTGCTCTTCTAGGAGTATTGAAGAAAAAGGGAAGCTCTTATATACTGGACCTATATTGTATGTGGAAGCAGAGTAATAAATGTGATAAACACTTGAGATTCCATTTTTGATGGGTAAATAATATATTGTATAAAATATTTGCACTATAAGCCAGTGCAATCACAATTTGTGCAAATCAGCTATTCCGTCTAAAATATCATCTACATCTGGTACAAAAACTACTTTGCACCAAAAAACGATCGACAAAATCTATCTAAGTTTAATGTGCTGTATGTTTCTTCTTTTGCCTTTAAAGATTCTTCTATCTTTACCAAGCTAAACAGGCCACCAGATAACTTGAGGAACAGTGCTCCAGGTCTTTTGAGCTTTCCTGCAAATTTTTTCCCTGTACAGCACTTCAGGATTTCTATAATGAAGTTAGACATGGTCCAAGACATACCAAAAATTGACAAGAACATGTTCCATAACTGATTTGTAACCCTGCAATGCAAAACAAGGCAGGTAACTTCTTCAAGATTGTTCTTCACATAATGGACATCTACTGCACAACTGAAAACCCCTGGGAGATTGTTTTGTGCGAGGCATGCCTCCCTATCCACAATCCAGAAGAAGCAAGAGACATTTGTAGATGCCTTGTTGTACCATATTTTTTTCTAAAGGCCAACACTCACATTGTTGCTAAAATCCAGCATACTTCAACAACTTCTAACTGAGAAGATACCCCTGGAGTGACCCCTCCAACTGATAGAGTCTATTTTGTTGACGTTCAACTGCTACACTATGTCGCTTAGCATTTGTAGCAAGATATACATCATCTTCATTCCCCATCATTAATATTCCTTCTAAGATTCAAATTCCAGTCTTGCGATGTGCATAAATCTGCAATTGTCCCACTATGACACATTGTAGATTATCTGGGAATTTTGTTTTCCACTTGTTATTATTTACATCTAGAAATAAACTTTGTGAAAAAAGTCAAAGGTTTTACTAGAACTTCTAATCTAAATAGAGCTTGGTGAAACCAGAAGAAGGGCTATTATGAAGTACAAACTGTTGTCAGCTTCTCTTATATTTCTGAATGTATTAATGACTGTTTGTGTTATGGCATTAGAACTTTTCTGCTCTTTCTTGATTATTGCTAAATTGGGCTTACTCAATTATCTGCTGTGCATACTTTAACCTTGTGATGCTTTTGCTGTTATTCTTTTCAACAACTCAACTTACCATTTAAGTGAAAGTAATTTTAAGATGGAATCATTTTCTTCTTTGCAAAAAAAAAAAAGTTGTTTAGAGCTTCTTTATTCAGGCAACAAAAAAGTTATCTAAAGCTGTTCTTGTTGCCAACAGTCTTGCCCAAGTCTAAAGATAAAATTTGGATTTGTTAAATGCTTGATTCGATTTGCTTTATACCTGTTGCTTGTTACTTTATTACCAAGATATGCCTGAGAGCCCGTGGGCTGTGGCACATGGTTCAGAACTCGGTGGATAATGGGCTTGCCACTCCATTTTCTGCACTTGTTGCTTGTTACTAATGTACAAGGAGAAAATCATATATATATATATGTAGTACTTGCTGACCTTTTGTTTCAATCTTAATAGTGAGCTAGCTGATATCTTACAGTGTTCGGGCCAAGTTCTCATACAAAAACAAATGTTTGATATCTTTACCATCTAAACTTGCAAAACTTATTGCAGGTGAAGACGGGATGTGTTGCCCTTGTTCTGTGTTTGAACATCGGCGTTCCTCCACCAGATGTAATAAGGGTATCTCCTTGTGCTCGGATGCAGTGTTGGATTGGTATGCTAAACTTTCCTTCTTCTGCAAAAAACAAGTGTTTCTTCTTTTTGCTAATATTTTAGACAAGGTAAATATTTTATTTGACGTGATGAGATAATCTTCAGTATACAAGGGGCATACAAAAAGTAAATAGGTTTCAAAGATAAGATTCACTGCAAAGAACATTGAAGCATCTATCCTAACTGGGACCTCATTGGTGCTCTAAAAATTGACTAGACCCAGAAGACAACATAACTATTTGTACTAAAGTACTATCCACCTTTCAAAAGTTTCATGTTTCTTTACCTTCTCAAAAAAAAGTTTCATGTTTCTTTGTCTCTATACAACCCACTTAAGGGACAAAAGGGTTACTTCCCAAGCTCTACACCTCATTTTCCTTCATTTAGAGGTCCAGTTGTATAACTTATCCTTGATTGTGGTTTGTGTCGTCCACTATCTGCTCAACAAAATTAACACAGTTAGCCATAATTGGCTATAAATCTGACAGTGTAACAGTAAGTGATCAATCTCTTGAGCATTTGCAAATGTAGCACCAACTGACCTATATAGTCCATTCTTCCTTTAGTTTTTTGTTGTGAGCATGATCTCCCATACTGCTAACCAAGTGAAAAGTACATCTTGTGACCTTTCTACACGACATCTTTGGTCGATGGTTTTCACTAGTGCCCTCTTCTAATTTCAAGTATTTGGTTGTCAAGTGTGGTATTCTGCTTATAAGGTAGGGCCAATAGATTTTGGAAGTCAAGTCACCAATCTCGTGGTTTGAAAAGGTTTCTTGATGTTCTACGCACATATTTATGTGTCTGTTCCAGTTACAAGGAAGATGGAGAGAAGGTTGGACAAGTTTAAGGTGGACCTTTATTTTTATAGAAAGTGAAAATTTAAAAGAACATATCAGTTGGTGAGTTGGAAATTTATAATGACAGAAAAGAAACAGGGTGATATCAAAATTAGGAGCCAGAATCTATCCAATAAAAGCCTGTTATTCAAACAGCTATGGAGTTATCTTTGGATAAAAGGCTATATGAACAAGCGTAATCAGCTCCCAGCACTCTTTTCAAGGCTAGACCTTTCTAGCCGTCTCTTCAATACAACAACTTCCTCAGGGAGATCTTCTGGCAACTCACTCTCTCTGCAATGGAGGAGGACAGGATTTATTACAATGCAGGTTTCAAATCCTATGACATTACTAGAATTAAATCAGGTACCAAAACTTGGTAGCATAGGCAGAATGCAGCAGATTTTTAATGAGGAAATTATGATTAGTCTTACAGTTATGAGATGGTATCTGTATATATTGATGCAACAAAAGGGCAACGAAAGATGGCCAAGAGACTGAACATGAAGGATCATTTCTCAGACTTCTTTTGCACTCTTAAATACAATGAGAATGGTACGTACATCAACTTATTTCCATTCAATGGGAAAACAAATATGTCACTATTACACCAGAAACCACATTAAAGGGAGGATGGCAGATGCATTATAGGAGGTAGATGTTGTCAGCTTCAAGCAATTTGGATCCTTCTTCAAAGAAGCCTTCAAGAGAAACAGAAGTCGCAAAAGCCTCATAGATCCAGACCACTACCAACAAAATCTGCATCAATGGAGGCTCAACTATCTCTTACAAGGAGCTATAGGGCAGATGCATTATAGGAGAATTTCATGAACAGTCACAGTAAATCCCAACTTTGAATGATGTTCGTAAATGGCATGTAGCACTTGGAAGACAGTGTTTGGAGTCCATGAGTGATGGCAATATCTCTTCGAACTTTCATCTAGGAAGGTGGCTGAACATGTGTTATCTGCCGAATGGGTATGGAAGAAACACAAGGCACAACTCTGATGGTGGAGCCAAACAACATCTGCTAGTCGGAAGAAGGGATTGTGTCTGGATAAGACTACCAGGTTCCCTTGAACCTCTGGTCTCAGAAAAGCTTCAAGATGGTTGGTGACCGTTGTGGAGGCTACATAAATAAAGGAGGAAATGTCACTGAGAAGTCACTTGTACATGGCACGTATGAAAGCGAGAGGTGATGGTAAGAAAGAATGTTCCATTGGTATTAGTGATAGAAAGCGACTGCTATATATAATTTCTGATATGGTGTAAAGGAGAGGCTCCATGAAGGAACCACAGGATGAAAGGAGTGATAAACCCTATTTAACTGTGAAATAGGTCTGACACCAGCACAATATATGACTGAGCACGCAGGTACATCAAAAGAAAGGGATTTTAAGATCTTAGGACACATGAAACTAGATTGTTCGAGAAGGGCCCACAAGTACAACGGCTGGGTCTTCTAATTCAGAAGAAACATTTGGGCTGAAGGATAGGCCTAAGAACTCCAGACCCGGTTGTTAATACTCAACTAATTACTACCAAGTCCAATGAGGCCGAATTTATGGACAACTTTAAGATCGAAATACATGCAAACTCAGTCAAAAAATCAATTCAAAACAGAATCGACAGTTTCAACGAATTAACTCAAAACAGAAACGAAGAAACTACAATCAAGGAGATGGGAAATTTTTGCAACAATAGAAAGATTTGAAATCGCAGAAAGTAATTCTCAGATTGATCAACAAAACCTGGGAAATTACATTGCAGAAAAAGCAACGACTTGGGAGCCAATAGGTTCTTAAGACGCGCAAGTTAACGAGAAGGTGGATGAGATGAACTATCAGTAGAATATATCACTCAATTGGAGGTGCAATTCCCAATAAAGATGTTGACCCAGTTTTCAACACTCTAATTTGGATACACCAGCACATTCTTAAACTTAGTAAAGAATTTGGGGCAGAGTTTTAAGGGTGGGGCTCTGGTATTTCATGAAAATTGATGGAAAAAAGCAGGAGAACATTGCCAGGCAACAACAACAACAAATGCAGACAAATGTTGAAAAGAAGTGGAACACTGAACTGCTAAATGTGGATTGCTTTAGAGACAAAGTGCATGACTGGTGGGTGGAGGTTCCTTTATTGTGGTGGTAGCTATCTACAAAATTCTCCTTTAAAAGAGACTCAAGGAGTGGAATATGGATAACAAGAGTAATTGGAGGGCTAGAAAAAAAATCAGATTATGGAGAAACAAAGTAGTTTGGAAGCCACTCAAGAATTCAGACCTCTAACAAACGATGAGCAGTTGATGACGACCAGTTTAACAAAGGATTATGAGGAAGTGACAAAGAATGAAGAAATACACCGGAGACAGAGATCCAAGATTCAATGGATCAAGTGTGGTGATAAGAACACCAAGTTCTTTCATAGAATTAACTACAACTCACAAAAGGATTAATACCATTAATCCCCTGGAGATTATGAAGTTATGATTACTGATCTTTTGGCTATCAAAAAGCTCAATTGTTCATCTCTATCAAGATTTGTATAAAGAACCTGAAGGATGGAGGCCATCTTTGAACATAATGGATGTTCAGAAACTCACAAGCAATGAACATTAACGGTTAACAAAGGGCTTAGAAGAGGATGAGTTTTGGGCAGGGATTAAATTACGTGCTATTGACAAAGCACCTTGTATAGATGGCTATACTATGACATTTTTTCATGCTTTCTGGGAATTGGTTAAAGAGGATTTGATGCAGACCTTTCATAATTTCATTCCCACCAAATGTTTGAGAAAAATTAAATGTCATCTTGGTAGCCTTGATTCCAAAGAAGACGGGGGCAAGTGAGTTGAGGGACTTCAAACCAATAAGTGTAATTACTGGAGTCTACAAAATTATTGACAAGGTGCTAGTAGAGAGGGTGGAGGAAGTGATCAAAAAATTGGTTAATAAGCATCAAATGGATTTTATCAAAGGAAAGGTAGATCATGGATACTCTTATAGCACTTGAATGCATCGATACCAGAATTAAAGGTGGAGTGCTAGGGGTGATATGTAAGTTAGATATTGAAAAAGTTTATGATCACCCCAATTGGGATTTTCTGATCAACACCCTCAGATGGGCTTCAGATGAGGATGGGTAAATGGATAACTTTTTGTACTAAAAAGTAAAAACACTAGGTTCTCCATTCTTATAATGGAGAATCAATTGCGTTTTTCCCGGCAAAAGGGTTCAGGACAAGGGGATCCACCCCCTTCTTGTTCATTATTTCTATGGAGGTTCTTGTTCATTATTTCTATGGAGGGTTTTGCCTATACTAATAATTGGATAAGGGGATTTTTATTCAAAAAAGGACAGAGGAGATTATGGAGCTGACTCATCTACTATACGCTGATGATACAATAGTTTTTATGTAAAGCAGAACGGGAGCAAATCTGGCACTTTAGGCTGATCCTAGTTATCTTTGAAGCATGCTCAGGCCTTAAAGTAAACAGGAGGAAGAGTAGCATTTTCCCAATTAAGGAGGTTTGCTGATTGAGTCCCTAGCAAGCATTCTCAAGCGTAAGGTGGAAGAGGTATCAACATTCTACCTTGTCAAGCCGGGGGGGGGGGGTCCAAACATAAACTGAGAAAAAATTAGCATATTGGAAGTTTCAGTACTTATCTCTGGGAGGGAGAGTGAAGGGATTGAATTTGGTGAAATGGATGATAGTTAGTTTGAGCAAAAGACATGGGGGATTGAGACCCATCGGAACCTTTAAGCTAACAATCACCAGTGTTTGCTGTTCCCCCCTCCAACTGGCGATGAGATATGTCGGGGAATCAGACTCCCATGCCAGAGAGAGAATCCACATATAAATATGGGCAAGAAGATCATTGTTGTACAAATGAAGTGACCTCCTCGGACTCCATGCAGAGAGATAACTCAATATAAATATGGGCAAGAAGATCATTGTTGCACAAATGAAGTGACCTCCTCTTATGTAGTTGGGGTTTGGAGAACTATCAGAGATTACTGGAGAGACCTAAAATGCCACACTATGATTTTATGTGTGGGTTGGGGGGGGGGGGGGAGGGCGCGGGCCATAAGGCAAAGTTCTGGATAGACAAAATGGTGTGACCAAGGGTTGTATGAGAAGTTAGTCAACTAGAACAAGGTTCTTTTTGTGTGTGTGTGAGGGGAGGGGGACATGGGATTCTAGGTAGAATTTGATAATCAGTGCAAGCCTTAGACTAAAGTGGTTATGGAAGGTTATTTGAAGAGCCTTAACCAATACGGTGAAGTAATTCCCACAAGCCTAAATATGGCAGAGGCCAAGATCTCATTCCAAAGCTCATGCGGAGTGGCGAGTGACTGACAAAGGACGGTCACGCTACCACCTCATGGGGACCCTTCAACGCTATGGCCACACCCACGTTACCTGAGACCATCACGTGGCTCTCTTGAAGATCGTACGACATCAGTAGGACAATAACATCAAAGGATTTTCATTTGGGGGAGATAATTGGTTAGACATTTCAGACTTCGAAAGTATCACTCACTTCCTAGGGTCTACACCACTATTTGCTTTAAGTGAGAATCTTCATAAACAACCTAATGTCGAACTTCCTTGTAAGATCGTTGTTCAATGTTGTCTGTTAGCCCTACCTGAGACGCGACCTGTTTTTTGGGGGTTGTGGGTTTTGGTGTTGTGAAATTGTCTTTCCAGTGCTTCTCTCTTTCACATCTTAGCTCATATCAGCTCCGATTATTGTATCCGATTTATTTGAAACAACAAGAATGACACATGCGGTAAGCAAAATAATACAGAGATTCATAAGATAGGAGGAATTTGATGCGGTTAGATGCTCGTCTGAAATGTCATAAAATAAATCCACAATAAGATGGTCCCCCAGACGCAAACTGCTAAGACCACTCTAATTAGTCTCTAGTATTGAAAGTAGTCAGATAAAAAATTAATATGATCAACAACAACAACATACCCAGTGAATACTTATTATGATACTAATCGAGTCAAGTCAAGAACTTAAACCAAAAGTGATCTTGTCCCCTACTTCTGAAAAATTAGAGACAACAGTGAGTGCAAGACTAATTACCTTCTTTAATTTACTTAATAGAAACCAAAGATATCAAGTTAAGAATTAATATTATCTCTTAAAAATCATTCTTATAAGGTTGTAAGATAAATCCATAGTCACCATATACAAAGGTGTAAAGAAGAGAAGCCTCTTAAATAATATTAATGATGAAACCTATCTCAAATAGCATGGAATTCAAATCCTACTTTTATGGAAATAATAGCTAGGGAACTTTTAACAGATGGGTAATTCTCCCATTTCTTTCCTTTTGTTTCTGAAGATTCTCTTCTCTTTTTGAGTCATTGCTTGCACTTTTACTTACCTTTAGAATTTCTTTTTAATATATGGTTTCCAGTGACAGTCATATACTCAATTCCTCTCTGCGAATTCACCCCCTCATTTGTTCTTTCATGATTCTATCATCCAATTTATGTACATATCATGACCTTCTTATGTGAATTATCTCCTGCGCCCTAAGAGTCCTCACCCCCTAGTTTTTGCCCTTCCTTTTGTAAATAATAACCTTAACACCTTCTTCAGAGCTCTCAGATAGCATTTGTTGAAGGTTCTGTGCCATACTTGTGCAGTAGCTTATCTTTGAGAACCTTAAATATGGAGTGGTATACTGTGCGGTGTTATCATTCCGCATTGACAAGGACCGGAGATAGTTGATGAGTTAACTTGGCTACTCGAGTTGTTTTACTTGAATATATTTCGGTATCAGCTATCCCAGCTTTCATATTCTCTTGAGGATATTGGATGAATTTGGTTAAGACTTTACCTGGTTGTTGTAATCAGCAATTTTCAAATTTCTGTCAACCAGCAATCACTTTGATACTTGCGCTATTTTTCTCTATATCAGATCCATATTCTATGCCACCTCAAAGAGCCCTTGAAACAATTGGGAGAACATTGTTTGAACAATATGAGAAGTGGCAACCCAAGGTAAAAAAGTGTTTTTGTGAGAATAGATATTATGCGTGGACAAGGTCTAGGCTGTATTTTGTAAGGTAATCAGTAATTTAATTAAAATGACCTAAATATCTTACTATATGTAGGCACGCTACAGGATCTCCTTTGATCCTACTGTCGATGAAGTTAAGAAACTTTGCACAACATGTCGAAATTATGCCAAGTCAGAGCGAGTTCTTTTCCATTACAATGGATACGGTGTACAAAAACCATCAGTCAATAATGAAATTTGGCTATTCAATAAGGTTTTCTTTCTTACTCAAATTGCTTTCACAGAGCATTTGTGATATCTATTTTTTTTTAATTAGACATTTGTTTAGAGTAATATGCAGTATATCCCGTTGCCAATCAGTGACCTGGACTCTTGGTTGAAGACACCTTCAATCTATGTGTTTGACTGCTCAGCTGCTGGGGTGATCGTTAATGCCTTTATAGAGGTGCATATTTTAATAATGCAGTACATGCTTAATGATGAGGTGATCTACCTATCTGCTAAGCTCATTCTCTAATCAAAGCCATTTGCTTAATGCAGCTCCAAAACTTGGCTGCCTCTAATACCTCTGGACCTTCTACAAGAGATTGCATTCTGCTCGGTGCCTGTGAAGCACATGAGACTCTTCCTCAGAGTGCTGAGTATCCTGCTGACATTTTCACTTCCTGCCTCACAACGCCAATCAAAATGGCATTGAGATGGTGACTTACTCTTAGAAAAAGTTGTTTATCCTTTCTGTTTTCTTCATTGCGCTTCTGCTAAAATGGCGCATTCTGCAATGGGGTGAAACTAGAGCAATACTTATTGGGCAGCAAACTTGAATAGAATTTCCGTGGGTTTGGTCCGACTGTGGATAATCATTTTATTTTTTTTCTATGGTATTCCATAGTTTATCTTAAGTGTCATGTCTATTTGCATATACTAACCATCTAGATGGAAAGTGCTAGACACTAGAGGTTCTCACCAAAAGAAAAAATATTTGAAACAGGGAAAGTTCACTTTGTGAGACCCAAAGGTTTGTATAGCACACCTCTAATTTTAGAAACCACATGGGTGTTGTCTATTATGCCAACCTTTGCTATAGGATTAATATATTTTCTTAGGGAATTGCCACTTGGTATGTCCGAGTGCACTCCTAGTTATTTGTGCTTAACTCAAGTGTGATGTTGTCAGAATTCTTAGATAAATGGCCTATCTTTATTCATAAGAATCTATGTTGTCAGAATTCTTAGATAAATAGCCTATCTTTATTCACAAGAATCTTTTCTATTCTTTATTCTTTTCCTTTTTAACTTTTCAGTCAAATTTGTTATAACTAGTTTTCTTTGTTTGTATCTTCTTGTTTGGCTGTTAGGCTTTGCACGCGATCATTATTTTGTGAGTCATGTGATTATGCTCTGATAGACAGAATTCCTGGCCGCCAAACAGATCGAAAGACACCTCTTGGTGAATTGAATTGGATTTTCACTGCAGTAACTGATTCAATTGCCTGGAATGTTCTACCACGCGGTAATGTGATAGAGTAGTTATATTGATGCAGTTTTCCTAGTTCCTTTTTCGGCGTTTTAAGCTCTTCCTAATCTGTAAGTTTCAAAGCCGCAGATCTATTTCAGAGATTGTTCAGGCAAGACCTATTAGTTGCTAGTTTGTTCAGAAATTTTTTACTTGCTGAAAGAATCATGCGCTCTGCAAATTGTTCTCCAATTTCATACCCAATGCTACCACCTATCATCAGAATTCACATGTAGGTAAGACATGAATACAATCTAGCTATGCAAGTCATGTTTACTTTCTCATATTATGGGGCATGTAACTAATCCCAGGGATGGTGGGACCATGGAAGCAGAAATCTGCCTTTTGCAGCTTCCAACTTTGCTTGCTGATCCAAGTGTTGAATTTCAGGTGGGATAATGAGTTATTGTCCCTTTGATTTTATATATTTAGTTCCTAAAAGTTGGTCTGTTTTCTGAAAAATATGATCCATGTATTTTTCTCAAGATTAATGTTTTCCCATCTTTTGATTTCTTCAGCCTAGCTCATTCTTCACCGACCAATTGACAGCTTTTGAGCTTTGGCTTGACTTTGGATCAGAGAATAAAAAACCACCAGTGCAGTTGCCGGTTGTGCTACAGGTAAGAAATATTATGGTTCTAATCAAATGAAAGGCCATTCTTGGTTCTGCTTGCCATGAAATGGTCGATTTAAATAATGCACGTTTCCTCGTTCCCACACTATTGTCAATTTCTGTTTCTTAATATGATGAAAAGGTGAAAAGGAAACATTTGGTTGTTAGCATTTATTATTCCTTTATGAAGCTTCAGTTATTGACAGTTGGCTGCATTTGCTTAAATTTGTTTAGATAGGAGTAAAATTGTCTATTTATATCTACTGTACTTAGCTGTACTCAAGTCAAGAGTCCTCCCAAAACAGCCTCTCAACCTCTACGAGGTAGAGGTAAGGTCTGTGTACATTCTATCCTCCACAGACTCACTTGTTGGATTCCACTGGGTATGCTGTTGTATATCATGCTAAAATTTTGAACAATAGAATGTTCTCAGAAATAAAAGAGAAAATAACCAGAAAGTCATGTCATAATGTGAGGAGTGGTTAAACTCTCCTCTTATAAATTACTTAATAGGCCATCAAATATTTGGTACTCCTCTCAGCACAATTGGGTCTTCATCTGCTTCATATTTTCCGTACTTATTATTTTGCTCAAGTAATCTTGCTATCTATGGAAGATTAGAGTACATTTTTGTCAATTCTAGTGTGACTCATATCCTTACCATTGCAGAAGCATATTACCACAAGGCTAGTGATTGAAGTTTCTAACGGAAAATCAGCAGAACCATTGGTTTAAGTAATGCTAGTGCTCAGTCAAAACAATCATCTTAGTTTTTTTATAGGGGTTGCTTGAAGAGTAGTTGGTACTGTTCGTCGTGTGAGCGCATTTCTTTATTTGAATTGTGAAGTATGGCTAGATTTAATTAGTGTTTTACCTAACCAAAAGAAAAAACAGATTTACTTTGTGTTTATCTGCTCGACTCCACACAGAAGGATACAGAAATCGAAAAATCATAGTTTTCCTATACAGGCTGATTGCTAATTGTCTTTCTAATATTTTTCCTATATATCAGGTTTTCTTCACTCTCGAGGGCTTTGTTGTTTTGGTGCATTTTTCTCTTTGTATGGGATGGTAACCAGGTTATTCTTTGTTACTAGGTGTTACTTAGTCATTCCCACCGGTTTCGAGCACTGGTGCTTCTCGGAAGATTTCTTGATATGGGACCTTGGGCTGTAGATCTGGTACTTATTGGTGGTGCATTTCAAGCTTCTTGTTAATTAGGCTGGCTGCCTCTAATTTTATGCGTCCAATTTTTAAGAAATTCTTAAGTCAACAAATTTATTTCCAGGCTTTGTCTGTTGGAATATTTCCCTATGTTCTAAAGCTTTTGCAAACCACAACTCCGAAGCTTAGGCAAATTCTTGTCTTCATTTGGACGAAGATCCTTGCCCTGGATAAGGTACGTGAATTGGTTTGTCTATCACCTGTATTTTTCTCATTTTAAATTCTCATGTTTCAGTTTTATCTATATTTATTTCTCATATAGTTTTTGTGCAATCTCTTCCTAAACCGATGTTCCATCAGTGAATAACAATAGACATGGAAAAAAAATTGAATATGAGAAAAGTTGTGTGCTTCACCTGGATTGCATTGCACTAGGCATGGTTATATCTAATAAACTTTGGGGCCCTGCATGTGGAGTTTATGCTTTTTTGTGCAACATCAGAACAACTGTTCCTGCAGTTGGCCATGTCTTGGCAGATCTGGGATTCTTCACTATCCCATTTGGTATTAACTGGGTGAAAATTTCTTAATGTGGTCTGTAGCTGAAAGTTTAGGATAAAGAAACAGCATAAGGCTTATATGAAATGCACTGTGTGTTTAGTATGGGAATATTTGGAAATAAGTAAATATTAGATGTTGTGATGGTTCGATCTTTCCACAATTATAAGAACTACGTCTCAGTTGTAAATTAGTTGGGTCTGGTCATATGGATTCTCAATATTCATTCCACTGCATTAGATCCATTTCATTAAGATACTCAATGGCTTGACTCTTGTGGACCAGGCCATGTAAGCGTGCCAAAACGGCCCGGTTAAGTTAAAGAAATGAATTTTGCTTTTTTTTTTTTTAAAAAATTCAACGGTCAAGAAGGCCCACTCACAAGAAGATAAGTAATTGAGTGAGCATTTGGCTCCGCTGAAGTAGACATAAACCATTTACAACGGAGACAAAAGCTAGACCTATCCTTTAACCCCAATTTTTAACAATTCTTCAAACATCTAATGCACGCAGGACCACAAACCTATGAAACTAGAGCGTAGACAACCTAATATTGAGGGCCAGTAATGTGACATACAATAACAAAGATGGGTTCAGCTTTGATACTTGTTAAGAAATAGATTTAGGACCTAAAAATCAACTGTAGAAGCTAGCTCATGAGGCCCGAAGAACATATAAGGCGACAAACAATTTATCCCTCCACCAATGCGGGATACTTAACTTGGCTAAACCTTAATATTAACTCGTCAGTATTATCTGTTTGTATCTTTTTTTTAACTAGTTCATTCTATTCTTCTCCAAATTCATAATCATTTCGAGAGATTGTAGGTCTTTTCGGCTACCTTTCTATTATGTGATTAGGTCTACCATTCTTTTTATTTTTTGAAATAGACAACTTTGCATTCACACAAAATACTCGTCAGGAAACTGATGAGAATGAATTAACAAACCCTAGGGGGTGCCATCATAATCAATATCCAAAACAAACTTCAAAATTTATAGTTGGGCTATAAACTTCACTAAACTATCTACTTTCCCCATTAAATTCTCTGCTTACCACCCCCCCCCCCCCAAAAAAAAAAAAAAAAAAAAGACTTAAGACATCGGGATCTTGGTTTTCTCTGTGTAGCTAACCTTCTCGTAAAACTATTCATTCTTTAATTCCATAGTGTCTGCCAAATGCAAGCAGAGGGTTCTTCCACCAATTCTCAGAGGGAGAAGAGTGGAGAACAAGAGGGAGCCACCTATACTGTCGCCTCACGCACAAACAACTCGCATTCAACAACCACTGCCCCCACTTCGCTCCCCCACTTCCGTACCCAGCCATCCACCCCATTCCCCTACTACCTCCGATCTGGGGACCAACCCACTCAACCCATTTACACCCTACCCCTTGCCACCCCCCCCCCCACACCCCCCAACCACTTCCCACCTACCTTTAATACTCGCGGACTCAGGCACATATCCCCTTAACCAACACTCTACTTACACTACCCCCCCCCCAACCCCCATCGCCGACCCCCACGCATACGTCCACCCCCCCTCCACCCCACCGCAAAGCACTCCCGACCTCGTCCTCACCCCCCAACTCCATAACTTCCCCACCGCTTCACGTACATCAGACGATGTACTCTTTCATACGAACTCACTTCCGCACACATGTCTAATTCCGGCCTAATCAAACCTACTCCAGGTACCAATACTGCACCACAACACGCCACCTTCGCCCCCCTCCTCCAAACCTTACCTATCACACACTCACCTATGGTCTCGCAGGAATCTCAACCACTATACACATACAAGACCACACCGAACCCCTCGCTCATCGCGACTCGATGCCAGCCTACCTACCCCCCATCTGCCCACCCACACGCGTCCGATAATTGCTTCCAAACAGTCCCCCCTCACACCCCTGCAATAACCTCTGTTCTTAACTTGCTTGTGTCAGTTACTCAAAAGTGGTTTAGGGAGAATTGTGTACACAATTAACCTAAGTACACAAAAGAAAATGTTCCACAGTTGTAGATGTATAGCAGAGTGTAGAAGTAGAAAGAAATAGTGGCCATTTATTAAGCCTGCTTGTCCACCACATATAACACCTTGAGGCTGTTGAACGACTCCTGCTAACTTTCTTTGTTGGCACAGACGTATGGGTTAGGTATGCTCTTTTAATTACCAACCAAGTGAAACATACAACTTTTAAAGGAATCTTTATCTTCCAGATTAATTTCCAAGGCTAAGCTGTTGTCAAAGAATGATTTCTACTCCTCTCCAACTCCTCGACCATGTAATTTCCAAACTGGTTTTTCGGGCTCTGTGGTGATGGTGGATCGCCTGAAAACTACGTCCATTAGACACTTCAGAAACATAATATCCAGTGCAACGAGGGTCTCTAAACATGGGACATATGTGGTATCCTGTTTTTTTTTTTTTGAGAAGGTGTAAACACTTGTATTTTATTCCAAAAGAACAAAACCAGACACTGCCCACAACAAGGTTACAGGTTCCTACTTACAATTGTGGAGAGTACCAGGAGGATCCTTTAATACATAGCAAAATTTAAAAGGAATATAGAAATCTTTGACTCGATTCTAGATCTACCATGTACTCCGTGTACACGAAAAAGAACACAAAATAAGCCGTTCATCTTAATAGTCTGGATGGAATTGCTCTGTTTTGGAAGCATCTGAGGTTTCTTTATTTCCACCACGACCCCAGATGACAAGGCCGGATTGATTTTACATCTTCCTTTTGTTATGCCTGTAATTGCTTGCATAACTGCCCTCCAAACTTCAGAGCAGGGTTCAGGGAAGCGTTGAAGCGGGGGAAAATAGCGATAAGGCCTCGCTTCACGTTTAAGCGATTGAAGCAGAGGAACTCACATAATCAGACTCTGGAGTGCGAAGCGTAGAGGCTCGCATTGCATCGCTTCGCTTCATCAAATGCGATGAAGCGCCGCCTTTGCTGAACATGATTCAGAGTTTGCCAGTAACTGTCCTAGCATACCCATTTCATGTCCTTCTGATTGATAAAGAAATTCCACAAATGTTGGTTTTCTACAGTGAAGGAAGAGATGGTTGACCAGTCTATAACTTCTTCTTCACCACACTAGTAGGCACTAGGATCGCGAATATTTCTTTTCATAAGAATTTTCCTGGGTCAAAACTGCTGATTAGCAAGGAGCCAAGTAAACAAGACACTTTGGTAGGGGGATTTTAGTTTTCCATATCATCTTTCCATGGCCACCCATTCCTCTGACTGTTACAAGGATTAATTTTTTGTAACGCTCTTCTACATCAGTGTAATGTCATGCAAGGCCCTGACGTCCTCTCGTTCCTGCACCATCCCAAACTATTTGGCATTTCAATGTTCCTTTGAACTGCCAAGACCTTGTGTAAAACTCCACCAACCTTTGGATCTCCCAGTCATTTAGAGGTCTTCTAAAACTCAGATTCCACCCTTGGTTTGACCACATCTCTTCTACAGCGCCCTTTGCCGCTTGTTTAGGGTGAAAAAACCCGGGAACAAGGTTTTCAAAGATCCTTGTTCTAGCCATCTATCTTTCCAAAAAGAGGTTTTCCTACCATTCCCCAATTTAATACTGCAATTTTCTCTGAGCTTTGACCAATGGTTTTTGATGGCTCTCCAATGGCTTGATCCGTAAGCGCTAATGTATAAATCAGGAAAAAGTATCCACAGTTTCTAATCCACTATCCAGTTCTCATTCCAGAAACTAGTCTTCAAACCATTTCCCGCTCTAATGGTCACCTTTGCATTGAAAGCAATCCACAATCTTCTGATAGTTTTCCATAGAGAGCAACCAAAAGTGCCAGAAACCTCTTCGGTGATCCAGTTGTTCAGTATGCCATATTTCTCAGTGATGAACCTCCTCCATAGTGCCATATCTTTACATCAGAATCTTCACAAGCAATTTTTTAGCTGACTAGTGTTCTGGATACTCAAGTTCTTAATGCCCATACCCCTTGGGTTTTTCTCATTCTTGCCTCTTCCATTTAACCAGGTTGTAGCCATGCTTTTCAATACTTCTTGGCAGGAGGATAAGACTCAGCATATAAGTTGGGAGGGCATCCATAGCTGATTTGATAAGAGTCAGTCTACCTCCTACTTCCTAGGGGATAGATATTGACTCTTCCACCGTGTCAGCTTCCTTTCACTTCTCTTCAAGAGTTCCTACATATTTCCAGCTCTTTGTTCTTGGCTCCCAAGGGCATCCCCAAATATTTGGTGGGTAGAGAAGCCACTTTACAGCCCAGGTTGTTGACAAGACCTTGCATGTTATCTACTTGATTAACTGCTAATTCATGTGGTCGTTATATGCCTTCAAGCACTTGTAAAAATTTGTTATATTCTCCTTGATTTCTTTTGGGTATATAATCTCCTCCCACTAATAATCAGTTTGTAAATGGTGTTGTACCTCCTATGTGTTGTTGCCACTCTTTGGAAGAACTTGATTTATTATTTCCTTGCTTTAGCCACAACACTCTGGACTTTTGTCTCCACTTGGACTCCTCATTTTTTTTGCCAGTTCTTTCAACTCAACTAGAATTGCTGTTTGAATCATCTCATCCTCTATCAGCACTCTATTATTCTGAATCAGATCCAACTCAACCTACACATTCAATAAATTGTTTTTTCCTATTGGTGAGTTCCCCAAAGGTTACACAACTCCATTTATTAAATTGCTGCTTTAGCATCTGTAGTTTCATACTGAATTTGTAGTCTGGGCATCCTTCCACACAAATCCATACTGGGACCTGGATTAGATCTTTGAAACCCTCTACCTTAAGCAACCCGTTTTCAAATTTGAAGTATTCACTTGGCTGGTACTGAAAGAGGCTGCTCTAACACAAGAAAACCTCATGAAAAAGGGCATACAAATGTGTCCAAGATGTTTTTTTTTTGTGAGCAAAAGGCACATCTGTTTTTACACTGTAAAGTGGTTAGCCAACTATGGAACTTGTTTACTAATTTCAGAGGCATAAGGTGGACTATGCCTAAAAGGGCAGGTCAGGCACTAGTAAGCTGGAACTATGAGGGGAGTGGTAGCATGGACAAAAACAGATGGAAAATTGTCCCAGTAGTGATATGGTGGACCATTTGGAAGGTGAGAAATTCGAGATGTTTTGAAAGTGTTAGCAGTCTCTGCATAGGATTAAAACGAACCGTGTTATCACTTTTTGCTATTGGTGTAGTTTGGAATATATAGATGATCCTGTAGCGATTGTAGACATCTTAGGATCCTTGTAAGATGAGATAGGACCTAGAGATAGATTTTCTTTTTTTGGGGGTTGCTGAGCCTACTCAGTTGTAAGTAGCTCTGTGATGTAAATTTTTGGGACACCAGCCTTAGTGCTGAAGATTTACACAAAATTTGTTACCTTTGTCAAAAAAAATAAATTGAAGTAAGACTTCCTCTGTTCTCACTCTTTAGATTGTAGAATAATAGGGTCGTGATCAGATATAACTCTAAGCATAATTTGTTGTATAATGCTCCTGAAAAGTTCTTCCCACTCCATTGAGTAGACTGTAGAGGAACCTATCCAACCTAGCTATACTGTGGTGGCTAGCCCTTTGAATCAAGTAAAACTCCCACCATTAAGATGGGGATCATGTAACTCCATGTCCTCTATCAAGATCGAAAAAGCAACCATTACATTGATTATTCTATTGCATCCTCTCCTTTCTGCCATTGTTCTAACAGTCTTGAAGTCCCCTCAAGTGTCGCAATGACCTCCATATAGCTCCCTAACTGCTACAATTTCTTCCCATCATCCAATTTCTCTGCTCTGGTGTGTGAGCATATACACTAGTGAGAAACCAAGGAAAGGAATCTTGGACAACTTTGAATCTGTATGTGATTGAGAATTGACCTTCCTCCACACAGCTGCCCACCCAAACTTATAAGTCACACATGATTAGAATTCCCCCCCACTACTGCCATCAGCTTCAGTTTACCTGCACCTCATCCATCTGCTAGACAACAATTGTTTGGAAATCCCTTCTACATATTTGGTAACTTTGGTCTCTTGTAAGCAGTAAACATCAACTCTCTATTTCAGAAGAGAGCTCTTAACCAGATTCCTTGAAGAAATCTTGTAAATCCCCCTGACATTCCAAGATACAATCTTTACTTTCATTCGTGAGTTAGTGACAGAACTCTCTCTCTGTTTCTTACGCCATTAACTTCCCCATTCAGATGTGATGTAAATTCTTCAACTCATTCTTGTCAATTCCTTTGTGTCTAGGTGTTGACACTGCACTGTTTGCCCCTTCTTTTCCGTCACACTCTTTCATTCATTGAGCGTCATCAGTAGTGCATGTGTTTCTTCCCTGGAAACTGCAAACACCACTTCATCTGTTTAGCTAAGTTCCAGAATACAGTAATTCACCCAACTGGATGCTTTGATTTCCCCACCAGTTTGATACCCAGGTTTTTTATGTCTACCGGCTCATCATCATGAATCTGCTGAATCTGCATATCGCCGTTTGAAGATTTTGTACCCCCGAGTTCTCCCCAATTCCCCTGGATTGAACGATCCCCTTTACTTCAGTGAGAATTGGTCCGAATACCTCTTTCATTTTATTTGTCGTCTCTCTGTGGCATAGATTAGCAGAGGGCTCAATGTTTTCTACGATTGTCAATGTTTCCTAGCTGTTGTAGGGCTGTAAAAATTGAGTGGCTAGTTTCTTGATAGAGTTGGGTTTCGTGCCAATTTGAGCTTGCCCCGACCCACTCCTCCATTAAATTTGATGGCCTGCTCATGTGCCTCTGTCATAGCAAGTGTTCTGTCAGCTGTATCTTCTGCTGTTTGACTTTGCAGAGGATCTTCTTTACCTAACGGTTCTCCATTTCATAGCCATTGGGTAATGACCTCAGAGTTAAAATCTTCTCTGGCGAACACACTATTGGCGAGTCAGTCCAGATTGGCATTGTAATCGAGTTTCTATTTCTTTCCGTCCAGTCGTACTAAGCTCCTGCCATACCAGATTATCTTCTGATGTTGTAGGCCTTGAAGCCAACTGCAAAATAAATATGTTCGTCCATTTGAAGTTGATTGCAAGGAAAGGGAGAAGAAAAGAAGAATGGAGATGCCTTCCGATCACCGGAAAATAGTGGGGAAAGGGACCCTGGTGGGATTTGGACATTTCTTCGATTGTTGTGTCTGGGAGCTTTTTCAAAAGCACAAGCAACACTTCGAATGTTCGTAGTATCACTTATGGGTGCATTTGAAGGTCTACCTAAGACATT
The DNA here is from genome assembly GCA_027704765.1 of Solanum habrochaites. Taxonomy (NCBI): domain Eukaryota; kingdom Viridiplantae; phylum Streptophyta; class Magnoliopsida; order Solanales; family Solanaceae; genus Solanum; species Solanum habrochaites. The sequence goes on from JAKWJA010002498.1 coordinate 63,255,659, forward strand.
GTACATCTTAGATGACCTGTCATTTTTATCCTTTATGTATGTTACTTGTTCTGTCGAAATGTGGTAAGTGTGACCTTTTTTCATCTTGGATTGACATCTTAATGTTCACATTTCTAGAATAGAAATCTTATGGATATGTTGGATCGTAGATGCTCAACAATCACTACTATGTTACATTACTGGTTTCACAATTGTTGGATAAAGTTTACTTATTGCTTTGGTATGTGTCTTCAAATAGTAATGCAATCCTGTAGTGATCTTCCATTTCAGTGATCCTATTTTGGGTTATGAATGGCGACTCTTTATGTCAAAGGATCTATTATATCTTCAGATTATCCAGCTTACAAAAACAGAAAACTTTTTCCTTAGTGCTGTTGCTATCAATATATATACTTTCTAGAAACAGAACACTTCTCTAAGGAACTAAAATATTTTTAGCTATGTTAAGCACCAATTCGAAGTTGAATTCTGACTCATTGCATTATTTAAAGTTATTTTCTTTCGGCTACAGACAAATTAATTAATGCATGTTGTGCTGTTATAAGAAAAAGTAACAAAAAACAGAACCTCCACACAAGCTCCATCAACCAAGCAGTAAATTGGCACGGATGAGATCATCACTAAATTTACACTTGTAGTTTGTGTTTTATGTTTTGTTAGGATGTTAAACTATCTTGAATGCTCTCTTGTTCTTTATTCTGATGTTACCTGAATCTAATGGTCTAGTTTTGGAATCTGTAATGTTGACAGAACATGTTCTTTCCTCCTTTCATTCAATGCTTGTCACTGAGCGTTTTCTTTCTTTTGATCGACTATACTGTGTAGAAACTATGTAATGTTGAAATGCTGAGGTTTCTCTCTTTTATTTCAGAGTCTTCGTGTTGACGTTTGTCTTAGATAACTATCTTCTTTGGTCTGTGTTTCTTGATTCACTTTAAGTGTTATGATCCTCTAGTTTAATATTCATTAGATTACCCTTTTCCTATGAGATGACAGTCTTGCCAGGTTGACCTTGTTAAGGATGGTGGACATGCATATTTCATTAGATTTCTTGACAGCGTTGAGGCTTATCCAGAGCAAAGGGCAATGGCTGCATTTGTCTTGGCAGTAACTGCTGATGGTCACAGACGGGGTCAGGAGGCGTGTATTGAAGTGGGGCTTATTAATGTCTGCTTGAAGCATCTTCAGGGATCAACCTATAATGATGTCCAAACTGAACCATTGTATCTTCAATGGCTGTGCCTTTGTCTGGGAAAGCTCTGGGAGGATTTCACAGAGGCACAAGTACTAGGCTTGCAGGCAGATGCACCAGCAATATTTGCGCCTCTACTTACTCAATCGCAGCCTGAGGTTTGTTTAATCATATGTCAGTTTGTTGTATTATTAGTATGGTTCTCCATTATTGTTCAGACTTCGATTAAAAGAGCAATTTATTTCAGGTGCGAGCTGCATCTATATTTGCACTAGGTACTTTACTTGATGTTGGGTTTGATACATCTAAGGATGACATTGGAGAGGATGAAGACTACGGCAATGAGGAAAAAACTGGGGCAGAAGTTATAATGAAGAGCCTTTTACGTGTTGTTTCGGATGCGAGCCCTTTGGTACGAGCTGAGGTTGCTGTTGGTATGTTTTTACTGAATTATTCCCACCCCGAGGAGACATTTCTTTGTGATGCACTTACTGTTGTTATTAGCTTACTTTCTGATTTGTCCCATATTTATTCTTTCTTTTTGTTAGAGGAGAATATTGCAGGTTTAATTATTGTAGAAATTTGATGATAACTCTAAAACAGCGTGCCACTACATTTCTTGTATGATGAGGACACCTCCTGAACTAAATCTGTCCAGACTATGAATTTTGTTTATCTTTACTTTGAAGAGGCAGGTTAATGCTGAATAATACCAGTATTTAATAGGATACCGGTTGGTCAAAGACTTTAAAGTTGCTTTAAGGCAGGAGAAAGGGAAATAAAAAAATAAGTTGCACCCAAGGCCTCAGGTTCATACTCCCGCGGAGGTGAAAAAACACTAGATGATTTTTTTTCATCTGCCTAAGTTTGATGGGAAGAATTACCCATACTTGTGCTGTTGAGAGGTACCCGGTGGAATCACCGAGGTGCACACAAGCTGGTGCATAAATAAGTGTAGAATGATGAAACTTTTCTCTGTGCATGCTCTTATTTTCAAAAAGAATTAAATATAAGTTAGCTGCAATTGTTTCAATACATAAATGCATGAGATATAGCATGCCAAATGATATCTACTCCCTTAATAGCACGTCTAATTCTCAGATTTCTCCTCATTCTTCTCTTTTTCATCTTGTGCCTGATCTACTTTTGTGGACAGAATGTATGACCTAGTTTGTTCATGTTGCTTCATTCTTGTAGCCTTGGCTCGTTTTGCCTTTGGGCATAAGGTACACCTGAAGTCGCTTGCAGCTGCATATTTGAAGAGTCAATCTAATTCCATGCCGACTTCCTTGCCTTCTTCTACAGTCCAGAGTTCAGGTAGTGGCTATACGACGCCAACTTGTTATGTTCCACATGGAAGTGTAGTTCCATCTCCTAATGCTCCTTTATTGAGAGTGGTAGGTGACAGTCCGTCTATCTCTCACGATGGTAGGGTCTCGACTAGCAGCCCTGTTGCAACACCGGGCTTCATGCATGGATCTCCTTTGCCTGATGGTTCTTCTCATTATTCTGATTCTGGAAGACTGGGTGATGCTGCTAGCGATGGTGTTGTTAATCATATAAGACCCAGACCACTTGAAAATTCACTCTATACTAAGTCTGTGCAGGCCATGTTTGCCCTGGCAAAGGATCCATCACCTCGCGTTGCAGGTCTTGGATGTAAACTGCTTTCAATTATTGGGATTGACCAAGTGTTCACCAAGTCAGTCGAGTCAACTGTTGAATCCACAACATCTCCTGGCCCTAGTTCTGCTGGATTGAATCGATCATCTTCTTGGTTTGACATGAGTGGAGGTATATTTAGTGCTCAAAGGAGACTAGGAGTCAGTATTACATGTTGTTTCTCTACCCCATAATCCATCAGTGTCAACCTTGATGTTCACGTATTTCCCTCCATACTCTTTTTCAAGTAATTCTGTTCCCCTTTGATACAATCTCTTACTTGAACTGTTGCAGGTAGGCGTTTACCTGTGCCTTTTAGGACTCCTCCCGTCAGTCCCCCCCAGTCCAGTTTCTTAAGGGGATTGCGAAGAGTTTATTCTTTAGACTTCAGGCATCGCCCAATGAACTCTCAAGACTCAGGGTCAGCTGATCCCCTCTTGGGTTCTGGTGGATCTTCTAGAGCTTCAGAACGCAGTTCTATTCCTCAATCAACCATTTATAATTGGAGCTGTGGCCACTTCTCAAAGCCACTTCTTTCTGCAGACGATGATAATGAAGAGAACATTTCTAGGAGAGAAGAGAAGGAGAAGTTAGCTCTTGACCTCATCACCAAATCCCAGCACTGTTGTGAGTCTACTGGGCTTATGGTTCATTCCTTCTCACACTACCATCTTTCATGGGTGTGTCATCATTTATCTAAAATGTCTCTGATTGGCCAATGCTTACTTCTTTGTCTCAGCGGTGAACAGACTGCACAATCAAATTGCCACTGGGGACACAAAGTTTGAGAGTGGAACGAGAACTGCTTTGCTGCATCCCTTCTCACCAGTTGTGATTGCTGCAGATGAGAGTGAATGGATCAGGTAGAGGAATATTGGCCTGAATGAAGACATTGTTTTCATCGTTCCTTTTTCACTATCTTCTCTCGTAGTACTGCGGGAAGGGTCGGTTAGTTCAAGTTCTAGATTAGTCGTTGGAGCTATGTGTAATCTGTCATTTCAACCAACAAATGCTACTTTGCTGGTAAGCAATCATTCTCAAGTGGAAAGACTAGATGCAGGTCAATGTACATGTCCTGGAACTATGCCTGCTTTCTAAATAATTGCCATATCTTCTTAGAGCTTCAAGACGTAGATGCTACTTATATTGAAGTCTTTGTTTGACCTCACTCTTGTATGGTGTTGGATCAGGTGTTCTTGCTTATTTTTGCTTTTGTTTCTTAGTCTTGTCACCCCTTATGTTGCATCACCTCAGAATAACTTCTTGACTCTGTGGCCATTAGGTTTGAGTTATTGAGTTTCTTTTACATGGTCAACTTCTTGGCCATTAGATCTGATATATTGAGCTTCTTTTTCATGATAAAGGAACCAATGATACAACAATACCTAGTATGTTCCCACGAGTGAGGTCCAGAGAGGGTGGGGGTGTATGCAGACCTCCCCTACCTTTATATGGTAAAGTGGATGGGAGAAAGGGGATCGAATAAAATAGGATTGTGGTTGTGTATGGAACATCATGTGAGAGAGGAGGTGTGGTGGGGATGGATTGTTTTCAATAAATCCTTGACTTAAGAAAAACATTTTTCAGAAAAAATCTGAAATAAACATAAGAGTAAAAAGCTATGATGAAAATATTGAAGGAACGGAAGTACCAATAGTAAAAGTATTGAAGATAACCAAATAAAGGAAATAATAGTAGTGATATAACTGAAGCATAAGATAATGCTAGCATAATAGTAATAGTATGACAAGGGAACAAATAGATGCACCATTCCATGACCACTATGAAGAGAGAAAATGCTCTACAACCTACTTGCCGTTTGCCCTAATCTTTGACCTCCATGCCCTCTATCTAGGATCATTTCCTCGGTAAACTAGAGATAGTCATATCTTGTCTGATCATGTTTCCCCAATTCTTTCTCAGTTTACCTCTATCTCTCTTCAAACCTATCACTACCAACCTCCGTATCTTGTCTACACACGAAGGCTACTTCAGCCTTGCCTCGCATATGTTCGTTCCTAATCCTGTCTCTTCTAGTATGCCCGCACATCCATCTAAGAATCCTCATTTCCTCTAACTTCATATTCTGAAAATGGGAGTTCTTGACTGGCCATACTCCATCTTGTACAACATAGTCGGTCTAACAATCACTCTATAAAACTACCTTTAAGTCTCGATGGCATATTCACTTAGGACACAAGATGTGCGCCTTTATTTCATCTGCCCCACTCCAATACGATGTGCAACATCCTTGTCGTTCTACCCATTCCCTTGGATTGTAGACCCGTAAAGGAACAGATGATATTCTATTAAATTTATGTTTCTTAGAATCCTTGTGATTATTCTAGAACAAATGAATATAGTAGGTAACTTAATTTATTTCTATTATAATTAGGTATTGGTTTGTACTGATTTTCTTTTCTTTTTAGGACATGTATACAGAAGTATTCAAACCCCAATAGCTTGATGAAATAATCGTGCTGAGTTCCTCTTATTTTTTCTTCAACTTCACTAGGTATTAAAGCCTAGTTACGACCAGCAACATATAGAAATAAGATTTTCAGACAACCTCTTACGGTTGTCCGAAGCAGTGTTATCAAAGGCGAAACGCGCAAAAAAGCTCTAAGGTTAGAGCTTTTAAGCGCCAAAGCGCAAACTAAGGGGGGCTTAACGAAAAACAAGCGCAAAGGGAGAAAAAGAAAATATAAAATTATACATGTCAGGTCCTCCAACTACATAACTATTAAACATAGAATGACAAATATATGACCAACAAAATTGAAAAAAAATTATGATAGAGTGAAATATCAATTATTTAGCTTCAAATTCTTCATAAGAGGCTCAGTGGCAAGGAAATACCTGCCTTAGAACCTTGACGACAACACTAAAGCGCACATAAAGCGAGGTGAAGCGCTCAACACATTTTGAGCCTCGCTTTAGGGCTTAAGCGCTCTTAAAGCGCGCCTTTGATAACACTGGTCCAAAGATAATTTTGTTTTCGTAGATGTTGTGATCAAACCGTTACCCGCTATGAGAACTGGAACACTAACATGAACAATCCTCAACCAGCTCCGCTACTGTCTGCCGCTTCATGCGCCGACCAGAGCATCCCAGATTCTAACAGGATCTGTTCACGCGCTGGCCAATTGCCATTTTTTCAGGTAGAAGGTACTCTTAAGAGACAGTCACAATGTTCATGCGGTCAAATGATCAATTTGCAGACATATAATTTATATTCACTAGCTTGATGGGGAGTCGTAGAATCCTTGTGAATATTTTAGCACTCCCCCTTAAGTGGTGAATACAAATTATGTGTCAAGCTTGTTGCATATATAACTTGTTCTAGGCTAGGGACTTGGTGAACACGTTTGTGAGCTTGGTACATATAATTTTCTTGCACCAACTTGAGGGGGAGTGGTAACATCATTGTGAATATTACTAGGAATATAGAAGCGGGAGCAGGAGTAGCTTAGGGTCGTCCTGCTTAGGAGAACATTTTCAGAATTTCAAAGTCTAATCAAGATATTGTACTTATAGCTTTATAACTTGTACATGCTTGATATGTTTGCTGAAAGTGTAGGTCCCACCTCAAATTGCCATGCCACATGCTGAATTTGGTAGCTTTTTGAACTATCAATTCGGTAAAAATGTGGGCCTGCTGAAAACTTTTGTTTCTCTCTCTGGGTAGCTTTTGTTCATCTTTGCTACTTGTGCTTTTGTGTGCAACTGTAGTTACATAGATCTCCAGATAAGGGAGTTACCTCTACAGTAATGTGTGTGATCCTGATAGTTTTAATCAAACAGTAGTTTTCTCCGTCACCTATCTATTATATCAGCAAAATAGGTAGCGTATTAAGTAATCTGTGATGAGAACTTGTTGACAGTTGCACCCATGGATGTGAAGTGGGTTGAGAATCATGAGGTCTCACGTTCAAATCCCAGTAGAGACAAAACTACTAGGTGATTTCTTCTCATCTGAGCCTTGCTGAACATAATTACCTCGTACTTGTTGCTAGGGGGAGGTGTAGGTATCCGGTGGAATTAGTTGAAATGCGTGAAAGCTAGCCTCGCACACCACGAAAAAAGAAAAAGTTTGTTGACAGTTAAGGGAAATGGTTAAAGAAAAACATAACAACCAAGATAACTTAAATGCATTCTTACATGAACTGAACTATTATTTGGAATAATTCCTCTTTTGGGTGGCTTAAGAAAGCAAACCAACACTTCAATTTTTTCCTATATTTCTAAAGGAAAAAAAAATCTTTATAATAATTACTCAGCAGTCAGTTTTGTCATCAGTTAAAATCTTTTTATATTAGGAAGGCCATTTCCTTCTATCCACATTTGTAAATGGTCACAGATGACCATTTCGCCTCAACGAAATTTCAAGGCAATAACTTAAAGTAAAAGAATTTGAACTATATATTGCCCGTGAACCAAATCATCGGTCAATAATATTTAGCTTATTGTCTGACCGAAACAACAAATATTTTTTATAGTATGATAAATATTTTAAACCCTATTTGTTTTGACTAGCAGAAAAAAAAAAAAAAAAAATTTAATTTTCTTGTTTTGTTTTTGCGGTATATGGGATCTTTCGAAACTCTTAAAGAAGAAATTAGTAAAAACTACTTAATAAAAAATTTAGCAACTAACTAATAGTTAACCTTCCAATTATATATTTAATACCTTCAAAGTATACAGCCACATGTTGTATAAAGGTATACAATAGTGTGATGCAACTACTCTTGTTGTTAACTAAATATCACTATAGTATACAATATATGAATTATATATCTCTAAGATGTACAATGTACATAACCACTGCAATGCAACATTTTAAATAAATGGATTCTATAAATGATTGTAAAAGGGTTAATATTTTATGAAGGTGGATAATCATGAAAAAATTCCTTAAAACTTTTTAGTAGTCACCGTGTTGGCCATGTGCTTAGCGCGGGCTTTAGCTTACCTAGTTCTAGTATATATGTAAATATAGTAGGTCACTTAATTTACTCATATTGTAATCGGATATTGATCTCCTCTTTAGGACCTGTAACCATAGTTATTTATACCCCAATCATTTGAGGGAATAATCAAGCCGAGTTCCTCTCATTTTCTCCTCCACTTCACAATTTCTTTGTGCAGTTGCAGAAATTCATGCTGCTTGTACCTTTGTGTATTACAGGGTCTGGAATTACAAGGAGGCTACCCTTCTTAACAGCTTCGACAACCATGGTTACCCTGATAAAGGAATTTCAAAGATTTGCCTCGTGAATGAGCATGATGAGAGTTTGCTCCTTGTTGCTTCAAGTAAAAATTTGCTTCTATGGATTTTTTTATGAGAACTGACGGTGCACAATGATCGATGCATAATTTTTAACAAAGTTCATTTATATAAGGCGATGGCAACATACGGATTTGGAAAGAGTATACTGCAAGAGGTCAACAGAAACCAGTTTCTGCATTCTCTTCACTTCAAGGTCTCAGACCAGGTTCTCACAGTGTGAATGCTCTTGTGGATTGGCAGCAGCAATCTGGATACCTGGTACATATTGTGCAACACATTTAATAGTAAGAATTTAGTCAATGAATGCAAAGCATTGTGATATTCCATTTTAGTTTATACAACTTACTGTTTTCCTAAGTGCATGCACCAAAAGTAATCATCGTTATTTGTGTTAAATTAAATGTCATTTTACTAATATTCCCCTAGGTGGTGTCAAAAACTATTTACAGAAGGTGAGAGTGGTTTAAGCCATGATGTCGATTACAAGTGATCTCATTGCATGAGTTTACTTAAGTAGAGATTTCACTCATTTGCCTTTATGTCGATTTGACTTTTTGAAATTCCTCATCAGTTTGCATCTGGTAATATTTCTTCTATCATGGCTTGGGATCTTGACAAAGAGCAGCTTGTAAATACTTCTCCAATATACTCGGATTGCAGCATCTCAGCAATAGTGAGTTTTTTGACATTGCTCTGAGAGTTAATAGCAAATTTTAGTAGTTCATTTACTAGCAAACTGTTTAGCATTGTTCAAGTATTTGTTTCTATTATGTGCTCTAAATTTTGTGAAATGAATAAAGACAATTTTAAACTTCGAACCAATTTTGTAAAAGAACCACAACATATTGATGAATGAAATGGTCTTTGAAGTGAGCATTTCTCGTACCACTTGAACTAACCGACCCTTGCTGCAGTACTACGAGAGAAGATCGTGAAAAAGGAACGATGAAAACAATGTCTTCATTCAGGCCAATATTCCTCTACCTGATCCATTCACTCTCATCTGCAGCAATCACAACTGGTGAGAAGGGATGCAGCAAAGCAGTTCTCGTACCACTCTCAAACTTTGTGTCCCAAGTGGCATTTTGATTATGCAGTCTGTTCACCTCTGAAACAAAGAAGAAAGCATTGGCCAATTAGAGACATTTTAGATAAATACACACACACACACAAAAGCACATTAGGCATTACGTACACATGCATACATTTTTTGGTGCATAAATTACATCCATCATTCAGTGATTTTTTGACTGTTTAATATGTGTTTGTTTAGGCTTGTTTGTTCAACCCGACCTCATCCCAAAGTGGAAAGAGTTGTTGGGGTTGGCTTTCAACCTGGACTTCAACCAGCAAAGGTGACTACTATTGCCCTGTTTATATCTGGCCCGTCAAGTGTCAACTTGTCAGTTACTGGTTTCTTAGAAGACAGTATTTTGAAAAGAAAAAAAAAGAGTATATACTCACCGTCACTCTCTTTTATGTTAGTTGGTCCAATAATTTTTTCTACGTTTCTGCAGATAAAATATTCTCCAATATTGTCAAAACAAAATGAGAATTCATGAACTGTTTCACTTGTTTCTTCTCAGGTTGTCAGTGCATCTCAGGCTGGTGATATTCAGTTCCTCGATATGAGAAATCTCAAGGCGGCTTACTTGACCATTGGTGCTCACAGGGGATCACTTACATCTCTAGCGGTACATCGTCATGCACCCCTTATAGCAAGTGGTTCATTAAAGCAACTTATCAAAGTGTTCAACCTGGAGGGTAAAGCAGTTGGGCAGCATTAGGTATTTGTCCACCTTCATGGCTCAGACGATTGGATCTGTAAGATGCCTTACCTTCCATCCCTATCAAGTGCTGCTTGCTGCTGGTGCAGCAGATGCTTGTGTTTCTATCTATGCTGATGAGATTTCCCCACCAACATAACAACTTCATCGCTTTGTCACAAATTCTCAGATTGAGAAACAATAATTTTAGGACTTGGGTGTGTTCCTTTGAGATGGTCAATGGCGGATGGATGTTGACATCTCTTCTGGTCCCAGTCTACATCTCTTAATACAGTGATCAGCTCACTGAGGTTGATGTTGACATCTTTGATTAGTTGCTGTCAACCTCTCCTGAAGAGCTGATCCGGCTCACGGAGGTTGCATGCTACTTATTTATTGAGCTGCATCAGCACAGAGTGGCGGAAAGTCAAGAAAAATCAACATATTGAACGGAAGCTTTGGAGAAAAATTCCATACAAAGGTAAAAATAGATGTAAATATCTTCATTCTTTGTTTCTTCTATTTTGTAAATATCATTTTATTCAATCTTCCCTTTGCTTAGCTTACTTCTTTTCTTTCCTTTCTCACCCATTTGAGTCAATTTGTACATATCAATTAGTTGCCTCCTACATAAGTGTGCATGAACGCTTTCTTTACTTTCTGTGTTGTCCTCACCTGTTATAATTTTTATGTTGTTAAGAGTCCTTAATGGAGATGATAGTTGGAGATTATTTTAAGCTTTGGATCAACTATTTCTGGTGGGAAGTAGCAAGTACCTGATGTATGCCAAGTTGGTCCCGACAACACGATCATTAAAAGAAACTATTTCTGGTCACTTTCATGTCAACAGCAATTTTCTACAGGAATCAACTTCCATACCAAAGTGTGATGATGCAATGAGTTTGAATAGGTTTAGGGACGTGGCACAAATATCAAAATGCCTATATTGCAGTGGAAAACTACTCTCAGAAGAATTTGATTGATCCTGTCATCTTTACATTATCTTCGTACTTCAAAAAAAAGTATATTCTTATTGTTGTATATTGTAAATGATAACAAGGATGAAATTTATCATATTGAGTTAATTAACTATTCACTTCATTAATAATACGTTTCTACCTTTTACTATCTTGAAGCAAATGATTCTTTCATGGTTATACAAGTGATTCACGCACTAAACAACAACGGAATTACTTTTTGTGTCACGTTAGAATGGGGTGTTTCTTAGACATTCCAAATGATGTTGGAGTATTCAATAGACATTGACTTGGTATCATAATGAAAATTAGAAACGGTAATTTGAAAGAGAAATTTTATTAGTTTAGGAGCTAATTAATTAGATTTTGTTTGTAATGTTACGAATCTTATCGGATTTTGGACTTGTGATGCATGTATAAGGTATCTCTGATGCATGGGGTCAAAATTAGGTGTAATTTGTTTTAGATGCATCGTTATTCCAAGTGGGATCACAGATATTGAGTAATTTAATTGTCTTCTCTTGTCCGTTTTGTATTATTTTTCTTATATTATCACGTACTTCGTCTTTTTAAATTGTATTTGTGATTCATATGTATTGAGGATTTCGCTCGCATACCTCCTATCTTGCTCGTCTCTCTCTATTATTTTAGTATATTTAGTAGCAAAAATATATCTAGGTGTATCTCATTTGAAAAGTGATTTGAAATTATTATTGGTTAGTAAGATAATAAATATGAAATTATTTCAAACTATAGAGAAAATTAGTAAATGTGGTGGAGATATTTGTCTTGGGTAGTTTTTCCAAATTTAAGACTTATAGGGTGGGTACAATTGCTCAATGAAATCACTTACCAGAAGTGCGGTGCTTCAGTGATAATATAAATATTATTATGAAAGGGGGAAAGATTTTGCGTTCAAGTTAAAATTACGAAATGTATACTTCACCAATTAAAATGTTCTAAGCAATCAAATTATGTAAATGATGGAACTAGAGATAAAACAAAATAACAAAAACTGCGAAAAAAATTGAACTAGAAGAGTTCATCGTATATTTTATGTGTATTACATTATAAAAATCATGCATTTTTTAGATGAAAAAAAGATAAAAGTTATTTTCTAAGTAATAAAAACAATGAAAGTTAGGAAAGTATTACTATTGATAAAGTAACCTCATGAAATATAACTTTACTATAATAGAAAACGGTACAGTCCTAATGCATAATGCATTAATGACGTTTGTTAAGATTGATTTATTGTTTGAGCCCAAAATATAATTTTTTTTCTTTTGCAGAATTTCAGAAGTTCTATTTAGTAATTAAATGTTAGGCTGATGTAATTTAATAATATAATCAAACATCCTGTTAAAGGAATCCTTAAAGAAATATCACAGAAAATTATTCCCATTTTCCTCATGGGACATTATTTAAGCTCAGTAAGATTTCTTTAATCTTTGTTTTTCGATTCCCTTTTTCAATCTTTCCCCCTTTTATTTAAAGCAATATTTGCATGAAATAAAAGATGGTGAAGTATGTAGAGTAATCGAATATATATCGAATCATAAAAATCGCCAAATCAAACTTGATGGGATGAATATATGAAGCGTCTCATCTCCATCATCAGCATTAGCATTAACAAGATTCATGAGGTATGAAAGAAAGAAAAGTGGTTTCGTCTCGGAAACAATATTTTATAATTTTCATTCAATGATTATATTCTTTATAGTTTCGTCATGCAAATTATATATTGTATAAGATGAAAAACAAGTGTACCATTTTAATATGTTATCACTACTAAGAAGTGGTAGTGAGTGTATTTTGGCGTCTTAAATGATATCTTGTTAATTATTTTCATTCAATAAATTTTTCTAAAATTTTGCTCCATGCTATTTTAACTAAGGTTACCAAATAATATATTTTGAATTTTATTATGATATGATATCAATAAATGAGAGTGTTATGCTAATTTTACTATACTAGATACTATTTATTGTCTTGAAAGAAATAAAAAATAATTGAAATTGACACTAAAAATTATTTTGTAAAAACTCAAAGGAAGCTTCAAAAGCCTTAGATTAATTGATTCTTTCGGTATACTGATTTTGTCGTTTAGTTTAATGGTCTTATTTATAGTTTATTATAATTACTTTTTTATAGATCGAATACAACATTGCTTATTATTTTTATTTAATAATTTCTAAATTTATTCATTATTATTTTTATCAAAGTTCAATAGATCTTTAGTTTTGAAATCAATCATTGTGGTGATAGAAAAATAAGGTTAAGAAGTTAAGCAAACAATTTAAGATTATTTTCTATGATAGCAATTGACATTGAATAACACGTGCAATGCACGTGCCCAGAAACTAGTATAGGAAAAAGCTCGTACATAGTTTTTTGTGTAGAAAGAATGTATATATACATCGTTTTATCAAAAAGGCTCATTCTCTAAAAGGAAACATAATTATATATTATTTTACACGTGAATTTGATTAGTTTCTTCTAAAATTTCAAACTAAGTGATTTGCACTATGTTATACGATATTAAAACATATACTAAAGATTTCAAATTCGAGCCTCATAGGCGCATATCTAGGTTTCATGAATGACCAGAAATTGATCAGTATTTTTGTCTCAGTTCATTAGTATATTATAAGACTTATGAAGAAGTACTCCTAGTAGACTTGGTGACTAAAACTCAGTGCCACTATGACGATATATGCAAAGATCAAGGTGTCTTCCACTATGTACAATAATGTTTTTTTTTTTAATTTGACTTCTCGATGGTTCTTTTATTTGTATATTAAATTTAGATACATGTCACGAAAATATTCTCTAATAAATATGACATATTTAAGGGGATTAAGACTCGTGATTTTTGATTAAAAATAAAAAAATATTTCTCACTCCGAATCCTTCTTGGTCATAATAATATATTCTTGATTGTAGGCTAAGAATTAATATAGATAACAAAAATAAAGATAAAGAATATACATAATGGCAGAAAACAAGAAAGGTGTCTTCTCCCACTATATAATAGATGTTGATATATTATACTGTTTAATTGTGTACCCAAAAAAAAATAATATCTTAAAAATACAGGGACGTATAAGATGAAGCATTTACAACAATTCCGCCAAATAATTGAAACTAACTCCGTAATTTAATTCTGTCTTAATCATTTGTCCTAAGAATTTTTTTTTAATTTTTCAATAATATTGTCTATTATTAATTTTATTACACTTTTAAGAAATTATAAATAAAAAGAATAATTTACTAGTATTATTTTTGAATATAATAAATACGATATTTTGAAAAATGCAATAGAAAAATAACTATAATTATAATAAGAGTAAATTAAGAACTAAGGTAAAATTATTCATTGATCACAAAGTCGATAAGTATTGTTAAGCATCTCAAAATAATATAGTAGACAACTATTATTGGACAGAAGGAGTAATATAACAAGGGAAAAACATCTGATATATCCCTCATTATGAAAGTGATTTATATATATACTCTTTCATATATGTGTGTCATTTGTATAATAAATATGAATAAATATGAGTCACTGTCATAACGAGGGATATGACAAATCCTTTTTCATATAACAAATATGATGGAAATTAATTAATTAATTAATTACTCTTTTTCGTATGAAAGAAAGTTGGATCGATAGAGATGGATGCAATTTTATGTTATTGGGTCCATATAAACTTAATGCTTTCAATGAAATGCCATAAATTCTAGTGTAATGATATTAAATTGTGATAAATAATCCTCAGTATTGTTGAGTATGTTTTTAATGATGTTAAACAAAATATGATTGTCCTAAAGGTGTGTGGCTGTGTGCCCATATTTTTTATTCAAAAAAGTTTCGACAAATAATCAAACAAAATATTTAATAAATAATTTATTCGATAGGTATAAATAAAACATTTCAAATTCAATAAATTGTGATCAAATTCTAAAATAGAATCCATATATAAAAGTTTAAATTTTAGAGCTATTTTTAATCAGGTAGCAATTAATAACTAATCTCAAATTCAATAAAATGAGATCAAATTCTAAAATAGAATTTATATATAGAAGTTTAAATTTTTTATTTGTCTCTAGTCGGGTACTAATTAATAACATATCTCAAATTCAGTAAATTGTGATCAAATTCTAAAATAAAATTTATATATAGAAGTTAAAATTTTAGATCCGTTTATAGTTGAGTACTAACTAATAACTCACTGAGTTTAATAATAGTTGTTCACTATACTATTTTGGAATGTTCAATAATACTTGTCCATTTTATGAAATCAATAGATGATTTTATACTTGGTTCACTATCATTATCATGAATTATAGTCATTACGCCCTATTACATTTTTTAAGATATTGTATTTACTATATTAAAAAAGTGATACAGTAAAATTATCCTTTTATTTATAATTTTTTAAAAAAAATTATAAAGTCAATAATGAACGAGTATGGTCGGACAAAGGGAGTAGTACCATAGATATGACAACCTAATGTCATTATGGAAGAGTAAATGTTAAGTTCTACCGGTGTGGTGGTCCTATATGATATAAATATATATATATCTATTTTTACTGACAATTTAATTTCTTGCATTATAATTTTTAGGTAGAGGCTCCCACTTACAACTAATCTTCCTTTACACCTAATACCAAACAAATAGTTTTTGACATAACTCCACAATGATTTTCTTCTTTTGTTATAAATATGATGCTAAGTGGTAGCACAATTATATATGAAATATCATCAAAAACAAATAAAGTATACTTCCTTTGCTTGACTTGAAAATTTTCAAAGTTATCAATATATAAATAATAGAGCTAGTCTTTCAAATTGTGGCATCATGAGAAGGTGAGTTTTGGGCAAGATGGAGAAGCAGGGTTACGGTGCGTACTAATCATGCAGATAGTCTCTAAGATTAGTTAGATCGCGGTAATCTGATTAAAAAACTTTTCATGTGTTTATACGTCGGCGTGTGTAGATTCGCGAATTTCGTGGAAAAAATTTGATGTTTATCGATCCAATCGTTGTGGAGGTTAGAAATCTAAATTTTTCGACATTTTAGTAAGTAATATTGTACATGTATATCAAACTCTATGGTGCGTCTATATCTCTCTATATATATAATTTGATCTAAAGTAATATGTTAAATTAAACTCACAATACCGTCCTAAAATCTTATGTAATTTGACTAAACATGGAGTTCCTAAGAAATATGAGAAAAATTTACCACGTTACAAAAATTACCCTTTTTAAAGAAGAATACACTTTGAGAACTTTTCGTTCATAATATAAAAGGAGAACCCAATATAAATAAAAATGTTTCTTATCAAGAGTTCAGTAAACAGTTGTCAATAAGAAAACATTCGTTCGTGATTAAACAAAAGAAGAATGTATCACATAAATGAGAGGAAAAATAATTCTAATATCGTTGTCCATGAGTAAATGAGTTAGTTCTTTAAGTGCCCATCTCCCCATTCGTGACCACTCAACCTTCTTCTATTTACAAAAGCATTGCAACTCGGTTCTTCTCCATATGACAAAGTAAGTGATTTTTGTCATTTTAATATATATATATAGATTTAATATATATATATTATATAATAGCTATATAATATATATATATATATATCTTGCAATCGGTAATGTTGTTTTAATATGGTCTTTAATTTTCTTCATTATTTTCAATATAACTTTTTCGTATTGTATTTCTTTTTCATATTGCTTTTCATGCTTATTTTGTTATGCTTAATTACTTGAGTTGGAGATTCTTTAGAAACAACCTCAATCACGATCTATACTCTCATCAGATAGAAATAAGATTGCATGCACATTATTTTTTGGACCTCGATCACTTAAGAGATTAGATTGAGTATATTATATATTGACGAAAGTAATGGAAATGTAATATATTCAACCTGATCTTGTTTTCCAAATTGCATACTATTTTAATACACCATATAATGTTGAAGTTCATGTAATTAATAATGGAAAAGGAAATGTTAGTGTGGATATAAAATTGAGATTAAGGATTATGATATCGCAATTAAACTTGGCGGAAGAGAGAGAATCGCACCGGCCAGACCACATGTGTATAAAAATAGGTAGAACAAAAATAAAGGCAAAAAAAAGTGGAGTTAATTTCGTAAAATTGGATGATACATTATAAACCACAAGAATTTCTTAAATTCAGTGCTGTGGTGATAAATACT
Organism: Solanum habrochaites; assembly: GCA_027704765.1. Taxonomy (NCBI): domain Eukaryota; kingdom Viridiplantae; phylum Streptophyta; class Magnoliopsida; order Solanales; family Solanaceae; genus Solanum; species Solanum habrochaites. The sequence continues at coordinate 63,272,782 of JAKWJA010002498.1, forward strand.
TATCCACGACTAGGACAAAATTTAAGAAAATAAAAATCTGCAATTGCATAGTATAATATTGCTTAAAATTGTTTTATAATATATAATCTATATAGTTCTGATTTAATAAATTCTTGATTTACTAATTGGTTTACAAAAGTTTAGTGTATCCATTCATCAACATTTTATTTTCTAATCTATGTTAGTTCTGAACACCACTTCGGAAATCTTAGGATTCGTTACTGGGTACAGTATTTTATTTCGGAAAGAATTTTAGAAGTCTCATTATAAAAAGGAACACCTTCATGCGATCTTTGATTTCAGACTGGGTACATGTCGTTGCTTTATTGAAAGAATCAGAAGTCTTCATTATATATATTATAGTATTTCTAGTGTTTTGAATCGTATTTCTTGCGATTTTTATCATGTTGATACTCGCTATGTAGAGTTCATCATCTAAATTTAAAATTTGATATTTAATCAAAATAGAATTTTTTTTTACATCTCGTCACAATTCAAAGTTGGAAATTTGAAACAAGGTCTTTCCAATCGCTATTCACTAGAAGACAGGCTTACATAATCAATTTCTTTGTTATTTTTGTGCTTCGAAATTTTCGTATTAGTAGTTGAGTGAAAATCATATTACATTCGTATGTATTTACAGGCGGGCTACAATAAAATTTTAAATTGTGGGATAGAATCGTCCAAACTATGAAATATAATAATAATTTATATATATTTATAAAACTTAGTATTAATTTAAAATGTGTAGCAGAATACATTATATTCCTCTGCAAGCAAAAATATATATTGTATATGTACGCATGCAAAATGCATTAAAAGTAAAGTTTTTTAGTTTTATGATTTTCCGTTCTTTATGTTAGGATAATTAAACATGGTTGAGTTGAAACTTAATTTTTAGTCTTTCTCTACTCTATATATAGATTCTATGCAACAACACATAAAGACAATGAATAGAGAATATATTGAAGATACCACTATTAAATGGTTTATACACAAATTTAAATTTTTAATGTTAAAAAATTTGTTTTCGTCCAAAGTTTAGAGGGGCAATAATGATCTAATTGTTTAATAAAAAAAAATTGAATAGTTGATTATTGTTATCTAAACATATTAAAAGAGACTATTACTAACATGCCCGTTAATCAATTTTTGTTTTATATAAAGAAAAAAAACCGAAGGACTTTTTTATTGTACGTTTAAGGGAATGAGATAGAACTAGTGCTCGATTCCCCTTAAATGTCTTCATTTGGTTGGATGCCCCTTAAATAATTAATACGAAGTCGAAGATATGATCTATTCGAGTATTTATTGATAAAATTTATTTGCATACGAGTAATTTATAGCAAAGAAGATATGCATTAAATTATATATTTTATAAACCTCGTTTAATAAATATTTTGAATTATATTCTTTTATTGTCTAAACCAGGCAGTGTCCGAAAAGCCTCGTGAAACTGAGAATGAAGACAAAAAAGAAAAATCTGGACTGCAAAAATGGACCTTATAGTTCCTGTTGTTTTTTTCACTTTTGGCTACTAATAAACTTTAGTAATAAATTGTCGTAGTTTGGGGCGATTTACCGTAATTTTATTTTCCGTTCAATTTAAGATTTCCCAACTGTCATTTACATTTAGATAGTAGCAAAAATAACAAACCAATATATAAGACTAGTGTGATTATCTGATTGTATAGGATTATAAGCACATAAAAACAAATGACCATAAAGTGCAGGCATACAAACAAACCGTATTTTCGTTCTTGTAATGAGAGATATACATTTTTCACTCATTTGAATCTGGCCCTTGTCTTATTACAGGAGTATTTACTCGCAAGTGAGACGAGACTTCCATACAGCAAATCTGACATTAGTTAAAAAGTTGCAAAATAATCGTCTTTTTTAAGTTTAATCGTCATTAGAGAAAATATGCATTTATGTGAAAATTCAAAGAGGCCATCGAAATTTTCTTCATTTTGTCGTACTGACATCTAAATATAAACCCAAAGAAGTACTTACTCTGTGACTGACGACTAGTATTCTGACAGATCTATAAAAAATCCATGAACAGCTATTCTGTTTATAAATGTTTTTCCAATACAGTTTGAAAAATAGTTTGATTATACTGTCTGTAGTAATGATCCTCTGCCATTTCGTTTGATAATACTCTAGTAATTAATCATGAAATGTTGAAGGTTACCACATTTGAGATTTATTGTTATTTTGGTAAGTGAAGGCAATTAAAGTAGGATCAAGAAGATTTTATAAGATAAATAATCGTTTAAATTCGAAAAAACATGAGCTACAAAGATATTTCGTATCATTGTCAAAATCTTGTCTTCCTACATCACCAAATTAATGATATAACATCCCTCAAGCCTCTTTTTGTATTGACCAAGTCAAAATTATCTAGTTCAGATCATAATGAGAAATTAATCAAGGAAAAATATATAAAATCAGTATGAATATGTTGAATGAGGCATTAATTTCCCAAGAAAATCAGAACCCTCAATTTCCAAAAGCTCTTCTCAATAATCTATATGTTGGTCATTTTCTATCAAGATGGAGTGCCAGGTTACTATATATTATGCATTTTATTTTCTAAAATTTTCAAGTTTGAGTGTAGAAATTTAGATTTTATGTATTGTTCTTGGTGTGATAAAACAGTAATGCTTGTTTTTAATCATAATATGTCTTCAAATTATTCACTATTAATGCAAATTTGAGTAAATTTCAACCTAAACCTTCATGCCTTCTGTTACGTTTATATAGTAGATGATGAACCCTTGGTGAAAATCCTGCCTGTGTCAGTGCCTATGACCCTTTTCAGTAAAATCGATAATAAAACAAGATTAGAGGGAATCATATCTTTTAGTCTTATTAGGATTGTACGTAAGTCTAGCCCCCTGGCTTGCTTGTACTTTCCTATTGGAGGATTTTATTGTTAATGCTAAGGTCACTAAAACACTCTGTGTAGTGGTATAAATTCAAGAAAACAAAATGAATCAGAATTCTTTTTCTGGACTAATTACATAGGAGAATTGACCTTATGATTCGCTAATTGTGCTGCTCATTCCATTCGATGAATATCAGGACTCAGAAACGTTAGTTGTTTCATTAGCTAGCGTCTTGTGGAGTTGTAGTGTTTAATTCCTTTTAAAGTGTACTAATGCAGAATAAACGTAAGATAATGAACTCAGTGGGAGGATATGAGATGTTTTAGAATTGTTCAATAAAGCCTATGATACATGTTATGGAAGGCGTAATGCAATTATATGAGCATTATTGTCGCTTAAATTATACCACATTTTCGTAATTGAGGATGTGGGCATTCTCGTGTGGTTTGGACCTGATACGTCTGGCCAGATCGTACCTGACAGCTGCTATGTGTGGGGAGTCTGCTCAACGGCATTGTTGGTTCCCCTCGTTTGGACAGTGGGGGTAGTTTACCCATACTGTTAAGGTTCGTCATCGTCATTTTCTAACACAGTCCCCTGCACAGTGATGTTGATAAAGATCCATGTCAAAAAACATATAGAAAACTTTTCCGATTATTGCTATGGTAATTCTCATCTACTAATGGTTATCCAATCATTCCATTACGCAAAACATCTATGCTCAACACATCATCCTGATTGATAGTACGGGTATATATGAATCAAGAGGGTTTCAAAACATGCCTTAGAGATAATAAGTTAAACTGTGCTTTTAGTGAAGTAAATTTACAAGATTGCTGGAAAAATCCATTAGTACTGGGTAGTTGGATGAAAGGAACAAAGTTCTGCGGATGCCATGGGGTGGCGGAGGTGTACCAATAGGGGATCGAGTAAACCAATCGTGGCAGCAGGTTAGTAGCTATCGGTTACATATTTTACTATTACCAAAACATTATCAGGTAGCGAATACCTCAGACCAGGACGGCACCACACATTAGTTTCTAGCAATTATATTATATTTAACACGTGATCGCATAAGTTTTCACTTCGGATTAGGAAAATACAATTTTTGGAATGTCGGCAGAGTTCTCCATACTGGTGTAAGCCAAAATATCTCATTATGTGCCGGAGGAGCAGTTAATTGCGCTTTTCAGTACCGTGCAGGACTTGATACTTCGGTCAATCTTACGGCTTTATCTCACTTGTAAGTTTATTTATATATCTGGAGCGTGGTGTGTGCTTTACTTAGCTGGCCTGGCCAACATTTTGGACTCGAAAAGAGAATGGTGAGACATCTAAACATTTAGAGTGCTCGCCCGCCTTTAATTAAATTTCATCATAATTTAGTTTGGATGTGTTTATAATTAAATCTGTAATTTATTCTCAGGTAGTCAGTAATACAGAAGGGATCCTCCTGGGATGTTAAACAAAGATGAATGTCAATCAATTAAGACGAATAAGATTGATTTGCAAGCGTATTCGCAGGTGGTAACGGCTCATCATTAGCTTGTTTTCATAACTGCATCAGACATGACTCCAGTCTTTGGACAAGTCTGTACCCGTTTTGCTTAGCAGATACTGGCTACTTAACATCAGTTAATAATGCGGATTCCCGCTCTAATGAAAGCAGCCTAATGGGAGGGTCTCAAGGTCGATTACCAGAGCATCAGGCTTTAAGCCCTTCTATTTCTCATAGAACAGAAAAGCTCACTTCAATCAGATGTGGAATGGATTGGAGCATCTGAAAAGCTCTGAGGAAAATAGTCGGTTCGATCTCAAGACTACATGCCAGTTACTGTTGGGAAGTGTATTTGCAGCCAAGATGTAGTCCTACAACAGGGTAGCCTTGCCTTACTTTTTATCACCGTATCTAAGGTGAAACTTATAATGTTACTCGATAGTATGCAACGCCATTAAACTCATTTGCAACTCTCATCCTTGAAAATTAACAACAGCACCAGCCACCAGCCTCCCGGTGCTTTTGCAATTTTACCTGAGAAGGGTTTTAATGTTACCTAGGAAAACTTTTTAACTTTCTACTAGTATTCATCACTTTTTTATCTACAGCTTTGGAACGTTGATGACTGCTACGCTTGAATGGGAAGGAATTCCTGCATATGTCATTGGTATTGCGCGTGGAGTAAGCGCAACAATAGGGATAGCTGCAACATTTCTCTACCCAATATTAGAATCACATATTTCAACACTTCGAACAGGCCTTTGGTCAATCTGGTCACAGGTATTAAAACATAGTAAATACTTAAGGATTTTAAAGCTGTATGGGACGAGGGTATATGATAACGAAGTTGATAAGAAATTACGGAGTAATCATTGGATGTTGATTTCTTAAGTTAGTCTATCTGAACCTAGGCAGTGGACCTTTCATGTTGATATGTTGTAGCGTCGGGCTAGGGTCCCATGAAGAGAATTTCTATCAGCATTCTGTATGGCTTGGTGTGGCTGCATCTCTTTGGGTTTGGGAGTGTTTGACTTAGCGTCGTATTCAGCAATATGCAGGTGAGGATGCTAAAACATTTATATGCTAGCGGTTGTTGAGAGATTGTCATCTTAAGTCGGTTTTTTCTTGATAGCGGTTTAATTATATGGGCATTCTTTCATTTCTGGACTTGGACAGGATTCATGTCCATTGAAGTCGATCGCGAACTGTGGAGAGGAGTTCAAAAAACTCACTAAGGCGTCCTGCGACATGTATTGACTTATCTCGGGGCATACTATATCTAATCCTCAGGTGATGATCATGTAGAGTTTGCAGTTAATCACTCATTGTTATTTCAATCGGAGAGCCAGAGCAGTTTTTAGACTCATTATCCATCGAACGCAGTGTAACGTGACTTAGACAGTGCTCAACAAAAGACACTAGGAATTGATAGAGAAAAGAGAATTTAAGGGAAAATATAATTATTACCATTATTATCTTTCATCGTGAATCAAGAAGACATTGAGGGCCTTTGTGTAATCAAAAAGTATCGGAAATTACAGGTTTCTCTAAATCAACGAGGTTAGGGATAAGAGTCTGTGACACTCATATCCTTCCGCCAGACCCATTATGGATACATACGGATAGTTATGGTTATCAACGTATATTTTATCCTGGTTTTGTTAAATACCAAGTTTCTATCTTTCCATTACACAGACACAGAAAAGCATTTTTTTGTTTTCCATACTGGAAAGTGTGTCACTTGTATCTTTGCTTTGTGGGCCCCCCATTTTGATTTCAGGATTTCTGGAAGTTGATTCTTTATTTTCCTTTTACGTGACACGGCCTCGACAGTGAACAGATTACATGTTATAGGGGAGAAGCACTCTATTTAATTTGAGAAGTTCACAAGTTAGTAAGATCATCTTAGACTCTGCAACGATGAGCACGAAAGAAAAAAACAGAACATAAGAAGAATTGTTTCCTTTTTATGAAGCTTATGGTCGAACAAACACCGGCCACGAGGTTTGCTCCTTCCCTCTTGAGTTTTCTTTACGTGTAATTATGTGCATCGTAAAATACATTTAGTAGAAAGCTCCATGACACAACTTGTATTCAGCACAGATTGCCTCAAAGGCTAATGTCAATGGAGCCTTTTGTACACAATAATGTTAATCTGATGCAAATACTTTTAGGCCATGCCAACATTAAATTTTAATTTGAAAAGTATAACCCAAGATTGCTACTATTTAATTATAATTTGTACTTCTTCACGCTGTTTGTTTGATTTCAAACATGGAGGTCTAATATATGTGGAGACTTTTTTTTGGTTCGATCAAACTATCTAATTTATTTGAGGCTGTCCAAATTGGTTATCGTTACTTTTTATTAACAATGTTTTGCAATTAAAACCTTCCGATGGAAAAATACATAACTACTAGTTTATCTTAACGAAGAGAAAAATTTCAGAAAGAGCACAGATTATAGGACAAATAAGTCTCTAGGACTATAGTTTGATAGTTGCACTTCAAGATATAGTTGCGTTGTTATGGAGGTTGCAGTTGTAATCTGTCGCTTGCAAATATTACAAACCTGGTAAAGTATAGAAATGGAGGTTTGTGCGGGTGTAGTTCGCTTGCCTTAAAGGGAGTATATACAAATGTTTGGTTTATATATTAGGAAATTTCAAAGAATTCCTTTTTGTTTATGCAAATACCTAGGGTACGCATTAAACAAGTTGGGACTATATAATCAGGGAAATGAATTCTACAAATTCTGAATTTATTACACTAAAACATAAATTATCGCACATGTGAATTTATACTATTACGCAAGCATAAATAATTTTTTTTTGGAAACTGTTAACTACCGTTAAAAAAAATCAAAATTATATCTATATTACATATATACTCTAAATGTTGTCATTTTCGCAAATTCCCATTTTAAATGTCAACATTTGTATAGAAAAGATGAGGTCTAAGACGCCTTTAACAACAATAACAGGGCCCTACGCCGAAACAACCCTTAGGTCCCCCAAAATTTTCCGGAAAATCAATATTTTTTATATGAATCTATGATATACATGTGATGCAAAAAAAGCCAAAAACGTTAACCTATAGCGGAGTTTAACTTATAATTTTAAAAGTTTAATGAATTTGAGGAAAGATGAGACCCCAGTTACCAACTGCCCCAAGCAAAACTAGTTTAATTTTCTTGTTAAACATTATCTCTAGATTTTAGGATTAAGAATAATACATCTTAATCTTGTAATTAAAGGTAACAACTAGCAAGGAATAGTAATGAACAAAAATTTAGAAGCTATCTGATACAGGTCTTTTCCTAATTTGTTCCCTCGTGTCAATATTTAATGTGTTTAAGAAACTTTAATTAATATTTTTCAGGAAATTTAGATATACTCACTGTGACGTCAAGTAATTATGATCATAAACCAACATTTTAAAAAAACAGTTAACCAATAATGTCCTGTCTGCCAAATTTTTGTACTCCACTCTCCCATGGGATTTAGTTATTTGCTTGGTAACGCTAGCTATAATTACTCAGTTTATTTTTCGAAAAAAAAAGGTTTTAAAGACGTTCGTATCATAAATTATATTGGCTTCACTCCCCCAGTCATAGAGGCCCCTTGTGAGGTTCCGCAATTCCTTTTTGAACACCTCAATACTTAGTAGGGTTCCTATAAATACTTTATTGTTCAAAAATGTCAGGTTCTATAAGACACAAATGCTGGACATGTCACAAAAAACGTCCTCCACATCTCTTTGGGCGCGTAAAACTTTGAAAAAAGTTAATGTTGGTTCTTTTTTTATTAACTTATATGCAGAAATAATAAAAAAGAAAAAAAAAACAATTCTTTTGAAAATGAAGTTTCTTCTCCACTTCCTCTGCCCATTTTCATCTTCGCCTTTAAATAATTTTTGTTGCACATACACAAGCACACCCATCCTCTCACCGATCTGTTTTCTTTGACCATCTCCACGTATTTTTGCTTTGTCCTTGTATACTTTTAAGGTAGATGTGCATATTCATATTACGACAAAACTTCATTTATTTCCGGGCGAATAAAATGATATTAATAAAAATATTTGCTATGATCGCATTAAATTGCGATAATATAATTACAAATGGAAAAAAGATAAGCAATGAATTGAAGGTTTTGATGATTTTAAAATGAAAAAGCATAGATTATTTAGCGGTGGGTGGTGGTGTGATACCGACGTTGATGAAAAAGGTAGAAGGATTTGATGGAGGAAAACACTAAGACTGTGAGTGATCAAGGGAGGAGAAGGAAGAGGTCGGATGAGGTTTTACTGGCCTTGTTGGGGGCCATCGGCCGTACGATCGAGGAAATGGAAGAGAAGCTAGGTTTGAAGAAGAAGAAGCCGGGTAGGGGGTATTATAAGAAACAATGTATTTTCTTTAAAAAAAATATTTTAGATTATAAATAATATTTTTTAAAAAAATTGGATTTTAAGGCACTTTAATCATGTTTATTGGTTATGGTTATTGTGTGCCAGCGTTTGAAATAACGGCATCTTAATGTTTCACCTGATGTCATTTTTGTAGTTAAACTTGGTATCGATTCTATGGTCAAGGTTCAATTAGGTGTACAAGTGCTAACTTTAAGGTGTAAGTGAAATATGCGAACCAATTTAGGAACCGCGTATGATTGGTCATTTTAATATGATGTGTTCTATTTAATGGGATCAGAAGATATTTAACTTGTCGTAAGATCTATAAATGTCGGCAATAGTAATATAAATTTTTACCGACGTGTACCGTTCTCAAAGTGATGGTATTAATTTTTCTTTTCTATAAAAATTTGTGAAAAATCACTTTAATTGAACGAGAAGAATAGTATTTTTTTAGGGAGTTGCTCCCTTTTCCTGAACTTCATGCATGGAATATGCATAATGAGATTCTCTTGCCTTATGATGGTATGACACCAAAAAACGTCAATACATATCATAAAAAGTACGGAAAATAAATATCATTTTTTCGTGGGAGTTTATTATTCCTCCTTAATACGTGTTTATAATAATCTCTCCTTAGCCTTGACTACAAATCCTTCTCAATAAAAATATTTTATAATTGTTCAGTTTTATTAGGACTTAATTAATGTTCTAACCGGACCACCGTACGTAACTATAAGATGATGAATCTCTATTACTGATTCTAATGTATTAGTCTAGCGGAGTCGTTCGCGTTGAGTTTGGTTATGCATAAATATATATTCTTAGAATCATAGTTTATCGTTATTTATGTTGGAAAAAGGAATGTGATCAGTACCTTTGACATACAAAAAATATTTTAAAGAAACCATACCTAGGAACAAGAAACAGTTTCTTGTAAGGTTGATGGTCAGAACACAAAACCTTGTTAAATTAAAAACATTGCTTAATCAATGAGAAAGAAAAGAAAAACACTTGTTTATAATTCAACTAGATGAGTTTTATTGAACACTCAATAATCAAAAAACCTCACTATAATACTAACTCTCGAGTAACTATTATGACTACTTTCTACTCTCAAAGTCAAACCCACTCTTTGTTTACAACACACCAAAGCTCAACTCTACAAGAAGCCAAACCACTTATCGTACAAAGAATCGTCAAAACTAACCCAATAACTCAACAAGAATCAAGAAAATACGTTTACAGTTCAAAAACTTCTAACTGCAAGAACGTCTTGATTGAACTAGCAAAACCTATCGATCTGAAGAGTTTTACTTGATGAATACTTCTCACTTTTCTTCTCTATGTGAAAATTGTGCTTTCTTAGTCTGGTTTGACCCTTTTTACGAGTTTTCGCCTTGCCTTGAATCCGTATCAAATAAGTTAAGGAAATTGTAAATGTAATTAAACAAAGAGTATGATTTTACCTTCATTGTACAATTCCTGGTTATATACCAAATCCTTCTTAATAAAATATATAGAGGTTTCTGTTATTTGATCAACTGTATTCTTTTCAATATATGAATTGGAATTGTTGACGATACTTTCCAATGCTGGGCGTCCAATTGCTACTACAATTATTTGAATTTCTTGTTAGAGTTCATCAAAACATTTTATAGCTTTGTTTAGAATACCCCGATTCGTATCAAATTCCCTTTTTGATGAAGACACACTCTGTGTGAGGTAATGCCTCTTCCCCTTTGACGCAAAATCAAAAGACGTCCAATTAAATAACAAATAAACAAACCAGAAACATCCATAACTAACAATTGGATGCCAGTGCAGTTGAGCAAAATAAAATGTTCTTGGCAACACAAAGCGGATTAACCCACAGAGCTTAAGTAATCAAAAAGAACCAGGTGCAAACAAGGATGCTTCAAGTGGAAGATGCCTAGGATTGGTGGAGCCGAAGCAAGCTATCAAGTACTCTGTCAACCCAGGCATAGTAGCAGGTTGTTGCGGCACCAAAAATCGGAGCTTTCAACCTGGAATCTTGCAACATTTGAGAGTATGAAGCCTTAAGCACCGTAAATTCTGGTTTTCCCAATGGCAAGTTTGCATATTTTTCGTATGCCATTGAGTTTCATGAGTATGAGAACCAGAACCAGATGTACGTGGAGAAGCATGCATTAGCCACCTGCTCTAGACTCCATGAAAATGCCACAATGGTAAGAATGGTTTTGAGTATAAAACATTTCTGACGAGTCAAAACCTTCCTTCTCCCACAAGTACTCAAAGCATCAAACACTCTAGTTTAAAGATTCCAAAGCTAAGTGATGCGAAAACCTAGTTTCGGATCAAAAATTCTAGGCAAACGTGTTGATGATCAGTGTGGGTCAAGGTCATACGTTCTTACATTCAAGAAAACACAGTCACGAAGCTCTGTCCCTTATGGAAGCAATGTGACGTGGTGACCCCTGGGCGTATTCCCTTATGTACTATCTCAAAGAAAGCTTATGAACCTGAGTATATGATACCTTTTAACACCGTCTGAGGCCCTAGAATTTAACCAACTTGAGAAAAAAACTTAGCTGAAGGCTTAGTAAATGTTCCATCAAAAGCCCATGTATCATGAATACCCACAGATGTATATGTAAACTTTCCCCAGCTTAGTTGCATTAAACACAATCTCAACTCCCTACACTACTGAAGAACTACATCCCTCTAAGAGGTTCTAGATTTGTGTAAAAATCTATCAATTCTTGTCATAAACCCGAGAGGTTCAAAGACTAGGCTCCTCCCACCCTGAAACCATAGTAACTCACGGACCTGCTGATATGTCCCATGATAGAAGACAGGATGAAAAGGTCTACCTAGCACTGTTTTGCGTTTGCAAATATTTTTATTTCCACCTTGAGAAATTTATCACATTCTTTTTGCAGATTTTGACTTATGGGGGTTTCAGAATTTTACCCTCAGAGACATCATCGATCAGATCAAGAACCATTGGAAGAAACAAAGAAAACAGATGAGTGTTACAGGAGTGACATAGCCTTATCTTATCCTTAGAGACATCTACCTTTAGAAACCCATATGTTGTTTTGTGAAATGATCTGATATACATATGTTCCATTACGGATAACCTCCGTGTTACTGTTTAGCCCAATAAGATTTTGAAAGTTTTGCTTTGAGATCAACAGTTCTGCAATATCTTCAATGTACTATTCTTGGTTCCATCAACACACCATTTGTTGTGGTGTTCTAGGTGCTTTGAAGTATGCTTCAACCATTTGAAATTACAAATGGTTCAGGAATGTGAGTTTCAAACTCCGTCCATGATCAGATATGATGCTAATTCATGTCTTCTGTTGAATTTTCTGAACCAGCTTTGCAACGATTGCAACATAGGTGAATGTTTCATCCTTTGTTGCAAAGAAAGAAACACGTTGATTTTCAAGTGAATCTTGAATAATCATCGACTATTACAAACACATATTTTTCCCCACCTAGTTCTTTACACGCATGGTCCACCAAACCATGGTGAACGCAGTTTAGTGGCTTAGGTAGCTACTGACGGTACAACTTGGTTTGAAGGCTGGATCTAAACATGGTTCCTTGAATGCAGGTTGTCAACATACTTGTTGTCCCGAAACTTATCTTTGTCGGCCAGTCCCAAACTGGTCTTAGAGTATGTGTTATTTATTGTTTCAGCTAATGTGTCCATTACTTTGTGCCAAAGCAGGACAATCAAAACTGCACTAGACATGTTTAAGAGGGGTCTTCCTTAGAATCAACAATCTTGGCGTGTTAATCACAGTTCTTGGGTCTCTACCTAGTTAGAACCAGGGTCATGTCACGAATTTGTACTGGCATTCTTTTGAGGAAAGAGTACACGTTTCCTTTATCGCAATTGGGGATAGTCAACAGATTATGTTGATTTTGGGACGCCATAATAGTATAACATTTTCAATTGCAAGAGAATATCCATGGGGACCCACCTTTCCAATCCCGAATTTCTCCCACTTTTTCAATGACCAAGGCGGACGTGTTGCCTCCTTTGAGGTTTTTGAGTGAGAGGAGTGAGAGGGAAGTGCTTGTGAGATCCAAACATTGTGTCATGGAACATGCACTCTCCAAGTTACCATTGTGTGCTTTCCTTACACTAATCCTGCCAGTTAATTCGGAGGTTAGATTTTGGTACCTGAGATCCACTTTGATTTTATGCTTAAAGCGTGGATGAATAAGATTTTTTTTTCTAGCCATTGGGAAAGAGATGACATGTATGGGAGTTGTTTTTGTTCATTGTTTTTTCATGATGAGGTTTGCTCAGAGGCCTTTGACGTTTTGTTATGAGTAATTAGTTTTCTCGCGACGCCCCCTTAAATATAAATTTTTGCCTCTATACCCACAGTGCATTCATAGACAATCCATGTTGGATTTTTTACTTGAGAGCGAGTTCTATCAAAACCTATCCCATGCTCTTCCGATGTACACTGTGAAGTGGTTCAAGCAATATGGAGGACCTGGTCCCTCTCATCCATTTTCAGCTTCAGTTTGGTCACAAGAAGACTTGGTTAGTCTATTATTTTACTTACTAGTCTAGGTTTTTACTTAGCTCAATATTTTTTGGTTCATGAGATGAGATTTGTTTTTTCAAGCTTCTTGTTTCTTTCTAGTAATGATGCCATAATCGTCTATTATCCAATTCACTTTTTGACTTATGGTTTTATATGCATAAGAGAGTGTAGAGTAAAGATTCCTTTTTGAGTATGAGTTTCGATTGTCTTGTATGTGATGAAGACTAACCTTTTCATTCATATCTTCTTCTTCTTTGTCCTCCTCAGAATCTGATCCAGCCATGAGTGCTAATATGGTTTCTTGTGATCTGCAGGGTTTTCTTTTCTTCCTTTGTTTGCAACGGCTACTAGATCAAAAAGTCATAATCATCTTCTTGTTCTAGTGCAAGACGGATTTAATTTTCTCCTGTCTCATCACATCCTCAGACTTCCAATCATAGAAATTCTCCATTGTTGCAAAGGCCCTTTTCATTGAGATATCTGCCCTCGCGTGTTTTATTTCTTCTGTTTGAGGGAACAAACTTAATCTTTCTTAATGTCCTTTTCTCTTCTCAGAGTTTGTCTTTTTTCTGCTCTAAAGCCCAAGTGGACAGAATTTTGATGAAGTTGGATCCTGACTTCCCACTTATTTACAAACTTGTCTTTTAAGTGTTTTCATTTGATCTTTTGATGAGTTTTCTTTTGAAATGGTTCGTGTCCTCCTCTCTTTAGCAGTCTAACCTCGTGAACCTTTGGTTATAAGGCAATATTTTCATTCGCAAATCATCTGATGCAGTAGCCTTTATAACCATATTCATTTCCTTTTCATTTTTCCTCCAATTTTCTTTTCTTTTCTTGTTTTTCTTGAGTTCATATGTGAGGGATTGACCAATCACTCATCCATGTCCAGTGTAATCTAGGCGGGCTTCAGTGATAGCCTCTACTTGCTTTCCCAAGTTCACAGGAAGGACACGCAAGAGTTTCCTTACTGCCGTTTCCATTAGTAACTATCTCTCCCAAGATTACACATCTCATCTATTTGATGCTTGAAGTGAACCTGGTATGCATGTCTTGTAGGTCTCCCCTTCTGGCCATCCTTGAAAATAGTTCCTATGTCTGTTCAAGTATCAATTTTGGACTTCTTGACTTGCGTTGTTCCTTTATTTATGAGCGGTTTGAGTGTTTTCCCCCATATGCTTTGGCCATCTTGACAAGACGAGATTCGTTGTATTCGTCTGGTCCCTATACCACAACTCAATTTCCCTTGGCTTTACATTGTTTTGGAATTGCGAGCTTGTCTTCAAGCATTTCAGTCGTTCTTTTCTTTCCTTTGGGATTTTGGTGTTCCAGCAGGTGCATTTTGCATGTTTGTTAGTCCATCTAGAATTACTATACTCCCCATATACTCCAGGGTTTTTCGGCCAATAGATGATCCATCATGACAATTTTTCTTTTTTCCACCATCCATAGTATTTGTCATTGACGAGTTGGTGTCGTGGTTTGTGAAGCTCATTATTGTGGGGTAGTGGTGCTGCCATTGAGTCTTTTTCAAGGTGGGTGGGAACTTTGAATCAAAAGACCCCTGCTCTGATCCCAATTGAAGAAACCTATCCCTTAGAACAAGAATCAGGTTCTTGTAAGTTGGTTTTCAGTCAGAATCACAAACACTTTTTAAATAAAAAAACCTTCCTCAATCAAGGAAGGAAACCCGTCGGTTTTAATTGTTCAACTAGATGATTTTATGATTACAACCTCAATAATCAATAACCTCACCACTACAACAACTCTCGATTAAAACTATAATCGATTAACTGTCTACTCTCCAAAGGTCAAACTCACCCATTTTGTTACAAACATCACCAAATCTCAACGCTACAAGAAGCCAACCCACTTCTCCATACAAAGAAATCGTACTCACAACTCACAATGAAGCAAGAAAATCTTTTTACACGTTCACAAAACTTTCTACTCAAGACTTCTTGAACTTAGCAAACCTATCGATCTTGAAAGACTTACCTGATAATAATTCTCGTGGTTTTCTCTCTATGTGAAGTCGTGCTTTCTTTCTTCATTTTGCGTTTGACCTCTTTTTAATAGTTTTCGCCTGCCTTGAATCCTTACAATTAGGTAAGGAAATTTTATTGTATTTAAACGGGATCTGAGTTTAACCTTTTATTTGGTACAATCCGTTTTTAGATACACCTTCCTTCCTTAATAAAATAATATTAAGGTTTCCTTATTTGTAATCACTTTGTATCTTCAAATATATTATTTTTTGCTGTGACATTAATTCCAATGCTTGGTTGCGTCATTTGTTACTACAATGATTTACATTTCTTGTCTATCATCAAAACACAAATCTTCTTATCTTCTTGTAGAAATTACCAATTCATCATATTTAATTACAACGAAGACACTATTGTACTATTTTTTAATTCATGTTGAGAAATCTCTTTTTAGGCTTATATAGTATATTATAGGTACATCGATTGAATATTATGCAAAGAGCCATCTTCTTAAATTAGTTATTTGGGTAGCAGGGGACGCTTTCCATTATTTTTTTTGGAAGATGGAGGGGGGGGGGGGATCTAGTTCTTTTTAGTCATTTTAGTTACTAAAAAATGATTAATACTTGGTATTTTAAAAAATTAAAAGATAATGTTTCATTTTTTTTTTCTAATTTATATCCCTCAGTATTACTTTTATTCATAGAACATAAATAGAGTAAATATTTATTTAATAGAGATTAATAATAAATATGAAGGCAAATTAGTCAAAAGAAAAAAAAATAACTCTTATTAATATTGAAGTGTATTATCTAAAAGCTTCTGCCTGTTATATACGATATCTGGACCTAATTCAATCTCAAAAGTTAGCTCGTAGAGTGAAGATTGTTCAAGTCCATATAAGGGATCAATTGTCCATCCCTTTTCTAATGTTGGATTTCTTAACACACCTCGCATGTCCAAACTAGTTAACAGGAATGGCTTGACAGTGTTAAAAAAAGACATGTGTCTTAAGCCCCAAATTTAAGGGGCCTCATTTTATTTTTTTATAATAATAGGTTATAAGTTATTGTTTTTTAACAATATGAATACCTATATCCTATTATAGAAAAAGAGTAGACATATTCCTTACCCACATACGGAATTCTTCCCGCCACTTGCCCTGTTTGCAGTCCTCTAGTTTTATGACAACCCCTCCTTTCCCCTCCCCCTGGTTCTCTTCTGCCAGGTAGCCCCCTAACGCCGCCCTACCTTAGAGAACCTAGACAATGTCCTCCCTAACCTTTACCGCATTCTCCGACTACGCCACTTATACTTATGCGTGAAGTCTATTACCTCCGTGAGTTTTTTTTAAAAACAAAATATAACCACCATTAACTAGACAAACCACAATTCTCAATATGTATGAAGCACACTCGTGTCAGCTGTTATTTAATTTTTATTATTATATATGTTTTTTTCTTTTTAAGCACTTTGTTTGCAAATTATTACAACAAGTATTTATCTTTTTTTGTTCCTCCTTACCTCCTGCTTCTTCCTTTTTTAAGCTTTGTCTTTTTTTTTTTGTTTTTCCATTCCTTGCTCCTTTCCACTTACTCACCCCAGCAAAAAAAATCAAGTTATTTTTATTATTGTTTTTTTCAGTATTTCATAGCATCCTTCAGGCACCTTGACAGCTTTGATAATTATCTCTCTTTCTTCTCTTTTTTTTTTTATTAATTTAGTATGTTATTTCTTTGTCTTCATGATAACTCAATTTTGTCATTATTTAATTTACAATTTTGGGCGATGTTTAATTCTTGGAGGTCGTTCACCAAACACACACTATAGAATAAAGACTGATGTTCAGTATTTTACGTAACCCAAAATCAGTTAGATTAGATTACTGGTGTTCATATATGAAATAACTTGAGATTGATGAAAATGAAAAAAAGTTGGTGATGACCCTAATTATATACCCGAAACTCATGTTTGGTTGGTTCATGAAGTTCATGATCGAAAAATTTATTATATAGTCATAATTGTTTTAATTGACTTGATTTCTCCAATAATTTAAAAAAATCTAATAATAGAACCAATTTTTATGATGGAAGGTGTTTAATAATTCTATTTTTTTCTGATTTTGTTTTTGATGATTTGCAGCGTAAGTTTGTAGAACTAGTAAAGCAAATTCTAAAAAAATATTAGAAGATGGAAAAAAAATTGTGATTAGTGCAATGATAGTGGTTGAAGGTGAGGAAATGGTGGTGGAGTGAATTTTGAGTAATGAGAAAGACATTGGAAAAAAGACAAGAAACAAAAAAAACTTAAAAGGGAAAGTGAAAAAAATATATACTAATAAAAAGTAAATTTAAATTATTTTATCATATTATTTTATTATCTGTCTGCTACTTCCACATGCCTCAAGAGAGTAGACCGCTCTATCCCATTTTGTTTCTTAAGAAGGAGTCGTTTAGTTACAAAAATAAATATGTATGGATTTAGTAATGTAGGGATTAGCAATGCAGGATGGAACAATGTAGAGATTAGTAATGCAGGATTATTTTTCCAAGTGTTTTTGGTTCTTGTTCTATCTAATTTTTGTGTGTGGTTTAAAAGTTTTTTTAAAAAAACTTTCCAATTAATATAGACCCTAGAGTTATTAAATAGATTGATAATTTCATGTAATTGAGCAAAGTAATAATTTAACGGTGAATTATTATTTTTTATCACATTTTTACTAGTTAGAGAATTAAATTTTTATTGTCATGTGCCTATTTCTTTCTCTACGTTAAATTCTTTGAGGTACAATAATTGTCATCTTATAAATTAACAGTTAAGAACTCAAAAGGTCAACCACTATAATGATTTATAGAGAAAGTTTATCTTAACTTTGTTTTGTATCCAATTAATTTTCAAAAACTCTTTATCATAAAATAAATAAAAATAATAAATATAAAAAAAAATTACAACTATTTTATACTCACAAGATTTGTGTGTAAATATAGTATATACACACACCCTCTTATTTAGACTACTTGTGTGATTTTAATGAACTTTCCTTAAGAGACATATTACTTATGAATTGTGTCTTGAATTCATATATCACATTAACATATTAGTACATATTAGTTAGCCGGATTAGAATAATTTTATATTAAGAATAAGAATAAGTAATTCATATTTTAGAAACAAAAATTATATCTAAATATAAATTTGAGCTCATTTCTTTAAATAACTTTATTAGTATAAATCTCACATATAAAATAAAAATAATAAACCATATTAAAGGATTTTGAGGGGTAATTTTTTGTTTACCAGAATAGTCCCCCATGGTTATTAGGAGTTAATACCTCCAATGGAAGGTATTTAGTAATACATAACATAATACCATGTAGGATGTAAACTAATCCATGGATTAGGATACTAGACTCACCATGCCTACCAAAACAGTATTAATTATACATCACATCTAATCCATGGATTGTTCTTTTAAATACAGCCTATCACGCCCCTAAGTGTATATTTTCGTTTTAAAATAGTTTAGGTGAGGTATAGAACTCTCGCAATATAAGTGGTAGTTTGAGAATTCGGTAATACGTTGAATGGGTATTTGTCTATTTTCTCATAATTATATAAACATGATTAGACAATTTAAGTTTAAGAACCCGTTTGATTTTTGCTTTAGGTTACTATTACACTTGAGTCGCTCCTGCTCGTTAACTAGAGCGTGGATAACATAATATAGGAGCAAACATTGGTGAATATAAAGAAGTTAGGATAATCTTACTTTGATACTATATTGAAGTGTGTGACAATTTCATATAAAAATTTAAACTATTAAAGAGATTAAACTTTTATTAGTAATATTCTCAATAATTAGTAACTAATACTTATAAAGAAAATATAAAAAAAAAATTAGACATATCATATTTATATGAGGTGTATGAGATATAACCTGACTGGGTTATGTACTATTATTTGCTTATTCGGTGGACTATTTATTAGTCTTATCATTTCTCGTATTGCATGTGGGGGGTGGGGTAGGGGTAAGGTATATACCCTAATTAACTAATATATGCTCTTATCCCTTCAAATATATTCTTCCTAATTTAATTCAATTCAACTTAAAATTATAGTCAAAATAATTTTCACTAAACAAAATGTGATTTTAGTTGAATTGATTTCTACTAAACAAAATGTGCTACATTAATTGAAACGCAGAGTACTATAAAAAATCAAAGAATCAAAATGAAATATAATGGCTTCAAAAATTCTTCAAATAGTAATAAATATATCATATTGTTAAATTAGTCTTAGGCTCCTAACTCACACCCCAAAGTTAGCTCAAAGGGAAGGAGGATTGCCAAGCCTATAAGAGTACAACCCATACCCCTCCTTAATACCGATGTGGGACTTTTGTCATTCTTAACACCGCCCACCCCCCCACCCACCCCAGTGCTTAGCATCTGTTGCGTGGGTATTTTAATTTTGGGTGTCCCTACATCGGGTGAGACGGGGCCCTGCTCTGATACCATGATTAAAATTAGGGCTTAGGCCTAACTCACACCCCAAAACTGCTCAAAGGGAAGGAGGATTGTCTAGGCCTTATAAGGAGTCCACCAATATTCATTAATCACCGATGTGATACTTTTGTTCAGTCTTTAACATTATTACATGTTATTTTGAATTTTATAAGAAGTTTGAAATTAAGTAAACAGTTTGAAAGTTTTTCATCACAAATATTACAAGTTACAATCAGATTTTTGAAAAGCCTTGTAGTAGCTTCCTTAGCTTAGAAATTGGAATCATGTAGACAAATTACAAATAGCTCAAAAAATAATTTATAAATAGCTTAAGCAGATAACTTACAAATACTTTTTAAAAAGTTTTGTAATTACTTTATGAAAATTCCGACACACCTTTTTTCTTCTATAAATTAGAAAATCACTTCCAATTCATTGTAATGTTAGAAATCATGTCGCAATAATTAATGAACAACTTGCAAACACTTACGAAAAATCTTACGCCTACTTAATATTGCAATATTTTCTTCCTTCCATAAACTATATAAAATCAATTCAATTTATCATACTTTATCCATAGCTACTTTCCTAAAAAGGTAGACCTCACCAAGCAACTTTTTTTTTCTGTTGTACCAGGAAATCAATTAAAATTATTTATACATCAATTGAAAGAGGAATCCTCAATTTCTTTAGTTATATCTTAATATTTTGTTATTACTTTATGACAAAAATATATTAGAGAATCCACTTAAAAAAAGAAGAGATCATTATTAGATGATAATAGTTGGATGACTATCGAAAGATGTGGAGCAGTAATAGATAAGATTGCTTCTTTTTCTATTGAAGTTTTTGAGTTTAAGAATTCAGTATAATTTTTTTTAATAAAAAAATTATTTTTCTATAAATACAATCTTAGATATTATAAATTTAAATTAGTCAAATTTTAATATAAATATCAGACGTAGAATAAAATAAAATATGAATTGGATGATTGGGTTGAGACCTCCATGAGAAAGAACGCTCCCTTAGTCCTCACCTAGTACCATGTGGCATGGGACCCAAACTTTCCCCTCTACAAAGGGTATATTGAGGCTCTCTCTTATCAGCGGAAGTTAGGTATCTAATTTGTTGACAACCCCACACATAAGTACGGCATTAGTTCATGACAATAAATTAGTGTTGAGAATACTACTAGTACCTTTTTTTTTTTTCTATTTGGGGTCCAAACAAAATAATATCTTTTCATCCCAAGTGCTAAGTTTTTTTTTATTGCCTGCTGCCCCACTTTTAAAAAAATATTATTATATTTAAATACTTAAGTAGAGGTGTTTTGTGATGTTTGATTTCAAGAATAAAAGTTTTAAATTTATTTTAATTGTGATTCAGAATACTTAATATTTAAAATATAAGATCCCCCTCAGATTTTAAATGTATTTTTTTTTTTTGAAATATCAAATATATCAATAATGATCTTTTAAAAAGAAGAAAAGACTAAATTTGTAAAAATAGTTTAAACTTAACGTGCAGAGAATATCTTTATCACGTGGAATGAGTTTAAACCTAAAAATGGTGATTACTATTATTGTTGAAATGATTTGTATAATTATGTGTATGAAATTTGTAGTCTATTGCTATTTTCGCTTGTAGGTAACTTATTCGTTTGCTAACTAGGAATCGGTGATTTTGTTGTTTCAATATTATTACGATACGCAAAAGAATTTATTTATGAATGAATTCAAATATATGCAACACCTTCAAATATGTAAGAATCTTTTTGTCCTTAAATCATTTATTATTATTATTATTTTGTTTTAACTAGCTTTAAGAATATTTTTTTAAAGAAAAAATTTCTAAAGAATATTGCTTTGGAGAAATGTTTTTTAATTATTCTAATCTTATTTATATTTAAGCTATAATCTTTCTTGATCAAATATTTACTTGAGGCATGTGTTATCTCCATTAAAAGTATGCAATTGTCAAAGTCATATCTTGCCATTATATTATAATGCCAACAATTCAGTTAAAATTAGTAGAAAGTTCAAATAGACATATAGAATAAATTAAATTAACAACTTCAAAAAATAATGTCAATAAAATTTATATCACGAACAAAATGAAAAAGAGATTAATTTATTTTATTTTAAATATTTAAGATATTTTTTTTTGAAAAAGACTATTGTATTTAAAACATGAGAGAGTATATCAATCAACTAAGGGCCCGTTTGGATGGGGCTTAATAAAAGCAAGCTTTAAAAAAGTCCTTTTGAAAGTGCTGAAACTTATTATTTTTAAAATAAGCAGTTATGTGTTTGGAATAAAAAGTGCTGAAAGTGCTATGCTAAATCGTGAAAGGAAAAGTGGAAGAAAGAGATTTAGTGTTTTAGTTTATTTGGAGATGGTATAACAATATTAAGGGCAACAATAAAAATTTGGTCAAGACTTAAAACAGCTTATCAGCTAGACACAAGAAAAGCACCTCTAACCTCAAAGCTTTTAACTTTTGGGCTTTAAATAAGTTTTTTTTAACTAAATAAGTTATTTTAAAGTTATTGCCAAACAGTCTAATAAGGTCAAAAATCATCTTTCAGAAGGTCAGGTTTTGAACCAAGCTTTTAAAGCTGGCCAAACACACAGGCGCTAAATGGGAATAAAAGATAGAGTGGCATCCTTCCCTTTGGGACTAGAATTTTTATTTAAAAAAAGAAAAAATAGTTCTTTTGGTGATAGGATATGAAAAGTGTTTCCTATGAGATTTAAAAAAATTAAGCTATTGAAAAATAATAATTTATATGTGAATTTTTTTAAAAGAATTAATTAATTTTGTCTCAAACGTTTATTTATTTTGATTTTTAAATAAAAATATTTTCCTTTTTGAAAAAGAAATACAATATTTTTGAATGAGTATTATAATTGATTTGAATTTAATCGAGATTATAATGTAGACTTTAAATATCGAGCGGAGAAAATGTGATAAGCTCTATGTGAGGATGAAAGGTTTTTATTTTAGTGGGGACATTATAGAAAAAATGAAAAATAATTGTAAAAGGATCGTACCGTCCGTTTGCACTTGAATATGTCCTTCCTCACATATTTTCTCCACCGAATGAAATATTATTATTTGGTGGGACCCAAAAATAGGACTCTACCTAAAATGCCTTCGTCAATGCTCCCATCCTTTTTTCTCCTGTCCTTTCCCGTAGGCATTCACTTTACAATTATTTGACCTTTATACCCTTTTTATTTATTTAATATATTTCCATTTTTTTAAAAAATTTTGAGAGTAAAAAACCAAAACAATACAAAGATTGTTGTAACAAACGATGATTTGTTTTTATTCTAAGGACATTCTTATCTTCTCATATTTAATTGAATAAAAAATACAAAGTAATTGTCCTCTTTGTTTTAATAACATAATATATACATATCTAATTTTTTTTTTCTTTCTTTTAATTGAATTTTTCTGGAATTCATGTTATAATTACATACCAATATACCGAGTACAGTGGATTTTTGGAGAAGGTGAGAGTTTATACTCTTATGCTCTATTTCAGAGGTAGAAATGTTTACTTTAAAATATAGTCTCTGCTTAAAGAAAAAGGAAGTCCAAAATAATTTCAAAAAAGAGCAAAAAAAATAAAAAAAGAAATAAAATAATATGGAAAACAAACCATAACTAACAAATAAAAACTAAATCAAATGATAGATAATTTGGCAAGAAACAACATATAGTAACAAAATTAAAATTCAAATAATCATAAAAAAATCACATTCTACAAAACTATTAATTATATATATATATTAATATAAACCAACAACAACACAATGCAAGTGAGAAATAAGATATTATCACCAAGATTGGTTTTAATTATCTAGGGTAGGTGTTATCATCCATGAAATTCTCCATCCTCCAAACTAAGAGGGTATTTTGGTCTTTCAAGCAAAACTTTTTTGGGTGCCTATGGTCTTTCTAGAAAATGGAAAAAACCAACAAGGACAATAAGGTAATTGAAACTTTCTTTCTTCTTCTTCTTCTTCTTCCTCCTTACTTGGTTTATTCTCAACTAGGCCAGTGTTTTTCTGTTAAAACGGTTCCTTCTCAATTTTCCCCTATCTATCTGTTGATCAAACTTCACAAATGGACTATAAACTAAACTACTTCTCCACCTGCAAATTCCCTAAAATCCCCCATTACTAAAGAATAGACAAGAGGGGGGGGGGATCTTAAGGGGGTCTGCAATTTAACCATAAAGCTACATACAATCTTTGTCCCCAAATGATCCGAACAGTTCAATCTTGGGAACAATGAAGAAGCAAAAGACAATTTCAGAAACCCTTTTCAACCCCTTTGATCTACTTTCTGAAGAAATTGTCTTTTCAGTTCTTGATTGTCTTAATGACAACCCATTTGACAAGAAATCATTTTCTCTTGTTTGCAAATCTTTTTATGCTATTGAGTCTCATCATAGGAAAATATTGAAACCCTTTAGGTCAGAAGCACTTGACAAAGGTTCTTAGTAGATACCCACAAGTTACCCATCTGGATCTTTCCCTTTGTCCTAGAATTACAGACGGTTCACTAACAGTTATAGCTAATTTCTGTAAGGAAATGTTGAGGTCAATCAATCTTTCTAGGTCTAAGTCTTTTACCCATGTGGGGTTGTCGAATTTGGTGATGAATTGTGGGAATTTGGTTGAGATTGATTTGTCAAATGCTACTGAGTTGAAGGATGTGAGTGCTGCTGCATTAGCTGAGGCAAAGAACTTGGAGACGGTGTGGTGTGTGGTTGGATGAGGTGTAAGTCTTTAATTACTGTATTGGACTGTTGGGTGTCGTTTCTTTGCTTGCAGGAAGCTCAGATTGCTTAGCCTGAGATGGTGTTTGGGTGTTGGTGATCTTGGTGTGGGGTTGATTGCAGTCAAGTGTAAGGAGATTAGGAGTTTGGATCTTTCTTACCTCTTGCCGGTATGGAGCGTAATTTCCTTCTTCCCTATAAATTTTGTGTTTCGATTATGTTTTGCCCTGTCTTTTGTGTTGTTTTATGTTTCTGTTTTCTGTCTGTTTCTTTCTGTTTTTCATGGCACGTTTAGTTTTGCTTTCTATACAGTCTTTGAGCATGTTTAGACAGTATGCTCGCGATTGGGTTGGTGTTCAGTTATTACTAATAATGTTTCAGGGTGAAATGATGTGTGTGTTCATGTTGTGAATCAATAATCACAGATTGTCTTTGTGTGATTCTTCTTATAGCTCTTTTGATTTCTCATTGTCTACTTGCTTTACATATTATATAGTCCTTTCATGAATCCTTGCTTCTGCCAGTACAAGTGACTGAGATCTCTAGCTTTGTAGTTACCAATTTGGTCATGGACTTGTTTTATTTGAATTTGAAATGTATCCTAATGTTAAAATATATGCATTTTATTTGTAGAACAATGTACTTTGGTGTGATCCATTTTATTCAGCTTTGGAGTGTTTAACCATGATTTAGTAGGTAATGTGCAGATTAAGCTGGCCAAGAAAGCATCATTATATATAAAATGCTAAGCCGTGTATAAATTTCTCATTGATATCCTTAACGAAGTCTATGAGAATTGTGACATCCATGACGGAGTGCGAATCGTCAAGGGTGGGTCAAGACAAGGAATGGCAAGCTTTAGCTTGGCAAGCTTTTGAAGAAGGGGTACACATGACATCTTAAGCGAATTCACAGCAGAATGGGAGAGAAGAACTTTGTGAGGATATTTTGCACAAGATTATTCTTCATTCTCTATCCTCCGTAAGGGAGGAAAACTTCATGAGTTTGCACTGGTCAACAAGTGCTGATATGTCTCAGGTTCAAAACTAGACGATATCTTCCTATCTGTGTAAGCTTTAGTATGCAAAATTACTCGGTATGTGTGCCGGTGGGAGGTAGCAGGTACTTGGTGGGTATGCTCAAGTTGGCCTGGACACCAATGTGATATGCTGACGCGTAACTCGGTCTCAATGCTGATTCTTTTTGAAATTGAACGGAAAATTTTCACAGAACATTAAATATTTAAGATTATTAAACATTTGCTAAAATTTTACATTTTCTTAACTAAGTTCATTCCTGTGTGTTGCGCTTTATCTAGTTGGGAGATATACAAGTACTTAAAAAGAGTCTGCTTATGCAATTTGCACATTTCTTGCACTTGGCATGCTTCTGGCCTTGAGTATGTCGAAAAGGAAATTAGTGCAGAGTCCAGCTTTTGAATCCTAATGAACACCTCTGCTCGACATCCCAGTGTATCTTCAGATGAATAATAATGTTTTTCTTATCATACTCATCCTGGAAAACTTTAAGTTATTGGAGGTTTTATGCTGTAGAGCATCTGTCTGTATTTTCTTGATATCTGCTCAGCTTAAGGATAGGGTGAGACCTAGCAAAAAATTTGTGTTTTTTAGCACCTTGATGATTTGTCTGATGTCCAGATCTCAATCACACGTGGTGACTGTCATAACATGCTTCTTTTTTCATCACTTGATATGGGAAAAGTTTCTTGTTTCATGGATTTCGAAGTCCTATCGACTTCTGAAGTACCCCAAACTGGATATGAGCTTAAATGGAGGGACTAGACAGTGAAGATTCATATCCCTGACCCCAAAGTTGCTTGAAATTAGGCATGATATGTTGTTGGTTTGGTAGTTTCCTCCTACAACTTCGGTCAGAACTAAATTCCAGATGTTACCAAGTCTCCCCTGACTGGCTGTATTATGAAGTTGTTATAATGTATCTGTTTTCTGTTTTTGTTATTACAATCCTACTCTTTTTCGTTGTCATTTTTTTTTGTTTTGTCCTAGGCTTTCTTTAATGATCATACAATAATGTGGTATCTCTTATTAATACAGATCACTATGAATGCTTTCATCATCTCGAAACTGCATATCTGGAAAATTGATTCTAGAGGCTGTTTTATGGAATTGATGATGACAGCCTTGCAGCCGCGAGCAGGCCTGCAATGTCACTGGAGGTTAGTACTTTTGGCAACTGTTTGAACTGGATTCTTCCACATTGCATCTCCTTTGATAAAAAAAACTGAATGATCAAAAATGAAGATCAGATTGATGTATGAAATTGCCCAAAGTCCCAGGGTCTTAAGCTCAATTGGCACAGGTTGAGGACTGTGACTTAAGTTACTAGTTCGAGCCCCTAGTCAATCGAATAAGTCGATTTAGTTGGAGAAGGGAGGAATGCCCCATCATCTCCCCCTAGGTGTCCGAAGGCTGCTGTTTGTGCCCTAAGGGTTGTATCCTAATGGATTTCTCAGTCATCAAGAAGAAATTGCCTTAAAAATTGTCAAATTGTCCTAGCTCCAAGCACTTCTTCTTTTAGATGTACATATATGGATTTTTTTCCTAATAGTCTAGTCAATAATTGGATATTACTGTGTTAACGCCACTCTAAGTATTCTGAGATAGTTAAAGAACTAGGTAACTCAGATTGTACGCATCCTTACCTAATCGTCAGATGTCCCAAAAAAGTGGATTATTGTGCAAGTCAAGTGTTGCCTTGAATGTATCATGCCTTTTGGTCCTTTTTTCCCTCTCAAATGACTTTTTCTTTGCAAGGTACTATTGACTAATGTCAGTGTATGTATGTT
This sequence comes from Solanum habrochaites, assembly GCA_027704765.1. Classification (NCBI taxonomy): domain Eukaryota; kingdom Viridiplantae; phylum Streptophyta; class Magnoliopsida; order Solanales; family Solanaceae; genus Solanum; species Solanum habrochaites. The sequence continues at coordinate 63,300,252 of JAKWJA010002498.1, forward strand.
GGCTCTTTTCAGAAACTTGATATGTCAAGCTGTCAGAATGTTAGTCATGTGGGTTTGTCATCTCTTACTAGCTGTGCTGGATGTCTGCGGCAACTTGTACTATCATATGGTTCTCCTGTAAGGGTTAAAGGACTTGAGCATCTTTCAGTAGTATTGTGTTTTTAATTTGATTGTTGATTTCAAATTACTACTGTTATTTCAGTTACAACACCTGCTGTCGCAGATAGCTTGCAGAAGCTTTCCTAGGTTTGCGTTGTCAAAACTAGGATGGTTTGCCAAGTGGTTACATGCTCTGGACTGATGGCTATTGGAATTGTGTGTCTCACTTAAAGAACTGAGCTTAAGTAAATGTGTGGGAGTGACAGATGAAGGTCTCTCCTCCCTCGTAACGAAGCACAAAGACTTAAGGAAGCTTGACATTACTTGTTGCCGCAAGATCACTTACATATCAATTTCCCATATAACGAATTCTTGTACCTCCCTTACTTCTCTTAGGATGGAGTCTTGTACTCTAGTTCCGAGAGAAGCTTTTGTTCTAATTGGACAGCGTTGCCAGTACCTTGAAGAGCTTGACCTTACAGACAATGAAATTGATGATGAAGGTCACCCCTTTACCTTAAAGGTCTCAGGCTTCTGTTGTAATTTTGAAAGTTCCACCTTTATATCTGACGGTGTCCTACATATGCAGGTTTGAAGAGCATTTCCAAGTGTGCCAGCCTTTCCAGCTTAAAGCTAGGGATCTGTTTGAATATAACCGATCAAGGTCTTATGCACATTGGCATGTGCTGCTCAAATCTTAAGGAGCTTGACTTATATAGGTATGTATTTCACAGTTCATGGGATATGTTATTTGAGATAGTGTAACTATATATCTTGTGTAGTTTTTGTTTATTTTTTATATTCTTTTCTTTTGTGATGGATTGGTTAAACTCACTTTTAATTACGGAGTACTAGAGATTGAGTGTGCTGATTAGTGGGTTATTATTCTTGACAGGTCTGCTGGAATTTCCGACTTGGGAATATTAGCAATCTCTCGTGGTTGTATTGGCCTTGAAATGATCAATATTGCCTATTGCAATCGTATTACTGATAGCTCATTCATATCTATATCGAAGTGTTCAAAGTTGAATACACTTGAAAGTCGAGGTTGTCCTCTTGTCACATCTTTAGGTCTTGCAGCTGTTGCTGTGGGATGTAAGCAGCTTACGACACTAGACATAAAAAATTGTCACAACATTGATGATGCTGGAATGATTCCACTTGCTCACTTCTTGACAAACCTCAAACAGGTAACCACAGTTTCTCTTTCGTTGACATTGACAAACTGGAGCATTGACATCTTATATAAATTGGCCATCTGTCTATTACACAGATAAATTTATCCTACACTTCAGTGACGGATGTGGGGCTGTTGTCTCTTGCCAGCATCAGCGGTCTACAGAACATGACAATCCTGCACCTCAAGGGTTTATCTCCCTGGTGGAGCTTAGTGAGCTGCAATGTTGCTTGTGCGGAATTACTAAGAGTTAAGCCTGCAGACATCATTTTAAATCATTGCTTACCTACAACCTCATCTTCACCATCTATAATCCTCGGGTTGTGTTGTTTTTTCAGTGGAGAGAGAAACCATTTCAGGTGTCTTTCTCATATTTATTTTTACCTACTTTTTCTCTGAAAATATGTGCTGTACTTCTATGGTTGTCGAAATATACAGGTTGTGTGAATCAATTAGAATTACATATTTTAGCAAAACATGACATGGTTATTACTTTATCTAGAGGATCAATGCAGTTTCAGTGGCTTTCTTGTTTGGCATTTAATTGAGACAATAAAATTACAGTTTTGATTATCTTGATGATGAAAATCACCTTTTTTTTCTTGGTCTAGTCATTAATTATCTTTCTTTAATTGGTGAACCACAGGCTGAAGTAGATCCAATATACTGGAAAATTCAGCTGGACAATTTAGAATGAAGACTTGAGCCCTCAATTTGAGCCATTTATGCGAGCGTCCTAAAATGGATAGTCGCCCCAGAGCCTCCGGAGTCCTTACTTCATCTGTTAGCACTTCATCAGGCAAGGTGCATTGTTTATGGCGACTGTTTTCCCTGTTAAGTGTCTGCAAACTTGTTCATCTGTCCATTCAGCCTTGCCCCAGCACATCAATCAATTTTTTTCAAAAAAAATGTTTATGAGATGATTAACAATCAAAATCATGTTTATTTTTTTAGCAAATCAATATCTGGTTGTGCAAGTTTATTCCTTTTGACTAATGTGGAATTTCACTTCCACGTGAGTTATCAAATGTACCCTCAATAAACATCATAGATTTCTTATAGGCTTTTGTTCAATCCCTTGGTGATTTCTTAAAGTAGGGTGGAAATAAGATAATGATCAGTAAGTCCCCAAACGAACAACTGACTTTGTTATAAAGAGGTTTGACTGTGTGAGTTATGCCATTGATCTCTCTAATGTTTAACATCACACCGTGATGCGAAAGAATCAATTCTTAATAAGCATTTGCTGACAACTTCTCTGGATATAAACAGCTATTCTTGTTCAATCAATTCACTTCATCAGATATAATGTTGTCAAGAAGTTCTGTGGCCATAGAGACTTTTAAACTAAAAGAGCACACTCCAATTTGAGACAACTTTCTTTACAACAGATAAAATTTTTGCACTCTGATTTCATTTCACAGGTATATGAAGGTTCTGTAGTTTTGATACATATGTCAATGATTCAAAACATACACAAAGAAGAGTAACAGATGTACATGGGCAGAATGAAGTTGATCAAAGAATTATCAGACTTGGAATTTCTAAAAGATGTGATCAAATGTAGGATTTATTTGAAAGCTTATGTCCAGAAATGAGAGCTGAGACTGCCAGAGCAAAGAATGCCAGGAACTCCATGCTAATTGCTGCTACTGAAGAATCTGTGAATATGTTGTCATTGTTTTCTCTCATCCTATTTGTCAGTGGCACAGCGGATGATGCAGCTGATAATAAGAAGTATGCTACTACCTGCAATTCCACACACAAAAAAGTAAGAATTCAATCAATTTTCATGTCTCACATCGATTGAATCAGATGAACTACCGTCAAGGCTTTGATTTCAAGATAAAAGGGCAATCACGAAGACACTTACTAGTGTCAAACTTCATGATCAGTAAATGAAATCAAGTTAGTATTAAGAACAAAATCAGAGAATGGAGTCAACTGGCATGAGAATCAAGCGAAGTAGAGACAGAAGACAAAAGAGCAAGATGTCGCAGAATGTGTGAGTTAAGCGCATATCACTAGTTAGAATCTTATCACGGACAAAAACCTAGTGTTTAAGTTAATAGAGAGACATACACATTACCTATCCAGTGTAATCGCACAAATAGGGTTTAGGAAGAGTGGTGCATATGCAGCCTTCCACTACCTAGTAAAGGTAAAAAGACCGTCTCTACTAGACCCTCAGCTCAGCTGACATTTCTTGGTTATAAGCAATTTTAATCAAGCTCTTCCCTTTTTCACAAATCTTGTTGACTACTATTCATCACATTTGTTGAATTCAATTGTTCATGTCAATGGAAAATGACCAACCTGATCACCGACGAAGCCAATTAAAGCTAATTTTTGCCGTGAAAAAGATTCCTTGCCAGTTGAAAGTTCTTGAATTTGTCTCAGAACTTGAAATCCTGTATATAATGAAGACAGAATTGCAATAGCCAACACATACCTGTTATGATCACAATCCCAAAATTCCATTCAATTTTCAACAAAAACATTAGCAAACAAATACGTAATACACCTCACTCCACTCGTCTCTACCGTGTCAGTTGAACAATCCAAACAGAAAAAAGTATTATTATACCAAAACGAAGCATAGACTAAAATTGGTAATACCTATATTCTTCATATTTATCAAAATCTTTCCAATCACCATGAGTATTACTAGCCATAACAATGAAAGCAATCAATGAGAAAACCAAAGCAAGTCCATGCAAAATTAAACAACCCCTTTTCACCAAATCTTCTCTCTTCCATCTCCTCACGATTTCAGAGACACCGGTGCTGATTTCCGGTGCCTGTGTCTCTCCATTTCCGGCTGCCGGAGGTGGAGTTGGTTCAGGCAAAACATCAGTCACCTTATGAGCATTTACATCAGTCATTTTCTTCCTCAAAATTAAGGCCTTAAATTATTAGACTGATAAACCAAATCAAGAATTATCGATAGATATTGGGAATTGGAAAGTGGAAGAAGAAGAAGAAGAATGAAAAAAAAAATGAGAACTTTTTTACAGAGACAACAAACAACTAGAATTATCTGTTATCTTTGCTGTATTTGACAGCTTAGTTTTGTCGCCATCTCAAAGTTAGCTCCAAATGAGAAAGCGATTCCTACGAAATATTTATTCGTATCTAAGCTTAAATCGAGATCTCTAATTACTGGAGAGCGACAATTTAATTTAATTCCAATTGTAATTATAGGAGGTAATGTTAAGGGGGGGAGGTGTTGCTCTTTTTACAAAACCAAAATGTTACTACCCTAATCATATTATTTCTTTCCCTTTTGATTAGTGATATTTTTCGTTTCAAGAGCAAATAATTTAAATTTAATTGCAATTTTACGCCTGAAAATTAATCAATTTTTTTTCACATAAAATATCTAGAATAGAAAGTATCTTAAAATCACAATAATTGACAGTTCAAAATATTAAAAAATATGTATTAAATTAGATAAATTAAATTTTGTTTGAATGTCCGAAATCCAAAAAGTTCATATAAATTAGAACAGAGGCACTAGTTGTTTTCTTTCTGTCCACAATTAATTGGTCGTACTTTTCATTTTTAGAATCAAACTATAAAAACGTGACTAACATTTTACGATATATTTTTCATCATATCGACACGTAAAATTTGTATTTATAGTACTTTTCGTATAATTTTTGTATATTTACTTTTTTTTTTTTAGAAAATATCAAATCAATGAAATCTAATTTAATTTTAAAAATTAATTAAATCAACTTTTAAAAAATGTAATATGATGGAGTATATTTCAATTTTAATTTGAGTAATATTTCAATTCAAATTAAATAGGATGGTTTTTATTGGCAACAAGAGTTCCAAAAGGAGTTGTTAAAAGCTTAAATGTGGGTGTTTCTAAATAACTCGAGTGGGTCCTGCTGAGTTAACTGATATTCCAAGTCATCGCAACTTTTTTTCTTTATAATGATTTTAATCGATACACGTCCATTGCTTATTTGACAATTATTTTTGCTTTTTATAACTTATATCGATATTTTTTAATTTTTTTTGTGTCTGATTGTTCCAGCACAATTTCAGATATGTGGATGTCTAGTAGGGGTGGGTTGTGGACATGGCATGATATGATACGATATTTAAAAGTTTTGATATTTGATTTTTAAAATATTATATCAGTATCATACTAATTAATTTGGTATGGTTTTGATATATTAAAATTTGATTTTAGAATTTTATAATATGGTAAATTAGTAATTATAATTCGTTCAACTTCGATTAGTATCTATTCGTATAAATAGACTATTATGATTTCGATAATTGAAAAAAATTCTTTAACTAGATCACACTAACACATTACAACCTGCAGAACATTATGCAGATAAAGTAAACCACTTTTTTATTAATCATTTAGCTTCAAATACATTTCAATCAAAATAGAGTAGTCAAAACAGTTAATTATACTACTATAGATTGCATATTTGTTAGTATTTCAATGATATATATGTTGTTTATATAACTATATACTTGGGTATAATATTCGACATTTCAATATGTTATATTTAAATATCAAATATCGTGTCGAATAGAAAAAGTAAAATATTATCATATACACATGTCCACAGCAAATACCACAATATCGAAGTTATAGTATTAAATGTCTAATGTTAGGTTTACTTACCGAAGTTTAGGAAGAAATAATTGAATTTTAATAGTCAAAATTCAGGTAAAAATGATTGTCAACTATCTATATACCGTTTAGGAAAAATTGGTTGACTTTCAATGCATTCTGAGTAAAAAAAAGTCATTCCAAAGCCTAAAATGCAAATATATTGAAATTATGATCAAAGTTCATAATATAAATATCTCTGATTTCCTTTATATATGAACTCACACCATATAATCTAAAGTTATTTTGAAGGCGTACAATTAATATCTTTACACGTTAAAAGTTTAAAATCGAATATGACTTAAATGTTGGCCTTGAAATCCAATGTACTCATAAAGTAAATCAGAAAGTAAAAAAAAAAAAGATTTTTAAATCTCGATATGTGTTTGGAATTAAAAATAGATAAAATATATTAAAATATTATTTAATTTTTTGTGGTCTTAAATTGTCATGTGAAAATGTTGAAATTAATGTATTATTTTTTTTAAACAAAGGAGAGCAGAATTTCTTTTTTCAAATGCAAAAATGAAAATTAAAACAAAGAAAATATAATTAAAACAATAATTCTACAAAAAAAATCTATGTTTTTGTTTTCCCGATCTTCTAAAAAAAAGATCTCACGACTTATTTGAATGAACCAGAAAATGGAGGAATGCTTCTGTGTATAATTACAAGATGGAAAAAGGGTTTGACATATATTTGTACAATTACTCAAATGATTCACATTTAGATTGAATAGATACACGTTATATATATACGAGGGTTATTATAAGAAAGATAAACAAGTAAATATTTGAATTTTCTGTGAATTTCTATTCTACGTATTAATCATATATCTTTTACTTATCGTCCTTAATTTTCCTTTGCTCATATTTTTTATCTATTATAATAAAAGAAATCAAAGACCAAAATAGCATGGTGTAACCCAAAAAAACAAAAAAAAGAAGTCAAGACCTAGCATGGGTTATTAGATGGAGGTTTATTTTTAAACCAATTTATTTTTGTATCTCTCTAATACTAATTTACTAGTACATTTTTTTTTTCCCCCACAAATCATGAATGTTATCTCATTGAGACAACATTCATGATTTTGCTCATCACCTTCGTGCCTCTCTTTTTTTTCTGATTTCCTTATAGGAATCGACATACTCATATCTAATCCTCACATTTAAATTAAATAAGGAACCTAATTAAGTTACTAATTAGTTTTTCTATGAAGATTATTACATGTCAATTACTGGTTTGATCTCCAAATCTCAAGATTACAAGATCTAATTGCAAGGTATATATATATATTATATTTAAAGTTTCATAGAGGGGTGCATGTTGTACATGTCAAAGGGGACACAAATTAGAACGCAAGAATCATCATAAAAATCATCATCATAGTTATTTTGAGGAGAAAAATAATAATAATGGGGAGCATAAAGAAGGTGAAGATGATTGTCAAAGCATAGTAGGAAGAGGAGATTTGGGTGCTAATATAAGGTTATGTGGATTTTCTAAATTTGTATCAATGTATAGTCAACAAGGTAAAAAAGGGATCAATCAAGATGCCATGACTGTTTGGGAGGTAATCTTTCTTTCTCATTACTTTACATTAAATTATTAAGGTGCCCCTTAAAGCAAACCTGGTGGACGAAGCATCTCGTGTTCATAGAGGGTCTAGGAAAGGACCGCACACATCTCTTAGACCCTTTTCTCCATCATTCTATATTCAATTCAACAATGTAACCCTAATAGATGCAAATTAAATCATTTTTATGATGAAAAGTAGTATAGTATGATGCATATTGTTATTGATATTATGTACTGACAATTAAGAATGATCCCTAAATTCATTTCATATAGAAAGTCAATTCAGTGGCGGGCCTAAGGGTGGTCGATTGAATCTTTTATCAAATTATATTTTACATTGATAGTTGAATAAAGTTGATACTAGGCAAGGTTTTAATGGTAATGGCAAAGAGGGTCCGAAAAGTACTTTAGGTCATGGGCTCGACTCTGAGCTCTGACGTTTTAGTAGTTATTGAATCCCCTTAACTCCGCCCCTGGTATCATTCATCTTGAAATCCTTATGACATTTATCTTGCTTATGGGTAGTAGTTTTATGTTCTAATTGGACACAGAAAATTCGCTACGTAGAGCATAAATTATGGTTTATTGTGTGAAAATGGAGGCAGGGGATTGATACTATTGTAACACGCTGTATATTATTGTTACAGAACTTTTGTGGACAGAAAGGTATGATCTTTTGTGGTGTATTTGATGGACACGGACCATCCGGCCACAAGGTGGCACGTTATGTTAGAGACACGTTACCTTCTAAACTTTCATCATCCAATGTGATCAGTGCCAACAGATGGGGTGCTGAAAAGGATGATGAATCTAACAACCCAGTCTTCGATGCATGGAAAGATAAATTTATCAAGTCTTTTAAAGAAATGGATGAAGAACTTGAAGGTGATGGCTCTATCGAAAGCTATTGCAGTGGTACAACTGCAGTGACTTTAATTAAACAGGTAAAAGAAAACATACTTGAAAGAACTTTAATATGTTAAACGAAACGATGGTTTCTTTGATCTTCTTGTTTATAATCTAAGGTGGCTAGATTTGCGTAATTTTCAGGGAGAACATTTGGTAGTTGGAAATTTAGGAGATTCTCGAGCTATTATTTGCACCAGGGATGACAAAAATGAGCTTGTTGCTAAGCAACTCACGGTAGACTTGAAGCCTAACCTCCCAGGTAGGGCTTTTTTACATTCTCAGTGTATTCTAATTGGTTATAGGAGATTCTTTAACAAATTTTAATTGCTATAGATAGTTAGTTATAGAGGAGGATCTATGATTCGGACTTTATGGGTTCTGTATTCTAGGACAACAACCTAAGTGTTAGTAACAAAGTTCTCAATATAGTTTTTGTACATATTAGTAAATATCTTATTACATATTAGAATTCGGACGCAAAGCTACTGAGTGCTGTCGAACCTGTATTGTTATAAGTCTAAAATTTTCCCTGGTTTAGCTGTTTGTTACCAGTCCTCCTTGTATGTGTATTTATCTTTAACTTACATTTCAAAAGTTATGTTATAAGATGGTTTCGTTTTTTTAATCTATTTTGTGCAATCATTTCATCAGCTGAATATGAAAGAATCAAAAGTTGTGAAGGAAGAGTAATGGCGATGGAGGAAGAACCAAATATATACAGAGTATGGATGCCTGATCAAGATTGCCCTGGCCTTGCCATGGCTAGAGCTTTCGGAGATTTTTTGCTTTGACAGACTTTTGGTCTCAGGTCGGTACCTGAAGTATATTACAGAAAGCTCACTGAAAAGATGATTCATTGTCTTGGCATCAGACGGGGGTAAGCTATACAGAATTCACCTTCATGATTTCCCTTGAAATCCTGTATTTTGCTAGAACTTGCGGAAAAGACCACGCAATCTTGCCTATGTGACTTTCTAAATGGTGAGGGTAACAATGTCCTTTGTGAGCCTTCGTTCAGTGTTATCTGACTATGGGGGGGGGGGGGGAGCGTCTAAGATTAAGTTTAAATGGAGAGATGGTTAGTGATGATTCATATACCGCTCCACCTGCTGAAGATTGTAGTTATAGTATATTTCCACATTAGTTTGTTCTAAGATAGCTTAAAATGGAGCCAAATGGTCTTGATTATTCATCTAGCCGACCCCATATTGTGTGATGTTGTAGTTATAGTATATCACTAAACTTGCTTCCCATCAAAATTCCAAATGAATTGCATCACGTCTCACGAGAAAGCTTCGGATTCCACATTTTCCAACAATAGAGCTAAGAAGTTGGATTTATAATTAAGTAATGATTCATAGTAGTCGCAGTCTAATATTAAACATAAACATTTTTTCTTGCATAATGCATATAATTCGAGTAAAAAGATTTAAAAGGCAGCTAATGCACATTGTCTTGTTTTTGGTGTATAGTTGTGGATGTTTTTAAAGCAACACATGAATGACCGGCTGTAAGCTTCAAGCAATGATAACGATCTATTGCAGCAAGACTTGTGGTGCATCATGCAGTTCGAGCCTGGAAATACAAGTACCCGTGTGCCAAAGTAGATGATTGTGCTGTTGTATGTTTGTTCTTGAAACGCCAGAAGCCTCTGCTAACGAAATCGTTGTCAGAAGTAACCGAGCTGAGCTTAAATTACTCAGAGATAGCAACCAGCAAAAACTACTCACCAAACTCCAAGATAGATGATGGTCTTGATACACTGCTAAATTATCAAGTCAAGGAAGAAAAAGATCCAAATGTTGCTACTGGACTTAATGATGATCATAAAAAGAGTTCTTCGAGACATGCTCGTTACCTTAGCAGAAGAAAATCTACGGTGAAATTTTGAGTCCATTGTAATGAAGCAGTAATGAGTAAAATTGAAAAGGAAAAAAAAGTTGTAAGCTACAAATTTGAATGAAATACGTGTATGTATTTTGGTTTGTATAGTAGTTAAAAAAAAAGATGACAAAATCAGGAATTGACACCTTGAAGAGTTGAAAAATATTATTGCTACTTGCTATATAACCTAGCTAATTAACTAGAAAGGAACATCACATTGTAATGAATCATGATAACAGCTCGGGTTGAAGATCGGGAGAAGTTTAAAAGATGAGAAAACCTAGCCGCTTCTGGTCAGGGTGAGGATAAGTTTGTGCTTCTTCACAAACTTATCCCCACAAATCCGACCTTGTAAGGCTAGTACTCGGTGTTCGTATATTCTATCATGTTCAGATTGACGACTAATATTAAAGTAACTAGTGAAGTAGTTTCCATAACATTACATTTTCTTCAATGGCTAATAGATTGATTGATCAATATTGTTCTATTATTTCTTTATGTCATATATTAATAACAAATTGATTGCACCTATAATTGAAATCTTAATCAAACCTTTTTCTTATAATAATCGTGAAATATTACTATACCAATAAAATAATAATAATACAATCGATAATTAATTAACATCTTTCGAGGTCAAAAAAGAATGTCAATTAGTCGAATATTAAAAAAGCGCGATCTTAGCTAGAATATTTCCATGGTGAATGTATGACGATTCCCTCATCATCCTTGTGAGCTCCAAATCAGTTGATTCAAAATTGGTACCTTGGTAAGACATTCTCATGCTAATCGCATTCTCTACTCTTCTCCACTATATTTTACAACAATCTAGCAAAAAATACATTTTTTTCTCTTTTTATTTTATGGGTTTTAAGATTATTCTTTTTAGTTTGCCAAAAACAACTAAAACTAGAGGCTATTATACAATAAAAGAGAGACCCCAAGAAGGTAAAAAGATAAAAAGAATTTACTAATAATCCATTGTAGACTTGCACTTTTCCTACTGTCCAAATGGTTAAAGTTTATGGTGGGTACTTACTTTGATTTTCAAAAGTAATTTTGCTTTAATGGTTAATCGTAACGTTTACAATGGTCAGAATGTTCCATTTTACCATGAACAAATAATATATTTCACATATAGTACAATTCTTCTTACCTCTCACGTCAAGGTTATAATATTTTTATCTCTCAGTTGTTACGGATTGTGGATTTTTTAGTCTCATAGTATGTCTCTCACATTAGGATTAATAGTATTTTTGATCCCTTAGTTGTTACTAAATTTTGTTACTAAATTTTGATTTTTAGTCCCTATAGTATGTCACTAACGACATTTTAACCTTCAATGTGAATACTGAATTGTGCACTTTAAATCCATTATTTGTGAATATCCACAACAAGACTATATTATTTCATTGGTAACTACTTAAATTATCCATGCCATTATGTCATTTTACATGGTTAACCCATCACCATATTACGACAATTGGTCGTATATAGTAGTCAAATATAAGAGTCCGAACTCCAAGGGTACAAAATATTAACAAAATTATTTCAAACGGTATATAAAATGTGTTATATTAATCAAACGGTAAATCGCTGTCCGTGCAGCGATTTACTTTTAGCTTGAAAGTAAAATCGCTGCTGAGGCCGCGATTTGGCAAAAAACAAAAATTTTAATAACAAAAGGAAATGCTGCCCAAGCAGCGATTTCAAAATGTTTTCTTCTTACAATCGCTACCTAGCCTCAGCAGGTCGATTTGATATATTTTTTAATTTTTTTTGTTTTTTAAATAAGGTATATCGCACCACTGGCACGATTTATAGAGAATTTTTTTTTTAAAAAAATCGTGCTGTGCCAGCGTATTATAAAAAAAAATATCTATTATTTCTAATATAAAGCGCTGCCTTAGCACGATTTATGTAAAAAAATATTTTTTTTTTGTAAATCTGCTGCTCTGGCAGCGATTTATAATCATTTTTTTTTTTTATAATCGCTGCATTGGCACGATTTATTTAAATTTTTTTTGTTTTATTAAAATCGCTGCAATACCCATTTTTTAAATTCAAAAAAATGAAAATGTTAAACAGCGATTTTATATATATCAAAAAATTATAATAGTTTTTAAATTTATGTATCTAAACTTCTAAGAAAAATCTACACTTATTTTAAAAAAATTAAAAATAATTAACGTAATAATATTTTTCTTTCTAAAAAAGATATTATATTGAATTTAAATTTTAATAATATTTATTCAAATAATCAATTTTTGTTTAACATAAAAAATTAAAAGGAAAAAATTATTTACTTTTTTTAAAACAAATTATAATGATTATAATATATCTATCTTAATCATATATATATATATTATCTATATAGATTATATATTTATATATATATCTCATCTATATATATAAAGTTCAGAGATCACATGACAATAGTAATACCCTTTGTTTTATTGTAATTTGAAAGAAAATATTCACATGTAATAGTACATCATACTTTGAATTCTTCAATTGGTACTTTCAATCTTTCATCTTCCAATCCAATGCTACTTTCATCTTCCACATTTTCCCCCCTTTTTTTAAAACAAAAAAAATTTTTCCCCCTTTTGGGTTTATTTCCTTCAAATTTTTCTAAAGTTCTTAAAAGCATTTTCTTTCTAAGTGAGTTTAATTTTATTTTATTTTTAATTTATTTTAATTTATTGTTTAAAGCTTTTAATATGATATTGGTTGATATAATTCAATCGTTTTGATACTTATATAATGTTAATTTTTCTTTTTATTTTGTTATAGATATGGATCCATCAATTTATTACTACAATTTCTCCTGGTCAGTAGAGCAATGATTCTAAAAATTCAAGTTCATCATCGTTCCTGAAGAATTTGGAATGGGTGAATAAAAGAAGGAGATATGTTTGCTTATATACGTTCTTTGGTGATATTGAATTTTGGCAACTTTAAAATATCATCTCATTACATTCTCGCATCCATGCCTCAATATTTTGAAAATTGGTGAATTTTAAAGGAAGTCTTTATTTTGGATTGTGGCCGTATGACTCCGGATTAATTTCTTTCTTCTCTATTAATTGAAAGACGGCGTCCGGAAACTCATAACTATAATTTCAATGCGCACTGGCGCTGCTACCATAACTTTACAAGATATTGGAATATTAATTCGATGGTAAGTAGAATGGTAGTCCAATGTTTAAATGGGAGCGATTCTTTAGGGATTAAGGTGACAAGAAATGATTTTTCAATTAACCGATGGTTCCCCGATACTTAAAAAGTTGTTTTTCTGGTGTTCGTAAAATTTGGTCAACAGATAAATTGATATATATCGCAGGTTTGGAAGTTCTAATGATAACTCAACTGAGCATGAGTTTCAACAAGATTAGATTACTTATTTATTATGGTTTGTGGGGATCAAATATTTCCGATAAATCTAATACCTAATATTAATTTGGACATTTTGACTGACATGAGAAATTTAGATTAATGTCAACTCAAGCATGGGGAATCGGGCCCGGCCGCTATAATCAGTATTTGTATAATTGGTTTATATGCCTGCATCCTGAAAAAATCAAATGAGTTGTGGAGTTCTCTCTTTAGTGCAGGTATACATATGTTGTTAATTAAATACTTTTTCTATATACTATAATATGCACTTTAAATTTAATTGCATTATAAGTAATGGTGATTATTTTTGTAGTTTGGCATGGAAAGAATTTTCGCCTGCAAAAACCTTGCCAAAGCCTCTAAGAACAATCAATTTGAGGCTTTAAACTTGCGCTTGCACGTAAATGGACGCGACTTAGAAGCATCAAAATGAGCACGAACTGTATCGTTGTGATTAGGGATGTATTGATAATCTAACTTGATGACAGGTAATTTAATCCTTATTAGTATCTTATACTTTGCATATTTTATTTTATTTTCATACATAATAATATCTTCCGGTAGATCTTTAAATGAACAATGGTACAAAACAAAATTATTTTGTAGATTGTTTCATTTGCAATCACTAAATATTTTTTTTTTCTGCCAATTTTTTTTTTTAATTAGCTTACTTAGTATTTTTTTATATTTATTTGGCAGCCTTATGCGGGATGATTGTATTAGGATTGCCTGAGTGGTTCGGTTTCAGGACAACGTGTCTGGATGGCACAGGTGCCACTGATTATGAATTTATCGTGAGTGGCACATGGTTAGTCTGGTGTTGTGAGACAGTTCGTTTATTTACAACATATATTCCTGGAACCCGTGATAACCCAATTTTCCGAATATCATTTAAAGCGTGATAAACGATCTAAAATAAACAAAAGATAGATATGCATATTAACTATACACAAAATATTTTAGGGGAATAACGTCAAAATCGTCTATTTCGACATCCATTTGCTAAAGTGATTCAAAACAGATTAGCTTTCGTTGTACATGAGGTATACCCGCATGGTCATTGTAAAGCCCAACATGTTGTAACAAACAGGGTCTCTAACACAATGCAGGAGGACATGGGCATTAGTATGTTATTACAGAAATTTTAAATTATTATGTCAATCTTTAATTATTTTTTTTATCTATTTGTTTTATTCATTATAGGCTAGGGTCATGAATGCAGTATCGTCGAGCTCGATGATTGAAATGATGAAATCAATCTAATTAAATGAACAATATGCATCGGAAGTCGCTCGTATTTCAATGGAGTCCAATGAAGGCGGCCTTTCAGTAAGAACGCGATTGACTTTGATTCTGATTACATCCTCCCCACTCAATAACAATGAACCTCACCACCAGTACATTATCTCGTCTGATCATGACAAACCAACACCGCGGAGGGTGCTGCTCGTCGAGGTAAGGACCCACTGGTGAACAACTGATTTTTCTGCAGGGCCCTCTAACACTAATTGGCGACTCCCGAGGGCCCCTTATTATCTCCACTTTGATTTTCTGTAGGGCCCTCTAACACTAAATGACCGAAATTTTCTAGTCAGCAAACATTGATTGTAACTCGCAGGTTCCAATATCTGGGTTTTGCCAACAAGCTTTTTAGTGGTTGCTCAATATGGTTTTCCCAGGTTGGCGTGCATTTCCGATACATAATTCGCATTTGGTGGAAGATTGAATTTTCGAATGTAAGTATAATTATTTTCATACAATTTTTTAACTTTTTATAATTTTTTTTATTTTATTGCATGTTTATTTGATTATATTATGTTATAATAGGATGGTATTGAGGTAACTGCGTTTATGATTCAAGTATTTAACATGCTGGGGCTTCACAAATTAGTTCTTAATAGACAAATCCCCTCGGAGAGACATCTAGGCTACACCAAAATCAACTAGATGTGGAACAGGCCGTCACGATCAAACTGAGAAGATTTTGAAAAGAAGATGAAATGAAGAAAAGAAGTGAGCAGAAGATTAGAAGATTCGGATTCAGAAGAATAATTTTTTTATCACCTTTGATTCTAACGGCTGAAGATATCGAATTTTGAAATATGTAAATTTTGTTGTTTCGGGCAAGTTTGAACAAGTAATGAGATTCATTTCCTTTTTTTTAATTTATTATGTTTGAACAAGGTGTAGGCATTTTTACTTTTTCATAAGTAAACGCTGCAAACCGGCAGCGATTTTACGGGGGGGTGTGAGGAATCAAAATTTATATACCGTTTTTGAATTTTGTTAATATTTTGGTACCTTTGATTTCGACTCTCAAATAGAACAAAATTTTCTACATACAGGGATTAATAACATCATTCATTTTAAATTGATAAGACTAAATATATTGATATATCCCTAATGACTTAAAGGAAATGTATCAATTATCTACTTTTCGTCGACCAAAAGCTGTTGTATCCCCACACATCATGTAGTTGTGGATGATTTATCTAACGGCCTAATAACTAAAGGTGCTCTGTAACTTGCTTTAAAATCATATTTAATGCCTTCAATTTGGACTGTAACACTATAGACACTTAAACTTGTATAAAGTTTGACAAATAGACCCATATGTCCTACATGTCATCCTACTTGTCATTTTTTGTCCCAACGGGTGTCCTACATGTATGTGTCATGTAGACCTCATTCGTTTATTTATTTAAATAGAATTTGAATAGTTAAAAGTGTCCTGTTTTTGCATTATGAAGTATGGAGGTCAAGTTAAAATTTAAGCAAGTTTAGTGTCCTCAATATATTGTTATGCTTATCTAAACGAAAATACTTATTCACATCTGTTATGGCCGAGCTTATTTTCATCAATAATGACAAGGTTATAAATGTTGAGAATCTCATTAATTGAAAATTATCAAAAATCGTTTACAAAAAATACGGATGCCAATATCTTTTTGCCAATTTTTTTATTGACTGCCGTTAAGACGTTATCTATAGAGTCAGTTAGCCCTCACGGCTAAAATAGTCCATTTTGAAGGTCAAACGAGCCCCAAAATAGGTAAACCCTTTATTTTGCCGATTTTCGTGTATTATAGTCCATGATCTTTTTTGGTGATCCATAATTTCGACGTCTTTTTTGCTCAATTTTTTGTTGACATCCATTATGACGTTAGTTATGGGGCCAGTAGGCCCTCACGGCCAAAATAACTCATTTTGAAGGTCAAACGAGCCACGAAATACGAAAGTCCACCATTTTACCGATTTTCGTGTGCTACAGTCCATAGATTTTTGGTGATCCAGAATTTCGATGTCTTTTTTGCCCAAATTTTTCGTGGTCGTCCGTTAAGACGTTACCTATGTAGCCAGTTGGCCCTAACGGCCAAAACGTCCAATTTTTACTGTCAAATAAGCCCCGAAGCAGGTAAGCCCTATTTTGTCGATTTTCATATACTACAGTGCATGAATTTTTGGTGATTTAGAATTTCGACGTCATTTTTGCCCGAATTTTGTGGATGTCCATTAAGACATTATCTATGGAGCTAGTTGACTCTGACAGCCAAAACAACTCAATTCCGAAGGTCAAATGAGCCCCCAGGCATGAAAACCCCTCATTAACGATTTCCGTATGTATAGAGTCCCGATCTTTTATCTTTTTTGGTGTCTAAAATTCCGACGTCTTTTTGTCCAAAGTTTTATGAACTCCTTTAAGACTTTATTATGGACTCAGTGTTGTCCAAAACGGACGCACGATCCATTTTTAAGTCAAACGAGCCCCCGAGCAGGTAAATCCCTCTATTTTGTCAATTTTCGTGTGCTATACTACATGAATTTTTGGTGATCCGAAATTCCGACATTATTTTTGCCTAAATTATTCGTAGACATCTGTTATAACGTTATATATGGAGTCAGTTGGCCCTGACGGACAAAACAGATTTATTTGAAGCTCAAACAAGCCCAGAGTAGGAAAATCTCTTATTTTACCAATTTTCATGTGCTATAGTCCACAATTTTTTTTGTGATCAAGAATTCTGACGTCTTCTTTATCCAATTTTTTCTGAACTTCCGTTAAGACGTATCTATAGAGCTAGTTGACCCTGACAGCCAA
Organism: Solanum habrochaites; assembly: GCA_027704765.1. Classification (NCBI taxonomy): domain Eukaryota; kingdom Viridiplantae; phylum Streptophyta; class Magnoliopsida; order Solanales; family Solanaceae; genus Solanum; species Solanum habrochaites. The sequence continues at coordinate 63,318,042 of JAKWJA010002498.1, forward strand.
AACGATCCATTTTGAAGGTCAAACGAGTCTCGTAGCACGTAAATCCCCCATTTTTCTGATTTTCGTGTGCTATAATCTATCAATTTTTGTTGATCCAGAATTTCGATGTCGTTCTTGCCCAACTTTTTTATGGACGTCCGTTAAGACATTAGTTATAGAGCTAGTTTGCCCTCACGGCCAAAACAACCTATTTTCAAGGTCAAACGAGCCCGAAGTAGGTAAATCCCATTATGTCAATTTTCATGTACTAGTCTATGGATTTTCTGTGATCCCGAATTTCGATATTACTTTTACCCAAATTTTTTGTGGACGTCCGTTAATACGTTATTTATGGAGCTAGTTGGCCTAGGCGGCCGAGACGACTCATTTTGAAGGTCAAACGAGCCCGTAGCAGGTAAGCCCCTCATTTTGCCAATTTTCTTGTGCTATAGTCCACGATCTTTTTTGGTGATCAAAATTCTGACGTTTTTTATCCAAATTTTTGTATACGTCCATTAAACATTACTCATGGAGCAGTTGGCCCTGATGACCAAACAACCCATTTTGAAAGGTCAATTAACACCGGAGCAGGTAAACCCCCTCATTTTGCTAATTTTCGTGTGATATAGTACATGAATTTTCGGCGATCTAGCATTCCAACATTGTTTTTTGTCCAAATATTTCGTGGACATCTGTTAAGACATTAGCCATGGAGTCAGTTGAGCCCGACAGCCAGAATGGCCTATTTTCAAGGTCAAACAAGGTCCAAAACAAGTAAACCCCATTTTTTCGATTTTGTGTACTATGGTTCGTGAAATTTTGGTTATCTAGAATTTTGACGTCATTCTTGCCCAAATTTTTCGTGGACATCCATTAAGACGTTGTCTATGGATCCAGTTGGTCCTGATGGCCAAAACGACCTATTTAGAAGGTCAAACAAGCCCTATTTCAGGTAAATCCTTATTTGTTGATTTTCGTGTTCAAAGTCCACAATCATTTTTGGTGATTTAGGGTTTTGACGTCTTTTCTGCCCAAATTTTTTGTGGATGTCCGCTAATACGTTAGTATGAATTAGTTAGTTCTGACGGCCAAAATTACCCATAATGAAGATCAAACGAGCCTCAGAGTAGGTAAACTCTTTATTATACTATGCATTATAGTCTATGGATTTTTGGTGATCTAGAATTATGACGTATTTTTTGCTCAATATTTTTGTAGACGTTTGTTAAGACATTAGTTATGGATTCAGTTGGACCTGACAGCCGAAACGACTCATTTTAGAGGTCAAACGAGCCCCTGAGAAGGTAACCCCTCAATTTTATCAATTTTATTGTGTTACAAGTCAATGAATTTTTGGTGATTTTGAATTCCAGTGTCTTTTTTGCCCAAAAATTTCATGAACGTCCGCTAAGACGTTATCTATGGATCCAAATTGATTTGACGGCAAAAACGAGCCATTTTAAAGGTCAAACAAGTCGCGAAGCAGATAAATCTCATTTTACCAATTTTCGTGTACTATATATTTCATGTAGTTTTGATGATTTGGAATTCTGACATCTGTTTTGCCAAAAAATTTCGTGAATGTCAGTTAAGACATTATCTATTGAGTCAGGCGGTCCGGACGGCCAAAATAATCCATTCTGAAGGTCAAACGAGCTTCAAAGCAAGTAAACTCCTAATTTTATCGATTTTTGTGTACTAGAGTCCACGATCTTTTTTAGTGATCCAGAATCTATTTATTTTGCTCAAATTTTTCGTGGACATCCTTTAAGATGTTATCTATGAAGCCAGTTTTCCCTGACGGCTAAAACATTTCATTTTCAATGTCAAACGATCCCCGAAATAGGTAAACTCCATTTTACCAATTTTCGTGTACTATAGTCTATATATTTTGGGTGATCCAAAATTTTGACGTTATTTTTTGTCATATTTTCCGTGGACGTCAGTTAAGACATTATCTATGTGCTAGTTGACCCTAATGGTCAAAACGATCTATTTTGAAGGTCAAACGAGCCTCAGAGTTGTTAAACCCCTATTTTGTCAATTTTCGTTGCTTAGTCCATAATTTTTTCGGTGATCCAGAATTTTGATGTCTTTTTTGCCCAAATTTTTGTGGACATTTGTTAAGACGTTAGTTATGAAGCCAGTTGATCATGACAGCCAAAATGACTTATTTTGAAGGTCAAATGAGCCCCGGAGCAGGTAAATCGTACATTTTGCTAATTTTGTGTTGGTATAAATAGTTTTGTTGATCCAAAAATTCGACGTCTTTTTTGCCCATAATTTGTTGTGGACGTCCGTTTGAGATGTTGGTTAGGAGTCGTTGGCCCCTGATGGGTCCCCCCCAAAATGCCTATAACAAGGTCAACAATGACCCAAAGCAGGTAAATCTTATTTTATCAATTTTCGTGTATAACAGTCCACATGTTTTTGGTGATTCGGAATTTTAATGTCATTTTTGCCCAAATTTTTTGTGGAGGTCCGTTAAGACGTCATCTATGGAGCCAGTTGGCCCCAACGACAAAAAATGCCCATTTTGAATATCAAACGATCTCCGCAGCAGGTAAACCCCCTATTTTATCGATTTTCGTGTGCTATACTTCACGATCTTTTTTGGTGATCCAGAATTTTGATGTCTTTTTTGCCTAAATTTTTTGTGGATGTCCGTCAAGACGTCAGTTATGGAGCTAGTTGACCCTGACGGCTAAAACGATCCATTTTGAAGGTCAAACGATCTCTGGAGCAGGTAAAACACCCATTTTGCCGATTTTCGTGTATTATAGTTCATGGACTTTTGGTGATCCAGAATTACGATGTCTTTTTTGCCCAAAATTTTTCGTAAACGTCCGTTAAAACGTTAACTATGGATCTAGTTGACCCTGATAGCCAAAACGACTCATTTTATGGACGTTGTTAAGATGTTACCTATGGAGCCATTTATAGTTTTAATTATTAAAGTTGAATTCTAGAAATACCAAACCAAATATCGAATGTCCATCCTAAAAATCCCATGTCATATCATATGTTTACTTACCATATGTTAGTATCCTCTAAGCATATCATAGCTAATTGATCTAACTGAATTCACCAAGAACTCAAAGTTGAAATTTTGACTATTTATTTAGTTTTAGGGTGTGTTTGGCATAGAAGAACTCACAATTAAATACAAAGAAAACCATTAAATTTTGAAATTTAAAATAATCAAATAATTTGAATTCTTAAAGAAATTCATATATATCAAAAGGTGAAATAGAATCGTAGAATAATTGTTAGGTAATTTTTTCAAAATAAATAAATATCACATAAAAATTTTTTTTTTTTTAAAAAAAAGAGGTTACAGTTTGTCAGTTGGGTGTGTTAGTTTGTTCGCATTAAGTACTTGGAGTGAAATTTCGCGCCTCTTTTAGTTAAAAGTGAAAACTCTCAGGTAATTTTCCTTTTCTTCTCCAGTTCTCATTGTCAATATTCGCTTTGATGCAATTGACAACTTACTTCGATTTTTTATAGGTATATTGGGTTCAGATAACTTGTGCTCATAATTGGTATAACAACAATACTCTCTTGTTGAGCAAGGAAATCATACATTACGTCGATTTTTGCTACTGTGACTGTCTTGCTATGTTATAAATCCTTGGATTTAAGCATTTGATGTGATTCCTCTGTACTTTTTACTGAGCGATTTTAGTCTATGTGAAAGTTTTTCCTTGTTTGATTTTGGTATTTAGTCTTCGGATTTTGATTCATTTCTATCTGTATCATATGCATTTAGTTGTTGATTGACTTGACAGCTTTGTTGGATTTATTATTGAGGTCCGTGTTCGTACTTAATTGTTTTGACAATTTAAAAATTCCTGTGCTTTGTCTAGCTTGATTATAGTGTCGCTCGATTTTTCATTTTAACAGTTTCCTGATTATTTAGTTCTGCTGTTCATATGGATTTTTCAGGATGTGGGAAAAGAAAAGAACCTTTAGAAATCTGCCAAGAGATCAACTAGGCGGTGTTATATTTGGGTGTACCAATGATACAATAAGAGAGTGTCTCGAAAAGCAACTAGTAGGTCAGTTAATATATTGTCCTTCGATAAAAAAAAAATTAGGACAATGGCTCGTTGTTAATTATATACATTTTGAAATCTTTGACAGGTTTGCCTAGCGCACACTTTATATATGTGAAAAATGTAAATCCTGGTTTGCCAGTGTTCTTGTTCAACTACAACGATAAGAAGCTCCACGGAATCTTTGAGGCTGCAAGCTCTGGTCAAATGCAAATCAATCCATATCTTTGGAAAAAAGTGGTGATGAAAGACCAACATGTTCCTGCACCGGTTCATCATAGCAGTGTTTTTCTTTTTGCTTTATCTGCTTATGTTTTGATGTCATTTGTTGGCAAAAGATTGACGAACCTACTCGAAATAAATTTTAGCCAGAGATAAACTTGATCTTTTTCTGTACTTCGAAGACAAACGCTAAAAGTCTGAAAGAGAACTTGGAACGAAACAACCTATATATTATCTAGTAAACAGGAACATACTAAAGTACTGCACTAACATCATTATATTTTGAATCAGTCAACTAACACTTGGGTTTTGGTGGGGGGTGGGTTATATTATATGAAGGATTATCTCTGAACTCACTTTTCTTTTGAAGGTTCAGATACGTGTCCTCTTCCTGTGTAAACCACTGCCAGAAGATATGTTTTGACCCAATAATTAAGATAACTATTTTGCGGCAGCTCATTTCTTGGTTGAGCTAGATCATCCTCAATCTATTAAATTGATCTCGCAACTCTCATCTCTTGCATAGCCCCGATTAGCACCAGCATTATCCAGCATCTGGAGAAGTATAATCCAAACTTCACCGCAACAACAAGATTAGCAGAAATCAGATGTTCTGACCACAAAACTTGAAAATAAGCCATCGTTCATGATTTCTCAATCTGATTGGATTAGAATATTTCATATATATGAAACGTCAAAGAATAAGCTCTTAATCTTGAACGCTCACGCTCTCCCGAAACAGGCATGCAGAGGACAACACCAATGAAGGGATAAGTTTATAATGATTTGTAAGCATGATCAAGCAAGGTTTTGTGGAACCACCAGCCTCCTGGAGAGAAAGAATGAGAGGCGATTGTGACTTTGGCTGGTTACTCCTCCTTTGGTAGCGCAGGTTTCATCATCCTTCTTGTACACGTGCCAATTTTCGTCAACCATTTTTTCTCTAGATGTTCTTATGACTTCAATATCTTCTTTTGTTCGCGCTGAAAGAAGTTGAAAGAACTGACTGCGTTTTAAGGAAAGTCAAAACCCAAAAAGTGACGGGCCTGGAGAAGAAGCTGGTAAAAACCTTATCTCTGTATATCTTGGTTTATGGGAGGTATATATTCTATGCTAATAACCACTTAAGAGCTTGGATTCTGCTTCTTCTTTAAAGTAGAATGAAATCATGAATAATAAGCTACGAGTTTCACGATGATATACCAAAAAAATGCTAGTAATATTACTAAAAAGAGGAATATAAGATTATTATCATATAATTTCGGATATGTAACCTGGACAGGAAAAAGTATATTGAACATATTGCTATTTACTATATACAAAGAGTGAACCCTCAGGATAGTTGATGATTTATTCTTACTCCTATTTCAAGATTTCAATATTTTCCCCTTTTTTAATTTCCTCCTTGTCTTCACATGGAATTCAGGCTAATGCAAATAGAAATTAACCTGCTAAAAGGTAGATTTTGATGTGGAGTCCAAATCCCACTTGTATACACATGATAGTGAAATGTGTTGAGTCCCAGACTTATATTTCGTGATGAGTCAATCATCCTAGCTGGGGATCAGATGGTAATAACTGGCTATCGGGCCCTTGGACTTTAAACTCACTTTTGAGTAATGTTTTCAAGCACTTAAGCCAATGCCTTCATTTTTTGTCGTAATTTTGCAGTTTGTAATCTGAGTAGAGAAGTATATTATTTGGGGAAAATTTAGAATTGTGGACGATACAGTAAATGCCAGTAGTCCCTCCCTTCACATACCTTCCTCGCCCCTTTTCTCTTTAGTTGCTGATACTAATGCCCTTCTCGATTCTTGTGAAGTTGCATCGTTAACCCAGCAATGATATGTGGACCTGCATACCTCATTTGAAAAAGAGAACATTAACTTATCGGGAGCTACTTTTGAGGACAAGATATTTACCATGGTTGTGGAATGGGACTGAATACTTTGGCAAAAGTTGAAATTATATCCTCAAGTAGCGTCGATGGATTTCTGCACGATCCATGGTGGCAGAAGGTTATTATATTCCTGCTTACACTTTCCGATAGGTTTTTAAAAGGGCAAAAGCATATGAACAACTTTAGACTTACTTGTTCCAATTGCTCATATTAGCTCCTCTGACATATTGTCAACCATTCATGCAGCATTTCTCTGCAGCACAACAATTCAATGGTGCAATTATATGTGTTGGGTGGATTTGATGGAGACACATATTGTGGCGTAAGTATACTGAATTACTGTTTCTAATTTCTTATAATGTATGCCCAAATGACTTGACATTATGGGCTCATTCCCTGAGACCTGAGAGTTGCCTTGTAGTTTTTCCAACCACGTCTTTTTAGTCTACATTTTTCTGATAGAAATCTGCAACTTCTTTTATTTCATTCAATCGGAAGATTATCTTCACATGTGAAAGTAGTTGAGTCTTGTTTTTCAGTTTTCTGCTGTGTTTCTCCTGTAGCATCTTTCTTATTAGCTGTCACCTCAGGACTGCTGAAAGGTTTGACCCCAGAGAACATGCGCGGACAAAAATTGGGAGTATGAGAACAAAAAGAGCATCTCACGCGTTGGTTCCTTTGGGGGGAAAGTTGTATGTGGACCTCTTCTTGCTTATTTGTATTAAAGATAATAGTTAGTTAACAATTAGTTGAGTAATTAGTTGTTAGTTGAGTAATTAGTTGATACAGCTTAAAAGTTAGTTAGGAATATAAGTTAGTTGTAACTGATTGTAGAATTGGTTAGAATCATGTAGGTGTACAAGTGATGTATATATATATGAGTATAATGATCAGATAAAGACTACTCAATACAAACATTACATTTCGCTATACATTGTTAGTTTTCTTTTCTTCTCTGAACGTTACTTTCTTCTCTGCACACAAACCTCCATTGAAGGAGTTAAGCAGCTAAGTCCATGACCTGTCCCAATTTTTCTTCTTGTTTATTCACTTTTAGCTCATGGTTGCTCTTTAGATAGCACTTGTTTGGCTCTGATGGTCTCGAATGATGTTCCAAGAGTGAGATAATGATCCCCATCATGGACTGGATGATTGGATGAACCATGACCTACTCAAGGTTAGTAACTGCTACTGCTCTAAAGGAGTCCATTTAATGTCATTGGAGGGGCTCAATCTGATAATGAAGTACTAGACACGGGTACATAATATTTTTTATTTTATTGTCTTGCTATGTGTAGCTTCCACTACATATGTGATTCCATTTATCAATACTCCTCTTTGTGATTGCAGATTGAATGTTACAAGGAAGGCACTGGTTGGGAAAAGGTGCTTGTCCTCTGCTATAGTTTTGGAGGAAGATTGAAATCTTCATTCTTAAGTACTCAAGCTCTCTCTTCTTATGGGCACCCTTTGTTCAATATCTGTTGTTTTGCTCTAATGAATAGACTAACAAACATCTGTTGTTTTGCTCTAATGAATAGACTTAATGCTTGAAAGCATTTTAAACATTCCATGAACTTTTCTTTGTATAAGAAAACAGAAAATGGTCAAGCTTATAGCCAATGCATGGTACAGCTTTGTAGTAGTACTGTCCCTGCCACATCTTTCTAAGGCAAAACTTGTTCACAATACTTTATTGTTTTTTCATCAGTAAACTTGTTGTCTATCATAAAATCAGGGTATGGCATTGAGTTTTAGGAGGTTTTTGATGATCATTTCTATCTGCTTATAATCACAGAACATCAAACGTAAAAAAGCTCCCAAAATGTTGAAGGATATATATGTACCATTGTATCAATGCTGATTTGAGAAACTCGGAGTTTGCATGAGCCATTGTGGTGTCATGAACCTTGATGAAAAGATCTAAATTGGTGTGTCTCTCCACAACACAACATACAAATAGACACATATAGACATGATTTTAAACTCTAAACATAAGGTGTCTAGTAGTGAACTACTGTAATAAAATACGGTTGAAGATACATCATAGAACTTGATACATATAAATGTACTTCGGTATGATATTTTTATGTATCAATTACATTTATATTGAACATGATAAACACTAATTGAAAATTCAACAAAATTAGGGTTTTGTACCGATACCGTAAATATGAACATGATACATTGCATAACAACGAAAGCTATTGTAACAGTGATGTATTAGATCAGTTATAACACTAACAAACAATGTTTTCAAAAATGAGTCCCAAGGCGAGTCTCATGGGGCATACCAAAAACGCTCTGGAGCGTAAATTAAAAAAGTAGATCCATAAGGTGTAAGTCCTAAAATTTAAAGCGTAAGTCCTGGTGTAAGAACGTACGTCCGGGCGTTTTTAATTTATTTTTTTAATTGGTTTTGCTTTAAATCATATTTTTGTTATTGGTGTAATATATTTCTCAAACAATAATTATAATATTGTTTTCTTTATTATTGATTATAAATACTTATCTCAAATAAAAATCATAAATCATTGAAAGATTTATTTTTGCTTATTTTATTAGTAATAAAACTATAAAATTGAATATACATGAGGCTACGCCCCGTAGATCCATGAGACTTACGCCCCGTGTCTCGAGGCTTACACCTCGCCCCACACGGTATAAAACGCCTCGCCTCACACCCCTCCTTTTAAAACACTGCTAACAAATGCTAATTTAATGTATCATAAAGTTGAAACGAAGACATTAGACATAAATTTATGAATCAAAATTAACTAGGTACATTAAAAATATGAGCCTTGGATAGAGCGTGGTGTTGAAACAAAGGCATTACACATTAAATTGTGAATCAAAATCAATTAGATATATTGAAAATATAAACCTTGTGTAGAGAAGATTGTTTAGTAATATATTCTACTTTCCATTTTTTTTATCTTTCTCGATGGGTAATTTAGAACTTGCAATGCATCTTTCATCGATTTTGAATCACAAACACGAAGGCTGAGATCTTCCGTTTGTGAATCTAATTGGGTAAGACCAATATCAAACGATGGACCAGAACCCATATGTATGTAAAAAAACAAAAAATTGGAAAAAATCAACAATGTGATTTGTTGAGAGCAAAAAAGAGAAGTGATGAAGAGATCCTTCTACACTTTCTCCTTTTCTCTGTATCAACTCCCGTAACTTTTTCTTTTAACTTTCTACAATGACGTCAATCATGAAACTTGACCCAAAATCCTTACCGGAGTCATCAACAACTCGACCTTTATTCCTTTAATTTTTGAAGGTTTTTTCCCCAGTCATTTGTTTTTCCTTTTTCTTAATTTTATGTCATTACATTCTTTGCATTTAAGAGTTCAAGATACATTTTTCTTATCTACTTCTCGTGTATATTCACTATATTAATGAAGCTATAACTTTTCATTGTCGTATGACAAAAATTGATTCATCTCTTTTCTTCCGTTTCTTTTGCTTCGTGTTGCTCGACAATGCTTTCTGAAGATCGTCCCTGGACCTATATACTTATCATATATATATAAAGAACAAGGAAGAACAAAAATATTTAACGTGGTTCTGATCTAAATGATCCTATGGTCCACAAAAACCAACCTGAACTTCAAATCAACCAATATTTTATTTTTACTCTACAAAGATACAAGTGAAATACTACAGAGAGATAGAAACAATTGCCTTAGACGGTGAGAGGGCAATGATAGGATGTTTTTGAAAATAAATTAAAGCTACCTTTTATAGAATGAATTCATCCTATGATCATCCATGACATCACTATGTGTCAAAAATGTCAAGGTTAAAATAATGAACCCTTTTTTATGGTTTTGCCTAAATTTCACACCTACCAAAATACTCTCTTTGACTTTATTTGTACTAATGATCTTCCTACCAATATTCATGTTATTCAATCTTCTTCCATTTAGTTTGATCCCACAAAACCAACCAACTCTTAGAGTTGCATCGATTGATGCATACTCCCGCCACATTCCTTGCATGTGAAAACTTTTCAAGCGGGACTTTTTGATCACCATGTCTGCAGGCGTTATCGTCTGTGTTACCTTCTCAATCCTTGATAGCTCCTCTTCTAGACAATCTCGAATAAAAATGGAATCTATATCAATGTGTTTTGGGTGCGCTCATGAAATCTTTGATTTTAATCAATTGAATAACATTTGACTATCCATCTTAGAATTGATTCAGGCTGAACCGATTCCAATTATTCCACCAACCTTTAAAAACCAATAGCTTTTTTCACCGCTCATGCTTGCATATATCTGCCTCTGTTGTACAACAAAGCGACAATCGACTGTAATTCGAATTTCCAACTGACTTCACTGCCAATGAGATTAAAGATGGATCCGTTGTAGACTTCTTCGATCAAGATCTCTGCAATATCAGAATCTACATAACTGAGAATGAAATACCTCACTTATCGCAGAAGGTTGGTCCACATTAGGAGCTTTCTTTTGATATAGCGCAAATATCACTTGATAGCTTACTCAGTGCCTTTTTCCTGGTTTGCTATTTCATGCTTACCACACTTACAAATTGCAAATATTTGGACGTGTGCACACGCATAGTATTATGTGCTAACCTACTGCGCTCAACATAGGAACCTTTGACAGTGCTCCACCTCATCCATATATTGAGGCTTTTAAAACTCTGAAAGTGGAAATGGGAGTCCACAATTGTGTACTTACAATGCTTGCTCATATTCAATTTAATCGCCAAGACTCGTTTTCGATGTACCTTTTTGAGAAAGATGTACCATAACATCCATTTTCTCTTCTCTGAAATCTCCATTTCCAAAAATTTCTTGCAACGCCCAACCCTTCATGTCAAATTCCTTGTTCACACAGTTTCTTTAAAATATTTATCTCTATGATGTTGTTAGCAGCAATACATATCATCAACTACACAAAGATAAATCAATAAAATTACCAGACATCTTTCTTGTGATACAACAACTAACCAAATGCACTTCTTCAAAATCATGTAAGTTATGAGTGCATCAACTCTCTTGTACTTGTCCTAGGGATTGTTTCAAACCATACAAGACTTCTTCGATTTGCATACATGGTCTTCTCTCTTTTTCCTTCAGCTAGGAACCTTAATTTGATCCCTATAGATTGTTTTTTTTCTAGATCACCATGACCATTCAAAAGCAGTTTTGACATCAGCTGTTAGTGGCTCTAACTTTAAATTGTGCAACCCATACTATTCATCCGCGAATTGGCATGTTTTCACGACTGGAGAGACATTATCCTTTAGCTTCTCGTTGTCTCGTTTCTTGAAAACTTCACAAAATTTACGAGGATTAAGTATAAAGGATTCATCAAGGTAAACATCTAAACTAACTACAAAATTTGAGTAAACAACCACCGAAATTTGTACGAACTTTTTACTCATCTAACATTACCCTACAAATATGGACTTTTTTCAGCCCTTGGTGTCAACTTTCGTCATTAAACATGATAATAGCTGGACCTCCAATTTTACAAGTTGAATAGTTAGAGTGTTTCACCTGACCATACCGCATTCGAGTCTTAAAGTCAAACCGCTGATGCGTAGATCGCTTGACAATATAGAAGTAGTCTTGAACTACGGCTTCACGCGCCAAAATACTTTGGACATCTTGTCTTGTAAGAGCATACAACGAGCCTTCTTAAGAAGAGTTCTTTTCATCTCTCGGCAACTCCAATCTGATGTGGATGTGTTCCTTACCGTCTTATTTCTTTCTTGTGATCCCATGAACCTTGCAGAAATCATTGAACTCGTCCCGCAAAACTCAAGCATTGTCGTGCGAAATATACTCGTGATTTCGCTCCCTTTGATTTTTCACCAAAAAGTTCCCCTCTTTAAATGCTTCTTCGAAAACATCACCTTTTGTCTCAGGAAAACACACCCAAACCTTTTTGTGAATAACATCAATGCATTGAGAGAAGCTGCCTCTTCCTCCTTGATGGAAGATTAGAGGGACCATCATAAATCTGAATGGAATGTAGTTCGATAACCCCTCCCGTCTTGTGCTTGCCGTTGCTGAAATGACTTTTCTGCTTTCCTCAAAAATTCAAGTATGCTGATGTCTCACCATTCAAAAGGTTGCAGTTGCTCAACATGGTCCAATCCTCGTGCACTCATATGTCCTAGGGCTCGCTGTGCCATAATTTTGCCTTGTTATCATTCGATAACTGCAGCTCTACAAGCCCATCGCGCCAGCTGACCTTCAACATGACTAAGGATCTTTAGTCAACTTTCATAGTTCCTCTTTCACTCATGTACTTATGCCTTGTTATATCCAATTACCGGAGATCATTTTTCTTCATCAGGAACATGAATATGTACCTTCTATAATAGTGTCTCACGATTCCATCATGCCAACGAACACGAACTGAACCAATTCCAACTGTTTTACAAGTTTGCATAATTTCCAATTAGTACAGTTCCCATTCCTCCGCTTGTTTCATCATAGTTGGCGACCTCAATCTTTTCATAATGTCATATAACAAAAGTACAAACCAGAGTCTAATATCCATTTCTTGGTCAATACTCACTATTGCAGGATGTTGTTAATACATCATCATCATCATATCATGTACTCTTAACAAGGAGGCACTCCAGCGCACTCGTCTTTTCTTTGGACTTCAACATGGGACAATCTCCGTTCAAAAGTGCCCTGCTTTTGACAACGCCCCAACACTCTGCATTCTTTTTTGTTCATATTAGACTTTGATCAGTACTTAGATCTTCTCCTTCCTTGTTTGCTAGTATGATCCTCTTCACAAAGAGTCCACTAGCTTCGTCACTTTTGTCTCTTCAAAAGCATTCTCACATCACAAGAGTTACGTGTCTTGCCGACTAAATTGCTCAATTTTAATAGGTGTTTGCTATACATCATTAAAATCTCAATATCACGATTTTTGAAGTAATGAAATAGCAAAGAAATGGCAAGCGTCTCCTCGTCTTATTTAATTCCAACAGTTTGTAATCCATCACAAGTTTATTGATGCATCTAGATGTTCTTGCAACAAGTAACCTGAATCCCATCTTAAATGTATGAAGGCACTGTTTTAACCACTCCTTGGCCGTCCCTCGGTACTTGTACTCACTTCACGAAGTACGTTCCGTTCAGGAACATTGGATTACACTTATGCTCTCCTTTATCTTCTCCTTGTTGAAATCGATATCTTATTAGGGTATTTTCCGGCAATAGTCATGGATTGAACCTTCCTCCTCCGCAGTAACGCTATCATCTTGATTTTCCAATATGGAAGGTTGTTTTGCGCCCACTAAATCTATCATTTCAAACTCATGGAACTCATTTTTTTACTTGTTCTTCCTTTGCTACTACAATGTATTTTGGAAGTATCATTTTCTTCTGATTTGGAAGTTCCAAAAGGTGCTGGCAACCACAAAGCATACTCAGACCAGACCTTGCTCTGATACACAATTGCTTTATCAGAAACGTGAACTAAAGACAAGAGAAGAACAATATGTGTAATGTAGTTCGGGATCAAATGATCTTCGTCCACAAAGAAGAACTGCAAACCAATATTTATTCACTCTAACAAAGAATACAAGTAAATCTACAAGAGAGAGAACACAATGTCTTAGAAGGTGAGAAGGCAAGTAGAGGATTTTTGAAAATGAATTAAGAGCTACCTATTTAAGGAATGAATTCTCCTTTTGTATGTCCCATGACTCACTATGTGGTTAAAAATATCAAGGTTACGAATATGAACCATTTTATGGTTTGCCTAAGTTCAACCTAGCCACGAGACATCTTTGACTTTTATTTTTTACTAGTGATCTTCTATCCAAATATTCATGTGAAATCATCGTCCTTTAGGTTATATTGATTCCACAATAACCAAACCAACTTTTTCATATATGAAAAGGTTACAAAATAATTTAGAAATCGATAATTGATGAACTGAAAGAAAGAAATGGCTGAAGAAGAACTACCTTCCCAATAACTACAAATAATGAACTGAAAAGAAAAGGTTGAATTCAAATGAAGTTATGGATGTGAACACCTAATTTTTTACCAAATATAAAAGAGTCAAACACCAATTTTTATTTTTTATTAATTAAAAGGTTATTTAAATAAAATCCAATACATCTAATACCTTGTCCTTACTCCAACTACTCCTCGCCATTCTAGTTTAAGAACAAAATTGTAACTAGAAGTTGTGAATTACTTTATTTGGGTCATTATTTTAGTTTAAAAATAATACTACTATAGAATATTATGCAATAAAGACGAAGAAAGACCAGACTAGAATCCTAAAGATTCAATTTGTTAATCTTATCCTAATTATCCCACTTTCTCAACTATTTTTACTAAAAGGCTCAATCCCATTAATTAATTATTTGTTTTTTTCCTTCTTTGGACGTTTCCTTTGATTGTTTTATTTTTTTTTTTTATTTTTTTTTTTTTTTTGTTTTGTTTTGTTGTTGTTAATTTTCTATTATTATTCTTTATTTTAGTTTAATCCTTATCTCAACCCATTCCTCAACAATAGTTCAACAAATCCTAACCAACTCTATATCTACTACTATCCTTTTAATTATTATTTAATTCAACACTTTTCTTATTATCTTTTTTTTTATTAATTTTATTTTTACAATTTTTTTTTCATAAGTAATTTTATTATATATTTTTTAATTCTTACCTTATTCTTACTTCTTAACCTCGCTACGTCTTTCTACTTCTTCCCTCCTTCCTCCTTCCTCCTCTTCTTTTTTCCTCTTTTTCCTCGCTTTCTTCTTGCCTTCTTTTCTCCTGCCTTTCTTATTCTCCCTTCCTTTTCTTCGGATTCTTTCCCTTTTTTTTTCCTTCTTTCTCTGTTTTTTTTCCTTACCTTTTCTTTCCCTCCTCCTTTTCCGCTTCCTTTACTTTTCTTCTGCTTCTTTCCTGCCCGCTTTTTCCTTCCCTTTTCTCGCCTTTATGTCCTTCCTCTTTTTCCCTCTTTCTTACTCTCTTCTTCTCTTATCCTTCCCTTTTCCTTTTTCCTTCTTCTTCCCTTCTTCCCTTATCTACCTTACTTCTCTTTTTTTTTTCTTCTTTTTCCCTTCGCCCCCCCCTCTTCCTTCCTTCCGCCCACTGCTACTTTTTCCTCTTTTCTCCCTTTCCTTTTTTGCTACCCCCTTTGCTTTTTTTTCCCCTCCACTTTCTCTTCTCGCTTCCTTTTCTTGTTCTTCGCTTTTTTTCTTTTCTTCCTTTCCTTCTCTCCTTCCTTTTTTCATTCCTTGCGCCCCTTTCTTTCTCCCATTTGCCCCCCTTTCCTTCCTTCTTCCCCTCTCTTTTTTTTTCCCTTCCTCTTTCTTTTTCTTTCTTTTTTCTCTTTTTCCTTTTCCTTTCTTTCTCCTTCTCCGCTTTTTTTTTTCCTCCCTCCTTCCTCTCCTTTTTCTTTTTCCCTTCTTTTTCTCCTTTTTCTCCTTTCGCTTCTCTTCTATCCTCCTTCCTCTCCTTTTTACCTGTTCTTTTCCTTCTTTCGCCCACCCCACCCTTTTCCTTACGCCCCCTTTTTAACCTTCTCTTCCCTTCTTTCGCCCCCTTCATTCTCTTCATTTCCCCCCGCCCTCCCTCCCCCTACTTCTTCCTATCTTTCCTCCTTTCGGTTCCCCTCTCGCTTTCTTATCTTCCTCCTTTCCTTCTTTTTTCCTTCTTCCCTCCTTTCCTCTTTCCTTCTTTTTTCCTCTTTGTTTTTCCTTAACCTTTCCCTTCCCTTTTTTTTCATTTTTCGTTTTCTCTTCCTTTTTCCTTCCTTCCTTCTTTTTTTTTTTTCCTTTTCGCCCCCCTTCTTTCTGTTTCTTTTTCTTTTTTCTCCTTTTCCTTCTTTTCCTTCGTTTTCTTCCTACCTTCTTCTTTTTTACTTTTTCCTTTTTCTCTCTCCTTCCCTTTTTCCTTTCTGCTCCCTGTCCTCTTCCCTTCCTTATCTTTCCTTTCTTTTTACCTTCCCTTCTTCTCTTATTCCTTTTTCCTTCCCTTCCCTTTTTTCCTTCCCCACTTTTCATCTTTTTCTCCTTTCCTCTCTTCCTTTCTTTCCTTTCTTCTTTCCCCTTCCCCCCTTTTCCTTTTCCCTTTTTCCTTCCTTTCCTTTTCTTCTTTCCTTCCTTTCTTCCCTTTTGGTTCCTTCCCTTTTCCCTTTTGCCTTTTTCTTTCCCTTTTCCCTTCTTTCCTTCGCCCCCCCCCACCCCCCCCCCCAACCCCCCCCCCCCCCCCCCCCTCCTTCCTGTCACTGGTTCCCTTCCTCCCCTCCTTTTTTTCTTCCTATCCCCCTTTCCTCATTTTCACTTCTTGCCTTGTTTCTTTTTCCCCTTCTCTCTCCCTTCTTTTTACTTTTCCTTTCCCTTCCCTTTTCTTTTTCCTTTCTTTTTCTCCTTTTTCTCCTCTTATGCTTTTTCTTTTCTTTCTTTATTTTTCTTTCTCTTCCTTTCTCTCTTCCCCTTCTTTCCTTTTCTTGCCCCCGCCTCGCCCTTTCCTCTCCTTCTTCTTTTTCCTTTATATTTCCTTCTCCTTTTTCGCCTTCTTTTTCCTTTCCTTCTCTTTCACCTTCCCACTTTCTTCCTCTCTCCCTTCCGCTTTTTTTTTCACTTTTTTTTCCTTCGTTTGCATCCTTCTTCCTTATTTTAAACTCTTTTCTTCCTTCGCCTCTTTCCTATTTTGCTCCTTTCCTTTTTCCTTCGTCCCGCCTCCTCTGCTTCCGTTTGCCTTTTTCTTTTTCCTCTCTTTTCCTCTTCTTTCCTCGTTTTCCTTGTTTCCTCCTTTCTCCTCCTTCCTCCCCTTTTTCCTTCCTTTGTTTTTTTTACTCTTATTCTCTTTTTTTTCCTTCCTCCCTTTTCTTTTCCGTTATTCTCACTTTCTTTCGCGTTTTTCCTTTTCCTTCACTACCCCCCCCTACTTCCTTTTTCCTTCCTTTTCTATTCTCTCCTTCGCTATTTTCCTTCTTTCCTCCTTCGCTTCACACTGAGACAGGCACAAGAAAACTCTTCTCCTTTCGTTTTTCTCCCCCCTTTTCCCTCCACTTCTTTCCCTTCTCCTTTCTCTCGTTTCCCTTTCTTTCCCTTTTATCCTTTTCTTTTCTTTATAACCTTCTTCCTTCCATTTTCCATCTTCGCTTCCTTTCCTTCCTTCTCTTTTTTTCTTCCCCTTCTATCCTTTCTCTTTTCCTTCCCTATTCTCCCCTTCCCTCTTTTTTCCTTTTCGCCCCGCCTTCTTTTCCTCCTTATCTTGCCTTCTTCCTCTTTCTCCTCTTTGTTCTTTCCTTTTCCCTTCTTCCTTTTTCTTCTATTCTTCTTCTTCCCTCCTTTTCTTCCTTCTTTACTTCCCCCTTTCGCCCCCCCCCTTTTCTTCCTTTTTCCCTTCTTTTTCTTTCTTCTGATTCTTCTTTTTTTTACGCTTTCATTTTTCCTTTTTTTTTCCCTTTTTCTTCTTTCACCTTGCTCCTTCTTTTTTTCCTTCCTTTTCATTGTTCTTCTTCTTCGGCCCCCCCCTCCTTCTTTATTTATTCTTCCCTTCTCTTCCCCTTTTTCGTTCCTTCTTTTCTTCCTTATTTTTCCTTCTTGTCCCTTTTCCTTTTCTTTCTTCGCCCACTTGTTCTTCTGTTTGCCTCCTTTTTCTTTCCCTCTCTTCCCTTTACCTTCTTAATTCTCTCTCTTTTTTTCTTTCTTGTCCTTCTTTTTTCTTTTCTTTTCTTTCTTTTGCTTTTCCTTCTTCGCCTCTCTCCCTTTTTCCTCTCTCTTCTCTTTCTCTTGTTTTTCCTTTTTCTTGCTTCTTCCCTCCTTCTTCCTTTCTGTCTTTCTTTTTTCTCCTTTCTTTTCTCCTCTTCCTTCTTCCTTCTTTTCCTTCTCCTTTTTCCTTCCCTCCGTTCCTCCCTTTTCCCACTTTCTTCCTTCTTTCCTTCTCTTCCCTTTCTCCTTCTATTTTTCCCTCCTTCTCCGCCCCCTCCTCTTCCTCTTTTTTTTCCCCTTTTCCCTTCTTCTTTTACTCCTATTTTCTTTCCTTACATTCCTTGTTCTTTTTTTCTTTCCTCTTCGCCCTCTTTTTCTCTGCTCTTCTTCCCTTTTCTCGCTTCTTCCTTTTCCTTTCTCCTTTTCTTTCCTCCTGTTCCCCTTTCTTTCCCTTCCTCTTCCCCAAACTTTGTCCTTTCCACCTTTTTACTTCCTTTTCCCCTCCTTTTCTTCCCTCTTCCTTTTCGCCTCCCCCGCCACGCCCCCCGCCCCCACCCGCCCGGCCCTCCCCCACTCTCCGCCCCCTTCTGCTCCCCACACGTTCAATTTATGACACAGTGGGAGAGACAGAAAAACAGAGAGGAAAGAGAGATATAGAGAAAAATACAGAGAGAAATATATAAGAAAAAACCGCGTTTATGTCTTTTGAGAATTAGGTAAGTAGAGTATTTGATCGTGATGCCGAATTTCGGTGGATAACAGCTCACTTTTGTTTTTTTTCACTTTTTTTCCGTATCATTTTTCGCAGCGAGGTAACTCTAACTTCTCGCATATTAAATAATATTCTTCTCTGAAAAGTTATTCAATAGCATGAAATACTTCAAATCACATGTATTATATTGATTATTGCTAAACGTTGTTTATTACTATAGTTTTTTTTTTAGATCGATTTTGCGAATATTTGTCGCATATTTGAATGTTTGATTTAACCAATTAATATAAGCTTCGTCTATTGCACTTTAGAATATTTTATTTGATTTATATTAGAGACTTGTTAGATTAGGTAGATAAATAATTAGTAATTTTTTTTTTTTTATCTAAGTAGACTGTAATTTCATCTAGAGATTAATGATAATTGGATATTCTATTAATAATTATAATAAATTTTTAGAAAAATTGTATAAAAAAAACAAAAGAACAAAATCAATAATGAATAAAATAAATAAAAAATAACAAGAAATCCTAAACATAAAAAGAAAAACAAACGACAAAAAACAAGAAAAAAAAAACAAATTTTTAAAACAAAAAAGGTAAAACGAAAATTTTTTTAAAAAAAACGTGAAAAATGAAAATCATAAAAAAAAAAAGACAAGAGAGAACAGCGAAAGAAAATAATAATAAACAAAGTGGAAAGAAACGTATAAATAATACAATCATTAAAAAAAAAAAAAAACGTAAAAGAAGATTTTAGATAACTTTCCTAAAAGAAAGTAAAACCAATATTATAAATAAACAAAAACAAAAAAAAAAAACAAAAAGAAAAATGAGCTCATTAAAAAATAAAAAAACACACAAATTAAAAAAAAAATGAAAAAATAAAATAAAAAAAAAACAGAATGTTGTTCAAAAAAATAATATCAAGAACAGAAAATCATAAAACAAAAGAAAAAAAAAACAGAAGAAAAATAAATTAATAATATAGAGAAAAAGAATTAAAAAAACAGAATGGAAAGAAAAAAAATACGTAAAAACAAAGAGTACAAAAATTATAAAAAAACAAAGGAAAAGAAGACAAAATTTATAAAATAATACTAAATAAAATAATGATAAATAAAATTAAAAAAAAAAAATGGACAATCAAATTTTTCAGAAAATATATATTATAACATTTAAAATAAAACATTCCTAATTATTTAGTATTTCTTTAATAAGAAACCAACTCAAATCTTATAAAACTTTTATTGTTTCTATTTTGAATTTAAAATAAATAAATATATATAATCCTAACTTAACTTGAACACTCTGAATACCCATTCCACCAAACTCAATTTTATGAACCACGATATACTTCTACGTATAATACATACCAAATTAAAAAACATACAATGATAAGCAGAAAAAAATATTACGAATGTTCAACTTTAAAATTAATGGAAGCACAACAAACAAAAAAAATGAATGAAAAAGACACCATTAAAAGATAAACCAATTAAATAGTTTCGAAATAAATCCTGCAAATAAATACCAATTTTATAAGTTTAAATAATACAACAGTGTCCAAAAATTAAGTTAAAGTCCATATTAAAAGAACAGAAGTCAATAAAGCAAACCGTGCTAAACCACGGGATTCGAGGGGTCCTAACACTTCCCTTCCGGTCAACAGAATTCCTTACCATTCATTACCCGAATTTCCCTAGTTCTAGATTTCGCGACCAATAAAATAGAAGTCAAATTTCCTTTTGATTAGGGATTTTAAATAGGTGACTTGGAAACAACCAAAACTCCATTCCAAGTGGCGACTCTGAATAGAATGATTTCATCCCTTTTCAAATGTCCCCTTAATTGGAAAAAAACGCGTTTCTTTTTTCTTTTTCTTTCAAAACAAATAAAAATCAAAAAAAATATGAGAGGAGAAAAAAAAAGGGGCGTGACAGATGGCGACTTCGACTCCGCTGGGGAAAACTAACTAGAATTCGAAGCTTTAAATATTGAGTTGATTTATGTCTAATGAATTTATATATTTATGTTTTGATATTGTATTTATTTAACTTAATATGCTAATTGTTTATTTATTTACTGTTTTGATAATATTTGAATTGTTTTCTCTCCCTCTTCTCTCCCGACTATTCTTAGTCTTCAATAAATATGATGGGAATGCAACTATGGCACCACTTCTGTCAAGATAGCCCCGTGGATCTCGGTCCATGGTGAAGGATATTATCACCCAACAGTCACACAACGAACAACAAACAGCAAACACAACAACAAGCCATTTTAGGATAGGGAGCACCCATGCACAAAGCGGAAGCGCTGCACTCGTACTTGCTACTTCCCTGACTCGGTTGTTCCGCTCGTTTTAACAGCCAGTCTAGCTATCTTACCCTTAGTAGAATTGAAACTTTTAGACATGAATCCTTATCTATGTTCCCATGTCTTGCATTGTTGGATGTACTTAGTTCGGAATTTAGCATTGGGGCGCCAATTTGACTAAGACGATATCTTTTGGAACCATAATGTGCATTTTTGTGCTACTTGTTGCATCATGTGAAGACTGTAATCCAAATGTTGACCGGCTTTTAGGATATCGACTAAAGAAATAATATCTATTTTTTAAACTCCATTTCAACCAATGATTCAAAATAAACACATTAATCACACATATATATAATACACACCTAATCCTCAATTTTATTTCACTTTTTAATACATAAATAAAATATAATAATATGACGATATATGTTCTTTTAATAAATAGTACATAATCACCCCCTTCTTTTGTTCTTTTTGTTTTTTTTCATTTTTTTCAAAACAAACCTGAATCAACGATCACTTCAGACCGTTCCGCTCATTTTTATTTTTTTTTAACTACTCCATAAATAATTTCGACTCATAAATTTTCACATTAAGTTGATTTTTAAAATCCCTATTTTGTCTCACCATCGTAATCAGAGAATCTATGAGGTTGTGATAAAACACCAAGGGGATAACGAGTCCAAATGGTCAATGATCCCCCAAAGTTTATGTCACAGATAAAACCCACATTTACTAAATGGATGGTGGAAACGATATCATTAATTTAAGAGGCGGACTGGAGATATTCAAACATCTTGGTTCCTACAGATATAGTGAGATTTAGCCTGACAGAGGTTGATCGAGCTTTTGATTCCATTTTGTGGACTCCATCAAATAATGTGTGTTTCGATTTAGTGATTTTGATTGACTCCTACATTAGAAGAATGGGTGGTTTCAACAGGTTAGGCCCAGATCTTCGAAACACCACAAAAACACTGATAGCCCCTAGGAGTGTCAGCAGATGTAAATTTTTAGAACAAGATGCACAGCATCCGATACTCATAAGAATGTAGTGTTTTTGATATGGGTGGTTTCTTGTATTCTTTGTACTCAAGATATGGAAGGAAAGAAGGATTTTTCAAGCTATGGGAAGCAACTTAAAATGGACAACAACCTCCCACTTGGGAAAACATAGACAAGATGGCAATTCACGGTATCATTCTTGGGAGCTATGTTTTTTCCAAGGAAGGATAAAAAAAAAAATCGATATTCGGCTGTCAGGAATATTCCACTGTTATGATAAAGAAAAAGAAAATCTACTATATTGCCGCTGATGTTGGCAGATATTTTATCGTGCTTGACTAACTGTAGAGAGGGGGGAAGTTTTTTGAAGGTGTAGCCTTTTATTGCAATGTGGGTGGTTTTTTTAGCACCTATATCGCCATCGTTTTGCGAGGATTTCAAATCTGTTTGGACGAATTATTTGAGCCACCCCAGAAGGATGAAAGACTTAGGAGACAAATCCGAACAGGTGTCAAAGCATGGAGACATTATCTTCCTTAAACTGACGGCATCTAAAATTTACATGGAAACTAATCATTGGTTTCCTGCTAGTGAAGGTATTTTTATGTCTTTTTCCTACGTCCATTCTTCGTTCTTACAGGACCTTCGTGGGTTTTCCAACCGATAAATACACCCACCTAACCCCTCCGCGTTCTACGCCAACTTGGACAAAACCAATTTTACCTAAAGCCGAGGATACGCCAGAATCTTTGTGTGGGAAGTAAGCATTGACGATCGAGATCGAGAATCAGAACTCACAAGGATTTGGGGTGGTAGTCGAACTTTGTAAGTTCGAAAGCTATGATTGATGATCGGTTGAGGAGAAGTTGATCCCTTTAATACCTCCATTGGTCTTTGATCAACCCCTCTCAAAATTATGCCCCGAGAGGATCTGCGCGAGAATCAGACAGAAGGGAAATGTGAAGTAGAATCGCAGGCCCGACTCGAGGTGGAAAGAAATGTATAGGTCTACTTTAGAATATCCTAACAATGCCTACAAAATTTAACTAAGAGTTGGCTCGACTTGAATGCAATAATTCGAGGAAAGAGTTACTTTGCTTGAAAACAAGGTTGAAAAGAAGCATCTATCTACTATTCAAGGAAACCCTACAAATGAAGATTTGGGCAATTGTTCACAGGTTCTATGGAGCAACAGTAGGAAGAATATAGAAGAAAAGAGCCTCTTAAATACATGCGCAGCTAGGTTACAAAATCAATTGAAGCCTCTATGGGACGAGAAAGGGACAAACTCGCAAACCGTGTCAATGTTCCAAGCAGAATTGGCACGTAAGAAATCATGGATGGAATAAGGAGCGTGAAGAATTTCTAACCAATTGAAGAGCTTCAAGCACATGAAGAGCATCTATCTGAGTGTATACATTATCAACTACGAAGAATGGTGCAGAATTGTCCACGAGGAATATGGCGGAGGATGCTAAAGACAAAGTGCTTCAGTTGACAAGTCTTGATTGTTAGTTTATAGTGGTCATCTCAAGTCGAAGTGTATAGAGCCTGGGTCGAAGCGCTTGCATTAACCCCCATCTGCCGAAGCTTTGTTCAGATCTACTCTAACTTAGGAGGGGCCAATGATGATCAAGAACTGTCGGAGATGGATTTTTTATTGGTTTATTATTTTTCCTCTTCTCTTTTCCTCTTTTTAAGTTCGTCATTTTTTTTTTTTTTTTATTTTTTTTTTATAAGTCTTTGATTGATGTTTTATTTTTGGTTTATTTTTGATTTTGAATGTATTTTCAGTCAAGTTAAACAATTTTCGTATTTTATTTGAAAGAAAATTTATTTCCAATGAACTACGTAATGATCTGAATTCTGTTCAAACACATGATAACGTATGCAACCTTTAATAGGTTTCGAGAATCAAAAATGAATTCAAATTATTTTCAAGTACTTAAGTAGGAGACCCCATGACATAAGCAAGTCCCTCCAAAGCCGGGATGAAACATAAAAGTCATTCCAAAACACATTGTAACATAGAAAATCTAAGGTGCATAACATCAACGTGATTTAATATCCTCAATATGTTGAATCCAACAACACTGTTATCTTTTATATACTATGAGAATTTTATAGAGTTTTACAGGTGTTTGGTTTTTGGAGGAGAAGCTGGCATCTCATCAATATAACACAGACACAAGGAAAGAAAATGACACATAAGACGGAACGAGTCGGAAAATGACGACAACAAACCCCAATAGTTGCGCAAGAATCGGTACCTATAGAGAGAGTACAAGTTTTAAACAACAGATGAGAACCCGAATGGACGAAGCTTGATGAATGTGGGGCAAGCTCCTCCGCCTTCAATTCGAGATATTTGAATGTGACTATGCCATTCCCCATCCAAGTCTCAACAAGGGACCCCGGTTTATATCCCACCGGGATTTGTGGAACCCGACACAATCTAAGACTGCCGGAACTTCCTCAGTACACAAACCCTTAAAACCATCAATGATGAATAATCCACTTTCACATATAGCCTACTGTCGCAAACTATACCATTCCTCAACCGACACTGGTAACACGACATCGCAATGATGACCTAACTCCAAGATCATACTGCCCATGTCATGCCCTAAATTAACTTTCAATGTTCCTCACTCTTACCACCACCAATACAGTTTCTCCCGTTGAA
Source organism: Solanum habrochaites (assembly GCA_027704765.1). NCBI lineage: Eukaryota > Viridiplantae > Streptophyta > Magnoliopsida > Solanales > Solanaceae > Solanum > Solanum habrochaites. The sequence continues at coordinate 63,342,613 of JAKWJA010002498.1, forward strand.
GTTGAGAAAAACTAAGAATAAGGAACATGAAGAACTGCAAGAAAATGAGGAGTTTTAACAAAACATAAGGAATAATGCAATGTCCCGGTAGGACACAAAATTGTCTCATTTAAGGAATTTTGTGCATGTTTTCCAGATTTTCATCATTGCCGCTAGGGGTTCAAACTCCAAAATTTGATAATATAAGGGTCATTGGGCGATCCAGTGCTCATTAGAATTTTTGTAATCAGTTGAGGGGACCGAGGAAACAAGAAACTTCTTAGGCTTACTTTTGAGTAGAGTTTGAAACGGGCGTAGCATCAGAATGTTTATCGATCAGACATTTCTCATTGGGCACGGTTGGGAGTGATATGCCACAAATTTTTGTCCACAATTTCAATACCAATATTTGAATATTTTCCGATCTCAATTTCCCTAGCTAATATGAAAAAAAAGCCANTGTTCATCTTGGTGGCCATTGATTATTTTACAAAGTGGGTGGAAGCAGTACTCTTCAAATCAGTGACAAGAAGGTCGTGGTGGATTTCATCCATTTCAATATCATCTGTCGTTTGTGTATCCAAAGGTGATTATAACTGACAATGCCCGCAAATCTCAACAGCCACTTAATGCAAGAGTATCTACCGATTTAAGATTGAGCATCGAAATTCTACTCCGTCTCGTCCAAAGGCAAACGGGGCTGTAGAAGCTGCTAACAAAATATAAAAAAGATACTTCGTAAATTGTGCAAAGTTCTCGACAATGGCATGAAAAGTTGCCTTTGCTTTGTTGGGTTATCGCACTACCGTCCGTAACGTCAGTGGGCGCTACCCCATATCATGGTATACGGGACTGAAGCATTTATACCGCATAAATTGAAATCCCATCTTTACGAATCATGTTTGGAGGCTGAAATCGATGATGATGAATGGATCAAAACTCGGTTAGAGCAATTAATTTTGATTGATGAGAAGCGTCTGACATCAGTATGTCTGGATAATTATATCAGAAAGAATGGCAACGGCAAATGGAACAAAAAAGGTGCGTCCCAGACATTTTGAAGAGGGACATTAGTGTTGAGACGCATTTGCCACTCATGCTGAAACCAAAGGCAAATTTTCTCCAAATTGGAGAGACCATTCGTTGTTAAAAGTATTCCCAATGTTGCTCTTTACTTAGCGATATATAAGGCAAAGGACAGAAACGGTCTCAATGCTGATGCTGTGAAAAGATACTACATATGATTGAGTTTCGACTTAAAAACCCTTATGTTTGGGCTTGATATTTCAAGGGTTGATTCAACGGGATCTCTTGGTTATACTGTGTCATTGACTTTTCAAAAAAAAAACATTTAAAAAAAAAAACAAAAACAAATTGCTGACTAACTACGTTTGACCTGATTCTTGTCTTGGCAAGATCGTAGGCCCCAATAGGGTTCGTTTCAACCAAAAACAAATCCCAAATTCATATTGTATTATACTGGCAAAAGTCGTTTGTTTTATTCATTCGTCTCTTATGTTAAAGCTCAAAATCAACCCCATCATCTAAAATAACAAAAAAGTCTTTTATCAACCCTTGATATGTCGAGAAAGTCGGTTAAGGGTAGGGAAAAAAATCCTGAATGGGCACCATAAGACAAGTGTGAGTAGAAAGAAATAAAAATGAGAGAGTCTTATTGGTTGAAAACCCTAAGTGGGCACCATAAGCGAAAAGGAGTTAATATAAGAGAGTCTTATTGGTGGAAATCCTGACATTGCACCATAGGCAGACGTGAGCTTGAGCAATTACATGATTGAGTTTTAGCGGCAAAGACCTTCGTGAATACCACAAAAGTCTATAAGGGTCAGATTATTTATAGCTTCTTTAAGTGTTGGGATTCCACATAAAGATTGAATAATAATAATGGTTGATGAATAGATTGGATAGCCAAGTCTGGAAATCAATTCAAGGGCATGGCATGATCAGTGGACTCGGCTCCCATACTCAGATAAGTTTTCTTTCTTCTCTTCCAAAAAAAACAAGAGTCTTCATCGAATCTTTTTTTATTCTCATATAGTTTAATTTTCTTATACTTTCTTCGCCACTTTTTGGTATGTATTTGAAGTCGAGTTTTTTGTCAAAAAAAAAAAAAACTAGAAGGAATTTCAAAAGACTCGCTACCAAGTCTCTAAACGGTATACGAGGCGAAGCATCAGCTACTGCAGTCATAATTTGTCTTCAAGTTTTGATTCGAAAATTCTCTGATTTCTATGAAGGCTAAACAATGAGTGTTATGAGATAAGACATTGATTTAGGTTCAAAATAAGAAAATGTGGATGAAGTACAATCAACAATAATAAGTTGACCTTTGGAAAACAACCAAAGCGTCATAGTGTTTTGAGCCGCCCTTGTCGAAGGATGGAACCACAAACCAGCCACCCCCTTTTTCAAACTCACAAATTTCTTTGTTGAAGCAGGGACCACAGTTTTTCAAGATTGAGGATTCGAGGAACCTGATGTTCAACCTAGTCTTGCAGCGAGTGAAGGAAACCGTACAAATAAAGACTATTGTGGAATATTAACGAAAATTGGCCTAATATTTATCAAAACTAGATTACTGAATGGTGGAATATTTATTCTTTATTATTATTAGTATTATATTATTTTTTTCTCTTTGCAAGGAACTGCCAAATAATGAGATAAACAATCTTGAATAATGGGACTAGCGGACCCTCCTGGATTAATGGGATTAGCAGGACCCTCCTGGCCTGGATAATGGGCTAGAGGGACCTCCGTGGATAATGGGATTAGCAGGACCTCCGGATAATGGGAACTAGAAGGACCCTCCTGGATAATGGACCCTCCTGTGATAATGGGAATAGCCAGGACCCTACTGGGATAATGGAACTAGCAGGACCTCCTGGATAATGGATAGCAGGACCCTTCCTGGATTAATGGGACTAGCAGGACCCTCCTGATAATGGACTAGCAGGACCCTCCTGGATAACGGGATTCGCAGGACCATCCATGGAAACGGGAATACAGACCCTCCTGATAACGGAATAGCAGGCCATCCTTGGATATGGGATTAGCAGGACCCTCCTGGATAATGGACTAGCAGGACCCTCCTGGATAATGGGACTAGCATTAGGACCCTCTGAATATGGGATTATATAATTTTCATAGGATTAACACTTCATAGTCAGATTTTTCGTTTTATTTTGCTCCTGAAATAATAACACTTACTAGACGATAGTTTATGTTGTATATTTATATTTGCTAATAACTCACAAAAAATTTTCCAGTGAAAACTGGGGCAAAACTTTTTATTTATTATTTTTGTTTGATTGTGGTTTGGTTCTCAGGTTTTCTCAGAGAAACCGGGATTTGAATTCAAGAAAAAAGTTTCAAATTTGTAGAATAATCAATCCATGATGGTTAGAATTAGCTTCTTCAATGCATCTAGCAGCTGATTCCACAAATATTTTGCTAGTCAAGTTTTGATAAAAGAAAACACGATTATTCAAGGAGCATTTTTTCAAGTGTCATTTTGAAGGAATGTCTAAGTGGCAAGTTAAGCCTCCATTCCAATTTACGTAAGATATTCACTCAAAATCAAGGTGATATCTTAAAGTCAAAAATTAGGGAAGATTCAAGAAAGCTACGTGGATGGAAGAGTTTGTACATTGTGTTTTTCTTTGACTAATAGTTTTTCAATTTTTATGGTTAAGAATAAGAGCCGCGATCTGGGCTCGATGGACCTCACTTAACTTCAAACTCATTCACTTATCTCCCGAACTAAAGTGTAATGATTCCTTATCAACGGGAATATTAGGATGTCCAAACAAGCCTCCGTATCGCACCAAATTTTGGTCTCTTTTAAAAATAAAGTTCGGTCAAAACTGTCATTTGTCACCTTTGTCTGAAAAAATCCTGTGTTTCAAGTCAAAGAGGGGCAAAGGTAGACACGTATTTTTATCCGTGAATTTAAGTTTAACACCTATATTTAGAGCATAAATAATTTTATCAATCTAAATTAAAATATTTTGACTTTTTATTATTTTCATTAGTTTATTTAAAAGATATAAAAATAAAACAACATAAATATAATTTGTACGAGATAGTGTATGTTGATGTTAAAAAAAAAGATATAGATAGAGGATACAGAGATAAGATATAGATATAGTAGTACATATTATATTTAAAAATAAACGATATATATTCTGAATTATGTGTCACGACCCGAAATGGGTGTGATTGATGGACACTCGTTGTATCCCACAAAGGCAAGTCAGCCTAAATACCAATATCTAACAAAAGTGGGAAAGTAAATGGGACAAGCCAACACCAATTTCTAAAAAGAAACCAAGTTATATTAATTCAATCCCCAAAAACCAGGTTGTCACGTGCACAAGCCTCTTAATGTAAAAATTAGGAATTGAACTTAAAATAGAAGCTAAAATGAAGTTGTCTTTCAAGTAAAACAAAGTCATAAACTGGCGTAGGAAAGTTCGTGAGTGACAAGCAGCTCTACTCACAATCCTCACAAGATGCCTCATGCTCGGAAAGGAAACGAAGAGAATGGAAAGGTATCACAAAATACGGCTCGTAAACCTACAAAAAATTTTTTTTGTAAGAAGCAAGGGTGATGGTGTACCCAAACCAGGGTGGGTACCCAACAAACAAACCTCTAAACATAAGTTAAGTGAACAAAATACGGCACTCCTTACAACCCTATCTAAAACTCTACGATACAGTCTAACAGTTTACAGTTTACCAAACACAACTCAAGAACCACACTCTATCGTTTACACCATTCTCAATACAACTCAAAATTCAACAGTCACCAAGCTTCCAGAGAAAACACTCACAGGTCAGCCAAAACAACGTTTTCAAGTTATCAATAATAAGATGTGCAATGCCCTGAGAGGCAATGTCAGTTAGTGATGCATTGTCTTCCCTAACGATACACACACGTTGTCTCTCAGTCCGAGACCATGGGGGACATATCTGTCCCTGCACGTCCGGCGTACGAACAGCCCTCGATAATAGTAACCTTCGCGGCGGCGGATACGTCCCTCGAATAGAATATAATATACATCGCGGCGCGCGATACGACACTCGAAATGATACATATTTAGACCAAAATCATGTCTCATATACAATGCAACTTGACATGCTCAAATGAAAATGAGGAGATAACCATTTTGATAACAAAAACACCATTACCGCAAGGAATACCAACAACTAACAAATAACAACAAGTCTCAAATGTTATCAACACACACAAGAAATACAACGAATTCCATACACTTAACAAGAGTTTAGAAATACACTTGCCTTAGCCATCGAATAATTCCTCTTGGACTTGAGTATCCCCTTCCGTTGAGCTTCCGAAACCAATGGAATCTATTCAAGTAATATTTACAATTTAAGGTTTCAGAACTAACAACATCAAACTTTTATGTGTTTAAACCTTGACCTAAGAATTCACTCCAAATTTATAATAGTTTGTAATTATTGATGCAATCACTTTTCAATACCATCTTTTTTCAAGTTTCAAGGCTAAGGTTAAATCTCAGATTTCCTAAATTCAAAGCAAAGTGTGGTGTTTTGTAAGTAATAATTCTCCAAACACTACCGATACTATGGTAACATTATACTATAAGAAAAATGTGAAACCAAATTAATGTCATAAACACTAAACCTTTATACTTATACGACATAAAATTCACAACCAAAATATCAATTGATATTCCTAATAATTCGCAATCACGTGCCTTTCTGTACATAAGTGGCCACGATGTTTCTTTTCCAATCCAAACAAGTACACAAGTGGTCACTTTTTTTTTTTAAAAAAACTAACATGCAAAACAGTGTGCATGATGAAAAGGCAGAAAAAGAAAATGTTCATGATTTTCGCTTTGACGATTGATGATTAATTCAACATTTTGAATACCGAATTGTAAAAACGGCGATGCTATAAGAAATTCAACTGCTTGCTTAATCAACACGTGTTTCACATTTTAATTATAATAATAATAATAAATACAATAATATAATAGTAATGAGTCAGTATGCCACAAACTGCTATATATGCATAGATAAGCATATGTGTGCAGAAACTAACGAGAACCTAAAGGCAAAAGAACTTACCGGAGCAGTTCGGTAAAGCCGTAGCCGTCAAAACCCTGCGCCCTTTCTCTTGTTCCCTTTTTTTGAATTAATTAAGTACTAAAAGTGATAGGTTTACCTCCTATTTATTTAAATATATGCCGAAAGGGCATATGGTCTTAAAATTTTTATCATTTAGCCCATTAAAATATTAATTTAATTCAATTATCTCACAATTATTCATCCAGTATTAAAAATCAAGTTAAGCAAATACTTCCGAATTTCCAAAAAAATTACCTCGCGGGTCATTACATTATGTCTTTTTGTTTTTATTACCCATTACTTTATTTATTTAACTCAAAACCAATAATCAATTATATAATTATCATATATATTATATAATATTTAAAAAAAAAAAAAAACCCCACGAGCCCCAATCCCCCATACCCCACTTTATCCACTCCCCATTCACCCCACGACATGCACACACTACACTAAACACCAAAAATATAAAAAAAAGAAAGAAAGCAAACAAACAGAAGGAAGGAAGAGAGAAGAAATCAGAAAACAGAGAGAAAAAAAAAGAACGAAAGAGAGAAAGAAATCAAGAAAAAAGGAAGGGAACACACATGTAAAAAAACTATATCTCCTTTTTACTTTGTTAAAAATCAAAACAAATGTGAGTTTTGAGTTCACTCGTGTGGTTTTTTTCAAGTTCGCGGGTCCTATTCGAATTATTTTCTTTTGGTGGAATGTTCGCAAGAGGTAATTTTTTTTATATATAATTTAATATCAGTTTATAAAGCACGGATTACAAATATAAAGTTGTCAAATTTACATTTGCTGGTTAAAGTTATGTTTTATATGACGTTTGTTCAAAGATTATATCACACTTTATGGTTAGATCTTTTTATATAGTTTTATTTGGGTGAAATTGCTATAATAAACCGTAGTTAGTTAGTTTGTTTCATAATAAAATAATTCATAGTTTATTTATGGCCTACGTAACATTATTGTCTAAGTCTATTCTTATGTTTATGTTTAGGTTTTAATGATAATATGTGTCGTATTAAATTGCTACTGAAATATGTATAGTTATCAAATTTTTATATTCATGTTTACTAATTTGAATGAATTTTTGGTTTGATGTGTTTTAGAAATGTATTAAAGTAATTTTATATTATATTATGTGTGTGTCTTACATTATTATTTTTAGATTCTATAAAAAAATAACATAATAATAAACTTGTTAGGAGAGGATAATAAATTGAAAGAAAAAGATAAAAACAATAAAAAAAAATGAAATAATAACAATAAAAATGGAGTCAAGGAAAGAGGAGAATACGTGAATAATAAAAGAAAGAAAAGTAGTGAATGAAGGAATGTTCGAATTAGAAAAACGAATAATAAAAATAAAATAAAAAATATATCTAATAAAAGATGTAAAAAATGTAAAACGAAAAATTTAAAAAAAAAATCCTTAAAAATGAAAAAATACAAAAAGTATATAGTGTGAAAAAATATTTGAAAATTTTATTATTATCTGAAAAAAAATTATTTAAAAAAAAGAAGAAGAAAGAAAAATCAATGTAAAAAAAATAATAAAAATACAAAAAAAAAAGAACAGAGAGAGAAATTAAGAAATAAGCAAAAGGTTGAAAAGATGAAAGAATATAAAAAATATAATGTTAAAAACTTGACATGCTTCTAAATTGGATGTTTTAAAATATGTTAGTAAATCAAAGAATGAGGGTAATAATTGTCTTATTAATAATACAATATTATAAATTAGTTTTTTAAGTAATAAATGTCCATTAAGCGACCGTGTAGAACCACGGGACTCGAGGCGATGCTAATACTCTTCCCCTCGGTCAACAGCATTCCCTACCGGAAAATCGTTGCAGACCAACAAAGAGTCATTTCCTTTTGATTAGGGATTAAACAAACAAACTGGTGAATTGGAACACCTTAACTCAATTCCAAGTGCGACTTGAAAAATCAATATCCCTTAATTAATAACGTCCTAAATTGGAAAAACCCTTACGCCGCCAGCGTGTGCCGAAAAAAGGGGTTGGTTGTGACATTACTTAATAATTTTATCACTCTATATTAGTTTTTCGCCTCATAAAAATTCGTAATTGTAATTTGTTACTAACTATGACAATCTTAATGTACAAAACATCTTCTTCTTTTTTTCCATTAAGTATTTAATAACTTAAAATATAAATATACTTCAAACTAAAGAAAGAAGAATAAGTTAGTTGATTTTCATGACTTCCTATATCTATGGACTGCTCTGAAATAATTTTGCAACAAAAAGTTAGTTTCTCTAGTTATTCCCATTCTGGCTTGAACATCTAACCAACAATATGCAATTCTTATTTATAAAGTGTTGATCCTTGATACTTTGACTAAATTAAAAAAGAAGAATATTTAATATATGAATTTTCTGCACATATCTTGAATAATTTTTTCTTTGATTTGAATATAAAGACATGAATTTTAGAAATTTAGATTAAGAAGAAGAGCTTGGTACAAAAAATTCCAGAAATGAATTTTTTCTCTTTTTCACCTTATTCTATATTATAATTTATTTTTATTATTTCAAAATCTATGTGTATTTATTTTAGTTAATTGACAGCAACTTAGTGGTATTATCACGTCAGAGTATTTGTATATCATGTTTTGTTTCTGAAAAATTCGAGTGTTTTTTTGTATAAATTTTGGATAGTTGGAGTGTCCTTTTGTTCACTATCAAAACTAAAGGTGAAATTTATAATTTGAAACTAAGGCCCGTGTGGGATGGCTAATAAAGAGCTTTAAAAAGTACTTTTGAAAGTGCGAAACTTATTTTTTAAAAATAAGCAGTGAGGTGTTTGGATAAAAAATGTGTTGAAGTTGTATGCCAAAGTGAAAAAGGAAAAATGGAAAAGAAAAGAAAGAGTGTTAGAGTATGTAGGTAATTTGGAGAGATGGTATAAAAATATTAAGGGTTAAAAGATAAAAATGTGGTCAAAATTAAAAACAACTTATAGCATAAAAAAAAAAAAAAAGCACTCCCTACCCGAGCTTTTAAACTTTGGCTTTTAAATAAGTTTTTATGAACTTAAAATAAATGATTTTGAGTACGTCAAACAGCTAAATAAGTCCAAAAAATCAGCTTTTAAGTCAGTTTGACCAGCTTTTAAGCTGAGCCAAACAGGCTCTAAGTTAAGAGGCATATATATGTATTATACCTTTAATAAATAATTAGTGACAACTTATATAGAAAACTCAGATACTTGATAATTCAGACATGAATCTCCAAAAACCTAGGTACTGTAAATATATTTTTGAATTAGCGAATTCTTAAAAATCTTTTGAAATTTTGTTTTGGTGATTCTGGAGAAGTAAAGAAATTTTTGGAATGTAAAATTTGAAAAATTTTGGTTTTTTTTTTTTATGTATTCTTCTGTTTACCGGTCTTGAATTCTTGACGTAGTGGTTAAGAGTAAACTCCTCGACCAATCAACCACCAATTAATGATCAGAAGGTCAGTCATCATATTGTGTTCTTAGTTTAAATATAATATTTATTTTAATTATTACTTAACCTTATTATATCGTATTATAAAATCTAGTATTATCTAAAATGATTTGATATGATCATGTTGTTACATCATTATTATTATATTCATTTTATCTTTTTTATATCTAGTAACCATATTTTATCATTTAATACTTCTATATACTCCATTCAACTTATTTATCTCGTAGATTCATTCTATAAATTATTAATGTTTAACAGTTTATTCAGGGGCGGATTTAGGTGTACGGGTGCGGGTGCCACGACACCCGGTGTTTTTGGAAAAAACGTTGTATACACATGTATATATGTATAATAATTAAATATATATTACTTTTGTCACCTAGTGACTATACAACAGAATAGCCAAATTGGCAAAGGAGAGGGTTTGCCACCTTGTCAACTCGGGTTTGAACCACCGCAACAATATTTAATTTTTTTTGAGTGTTCCTTTTTTTCTTTTTCTTTTCTTTTTCTCCATTTATTCTTATTTATTTACTATTCTTTATTAATTCAAATTGACCCCTTTTCATAATTGATTTTTATTTTATTTTCTCTCGCACGAATTATTAATCTATTGATTTGAGTGTAACGTGCTTATTTTATTTTATATCAGTGAGTACTGAATTATGAGCGTCAAATAAATATTGCTAAGAATATATTTAAATAATAGTTTTTAGAAAAAACATAAGTTTCAAAAATGTGTTTTTTTTTAAAAAAAATTTAAGGTTCTTTCGATCTTCACCCATGTTTTTGCTAAGTAAGATGAATCGGCTGAAACTACAATTTTTATTAATTCCCAATATATATCTCCAACAAGACATAAAGTCAATGGAAGATGAATATATTATGTTAATATCATTAGATGGTTTATACAAGCTCAAATTTTAACACGACTTTTTTCTCTCTCAAAGTTTAAGCGAATAAGACATTTAATTTCAAAAAGAAATTAAAAATTGAATTGTTCAATTATCTCTGATCACATAATCTAAAAGCAAAAATTACTATAGGCACATTTGATCGATTTGCTTATAAAATAAAAGAAAATGAATAACCTGAATTGTAACCAAAATTAAAGCAATCAATCCTTTTATTTTACTTGAATATCGTGGCACCGCCGACCTTCAAATCCTAAAACCGCCTCTGAATTTATTATAATGAAACATCGAAATGAATTTAATATTATATATACTATATAATATGATGTACTATGATCAAATTATATATAATAATCATCCAAACAAAATATTGGAAAAAATCGATTCACGTTGTGCTACATGTTTATACGTTCCAGATCCAAAGTGATAGTATCAATCATTCAAAGTGGCAATAGAATCATGGTTTATTTAAACTTGACCTGTCCACTGATTTGACATGGATGTAGGACAATCAAATTTTTTTATAATCAATTTATATTTTTGATATTATTATTATTATTATTATTATTATTATTATTATTATTATTATTATCATTATTATTATTATTATAGAGTTCCAAATGCATTAGCCTAAGAGGTTGTACATTTTACGAGGTGGATGCATGTGAATGTATTATTAACAAACATTCGTCAAAATTTCATCACGTTTATCTCCAGACATAGCAAGAATCTTGCAGAAGATAGCAATAATTTATCTATACCAAAATTTTAAAATATTAAAAGTGACCAAAAAAAAAAAGTTTAGCATATCTCTGAAATAGAAATTAAATATAATAGATTTGCGCGTATTAAAGAAAAAAATAAAAGTTTGCTTCATGTTAGATGTGCCACAATTAATTAGGACTTTGGCAAATAATCTCATAATAAAGACTTAAACCAGACTCATAATCAATTAACTGATCAGCTCATAGATTAGGTGAACTTAAACACATATTAAATTAGTTAGAGAAGTAGTTTCATTATTCATTAGAATAAAGTCAAATAAAATCAACTAAATCACTGCTATTATATTGCTCATTGTTCAAAGTGCTACTAGTTTTTGACCTGCTTCTGTTTTGCTTAATTTAATATTTATCTCCTGTTTGTTTGTTTGTTTGAGTAAAATTAAGTGTTACTTTGACAAAAATTATGTCTATTTATAAATCAATTTGTAGTTTACTTAATTATCTTATTTAATAACGGTCTCTTTAAAATTAAATACCATTAAGAATACATAGTATAATTATTAGAAAATACCTATTAATTTTGTCTTGAATTTTTAAAGTGACATTTATTTTAAAACGGAAAAAGTATATAAAATAAATTTTCTATTATTTAGTCAAAATTATTTAATTCTGTCAGTCCGGCAAAAAGGGCTAGTATAGTTACCCACTCAAATATCTTTTAAATTCAACAACTTCATTTCCCTTGTGCTGCTTTTTCTCCTTAGTATTATAAGTACTTACTTATAAGAAGATAAATCACAGCTAAGAGGTTATTTGAGAGAAGAATATGGCAGAAAAATTAGTGCATAAATCATGGATAATTCAATATAATTTGCATTCTGTTTTAGGATTCCTCCTCTTGTTCTTTCTTTTTGTGTCTTTTTATCTTATAGGAGATAATAGTGATGGTGTTAATTTTTTAGCAATTAATAAGTCTACAAGGAAAAATTCATCTCCAAAATGTGATTTGTTTTCTGGAAGATGGATTTTTGATAATGTGGCATATCCTTTGTACAATGAAAAACAATGTTCTTTCATGCCTGATGATTTTGCTTGTCACAAATTTGGAAGAAAAGACTCAAAATATCATTATTGGAGATGGCAACCTTATCATTGTGATCTTCCAAGGTAACAAAAAAAAAAAAACTGTCCTTGATTTCCTCTTCTCTTGTTTTGTTGAATTTCATTCTTGGAAATAGTCTCTCTATCCCTACCCTCCCTAGACTCCACTTGTGGGAATGTACTGAGTATGTTACCTATCAAGGTAGGGGTAAGGTGTATGTACATTCTACCCTTCCCAAATTTAACTTGTGAAACTACACTGGATATGTTGTTGTTTGTTAGTTGAATTTTATTTTTGAATATGTGTGTTGTAAGAGTGTAGGTTTGATGCCAAGGGATTGTTGGAGAAGCTAAAAGGGAAGAGGGTGTTGTTTGTTGGGGATTCATTGAACAAGAATCAATGGGCTTCTATGGTATGCTTGATTGAATCCTCTGGAATTCCATCTCTCAACCCACCTATATGGAAAGGCAACTTAATCACCTTTGAGGTCAAGGTAATTACACTATAGTTTTTTTCGTTTGCTCGAATTTAAATCATGGTCTCTCATGATTTTTATCTCACTTTATTTATCGCTAGGCCATACCTTGGACTCACAAAACAATTAGCCTTTTCATCAGACCTTGCACATGAAAATTGTGCACTTTGAAAGAAGACAAAACAAGTAAATCCACAAAATTTGTCAACATCACTAATTCAAATGGCAAATAATGTATTCCATTGTATGTGTCTGTTATTAGAGTTTGTTAGAGATGCCTAAAATTGCATGATTGTTAGGTGATTAATCAATTCAAATAAGATAAAATATTATTCCCAAAGAAAAATTCTTGCAATTTGTTGTATAAAGTATAAACCAAGAAAGTGACATTTATGATGCGACAATAAGAGGTAAATCTTGAGAACTAACATGGGTTGTGGTGCAGTGGTGGGATTGCTTCAACTTTAACCAGAGGTCTCGAGTTCGAGCCCCCTATAGAGAAAATCCTGTTGAGAGCACATAAATTGGGTCGGAGAGAGTAGTTAATATATCAACTAGTTAAGACTTTCTACTTTCAAGAGAAGTTTTGCTTCTATTGTGTGGCTAAAGTTTTTCATTTTCTAATATGATATAGGAATACAATGCAACAATTGATTTCTATTGGTCACCATTGCTAGTAGAATCCAATTGTGATGATCCGGTGGAGCATCGTGTCCGCGATCGAATTATCAGAGTTGAGGCCATTGAAAAACATGCTAGGCATTGGATTGATGCAGACATTCTCATCTTTGATTCCTTCACTTGGTGGCTTGAATCACATATGACACTTCAGTAAGCCTGTTTTGCTTCACACCAAAATAGTACTCCTTTCACATTTTACACAAACATTTCATATTTGGAATTAAGTTATATACACTGACAATGTAAAGACGATCTCGTAGTTATAAGTAACATGATGATTGTTGTCTCATAGTTTCATGCCAACTTTACACAGATGGGGATCGTTTAACAGCTCCGATGCAATACACAAGAAGGTTGAAATGAAGCTACGACGTTATGAAATGGCCTTAAGAACATGGTCAGATTGGTTGGAGTTTCAAATTGAAAGAAAAAGGACTAAATTGTTCTTCATGAGCCTCTCGTCTTCTCACAAAAAGTACGATCATGACTACATTGTTTGTCCGTTGTTGCACAAACAACGAAAGAATTAATCCTTTTTGTTGTTACATGCAGTGGTACAGATTGGGGCAGGGGAAATGATCAAAATTGCTATGGCGAAACAGAACCAATATCAAGAAGAGCGTATTGGGGTAACGAAAGTGATATAAATATGATGCAAATAGCAGAGGCCTCTGTAAACGAGCTGAAGAGAAAGGGATTAGACATACAATATCTCAACATAACACAACTCTCCGAGTATAGAAAAGACGGACACCCATCCATTTACAAGAGGAATTGGGTTGCTCCAACAAAAGAACAACTGTTAAATCCAAGAAAAAATTCAGACTGTGTACATTGGTGCCTTCCTGGTGTGCCTGATGTTTGGAATCAGATTCTTTATGCCTACATAATGGATTCGTCAAGAGAATTAAACGCATAGAGATATATACTAGTGCACTCACTGTGATACAAAGTATACATAACGAATTATATTCAATTGGAGATGTATAGTACAAGTCAAAGACAGTGAGTGTGACAGGACTCTCTGTAACTAATCCTTCAACTATATATCCATCTTAAAAGCATGTGATTTTTGTTGTTCATATATATAGTCAAAAATTTATTTGACGGTCATGATGGTAACCAATTGCACGATGAAGAGAGTTTTCTTTATTTCTAGTTTCATTTGCTTAGTTATCCCCAAATTGTTGTGCTATTTTATTCCACATTGAAGGTGAGATAAACAATCTGGGATAACTTGTTCCCAACCAAGCGAGCACTAATAGTAGCAATTTTGTTGGAATATTTGATAACCAATAGCACTAACCATATGGAGTATGGTCACACACCCCTGTGCTTTTGAAAATACATAGCATATTAATATTTCTTGAAAACTTGAGCAACCTAAGAACAATGAGAAAGAAGCAACAAAGGGGAAGTGAATTTGTATCAAATCCTTCAGAAAATCAAACCTAACAAACTTGATTTTTCTCATCTTATATGTTTGAATCAAGCAATGTTTTAAAGATCGAGTTCAAACTAATAGCAAGAATTGAGCAAATGAGAAAAATGAACAAATTCAACCAACCATCTAAATTCAGCAATTGCAAGTTCATAATGAGCTAATACAATTGCAAAGTTGAAAAAATATGTAGGGCTGACTTGTATTCTCAAACATAAACTTTGTAAATGATACATACGTTTGCTAACGAGAGGATTGTTTGAGTTTTCATTTGTTTACTAACTAGTAATAACAACGTTACAGATGAACACATGTGACAATGAAACAATGTTTGATCTTAAAATTAGGAAAAATATCAAATACAACATAATGATATCAAATTTAGGTTATAATAGTAGTTATATAGATACGCATATCATATTTGACATATTACTTCTTTAATCTCAAGTATATATTACATAGATAAACTATATATTCAAATTGAAGTCATACTATATTTTCTTTGTCCTAAATAACTATTTTTGTTACGACAAAAATAGTTAAGAAGAGAGTGATAGGGTCAAATTGACATCAAAAGGAGATGATGTTAGCGACCCTTCTGGCCTACCTTTCTCGGTTTCCGCATTGTTCATGTCAACCTCACACTTACAATAATACTCTCCATCTTTGATTTGATCTTCACATTTACAATATTCTCCATCTTTAGTTTGATCTTCCATAGAAACTTGAGCGGAGTCTACATCAATCAATCTTGGCAAGTCCTTCACCGGATACTATAAGGTTTTTAATACAGAGTTGTCAAGATATTCTAACACAAAATAAGTCTCATATAACAAATGACGAAACATGGTAGTGTTAAAGCTAGTCACTTCTAAGGAAGGTCAATATTGTTGCATATCATCTGGCAAAGTTGGCAAACTGTAGTTCGAATAGCCAAGTTTTCATCTCTTTTCAATATTTGTCTAATGTTGCAAAGAGCTTTTATCAACTAAACAAAAGCCAACTGCCATCTCCGACAATGGAAACTTTTTTATTAGGATGTGAAAATGCACTCACAAACTTACATACATGTTTGAGAAACCAAAAAAGTGAGAAACCAAAAAAGTGAGAAGTATCAAACGTTTTCATTTTCAAATTAGGCAAAACATTGACGAACAAAGTGAAGAAACAAGCAGAGTGTTCATCCTCACCTTCCCCTTAATGGTGCCATCTTCTTCAACATGCCATCCAGCTTCCTTACATAGAGCCATGAGAAGATCATTGGTGTCTGCATGCTTAGGAAGTTTGTAGTTTCCATGAGCTCGTAGTCCAGCAAAGATTTTGTGAGCTACTCTTCGACGATTTTTCTCCCTTTGCTTATTTTTCTGTCGCTCCCTATCAGATGGATAACGGAACCTAGTCACAACACTGCCATCTTTCGCGGTTCTGTGAACCAACCAAGGCCCTCTGCTCGTTTTTATGCATCCTCTAACACCACTAATTTTCTTATCTTCCCCCATAGTTATGACTTATGCTTCCACTTTTAGTTTA
This sequence comes from Solanum habrochaites, assembly GCA_027704765.1. Taxonomy (NCBI): domain Eukaryota; kingdom Viridiplantae; phylum Streptophyta; class Magnoliopsida; order Solanales; family Solanaceae; genus Solanum; species Solanum habrochaites. Next base: position 63,359,081 of record JAKWJA010002498.1, read on the forward strand.
TTCAATTTTTTTGTGGTTATTTTCTATAGTTTTAGCTAGAGTAGGTATTTATAGTAGAATATAGACAGCATATAGACAAATAATGAGTACAACAAATTAAAGTGGACAGAATATATTCCTCCAATTAGTTGTGAGTACTATGTTAAGTACTTGAGTCCTTTTCTTTTTTTATTTCCAAAATATTTTATACAAAACATTAATGTATGAGCAAATGAGATATATTACTTAGGTGAGTTTATTTAGTTAAAGAAAAAAGACATAAAGTGACACATGAAGTTGTGTCAAATTTTTAAAAAGACATTTAAACTATGCAAGCGTCGTATTACCTCCCTAAACAATTTTGAACTGATAATTATTACATCATTTATTATCCACCTGTCATAGAGAGTGTATGCACTCGCTTAAAGAGCGTGCACAAACAAAAAAAATAAATATAATTTTATTTTTCTAGTGTTTTGCTATAAAATACATTTTCTTGTTTTTCTTATTATTTTAACTTTTTCTTCTTATTATTTTTTTCTTTTTCTTTATTCTTTCTTCTTCAAAAAATCAATTTTCATCTTAACTGAAGATCCTCACTTTAAATGTCACTTTTTATCACAATTTCATCTCCCCTTTTTACTACTATTAGCTTAACTATCTCTTTAATTTAAAACTATATCTAAACATTATATTACATTCGTACAATTTGATAAGCACATTATTTTCAAGATGATTAATAGGTATTATTTAGTTTTTTTAATCCAAATTTCAATTAAACTTTTTCATATTTCGGAGAATTATGATTATTTTGAAATTATCATTTCTAGTTTTGAAATTATATGAAAATGAGCTAAATTAATGAGATGATTAGGGAGTATCATATAGTTTTTGTTTTATCCGATTTCAATTAAGTTCTTTCAATTTTCAAAAATTAATTTATTCTTTTAAAATTATGATTCTAATTTTGGATTTATATGAAAATGAGTAGTTGATGATACTTTAAAATTTTAAATTATTTAGAAAAATAATTAATTTTGTTATCAATAATTTAGTAAAGTATAAATAATATTATGAATAAAATTTGACCGGAGAAGAAGAAGAAAAAGAAAAGAAAAGAAAAGAAAAAAACGGGAGTGTATTCAATTTGAAATGAGGGGCGGGAGGTAAGAAAAACAATGGAGAATGTGGAAAGATAAAATGAAATTTTAAATAAATCAAATTTAAATTTCAAAAAGTAAGCGAGAAAAAAAAAGATAAAGGAAAACTTAAAATGAAAAGAAAATAACATTTTTAATTGAATTAGACGTGTCAGATATTGATTTTTGTGTAACACACTTGGCTTTCTTTAAAATTTGGGCTGATAACAAAAATGTATAATTACGTTTCAATAATTAATTTAGTGAGGTCATGGACGATGACAAAGTTAAAGTTTTTTTTTTTTTAAAATTCTAGACAACTTCAATTGTTAATCATGTATTTTCTCTTAGTTAAAAGTTTTCAGGAATATTGACAACGGTCCATTAGGTTCAATCACTGTTTCTAATTAAAAATACATGAAAATATTATTACAAAGCCAAAGACAAGCTCGTTTGAATCTCAAAAATTAAAAAGTGCTATACAAATTGAGATTAAAAAATAATTAGTTATGATAGAATACTACTACAAGTCATAATATTAATTAATATCTAGAAGACATATTCAAAAATTACAGTCACATATCAATTCGTTTGAATTCAAAAAATAAAATGTGTTATATAATTGGATAAGAAAACAAAAAAAAGCATGGAAAGTTAGCAGTGGAGATATTGCATGCAGATTTATGTTTTTTTTCCAATGTTCGATATTTATATTGGAGTTCGATTAAATTTGTATAGAAAATTCTATATTTTGAGGCACTCTTTAAGAAAAACGACTCAATATTAGGAAAACTCGAGAATAAAATAATTACTATTCTATCGCAACCCTTGTTATGCTTTTTCAGTCATATTCGTTGTTGTGTAGACATTAATTCAGGTGAAAGTACAATATTTTTTCTGAAATTTTGATCTTCTGTTCCATTTTGTCCAAATGGTCACATATATATGGGGAATCAAAGAATAAATATAGTACACTATACAGCCTTCTTTTTGTCTTCTGATTTCCCATACAAAAAGTAATATCTTTTAATCATAAAACTCCAAGTTTGTATCTTTATATACAACAGTAGTATATATTTTGAAATGTTATAAAAAAATAAGCTTTTTACTTGATCTTTATTTGTTTACAATCAATCCATGTAACAAGCCCAATTGAGTTATCACGTGACAACTCGATCGATCACATTTTTGCTACAACAAATTCAGCTGAGTATAATTCGTACGCCCTTCTGCCTTTTGATATTGAGATCTCGATTAATTCGAATGATTTATTTCAGAAATCTCTGATTAAATTTGAAGAAATTATATTTTTCCATCATGAACCAGGATGGTAGTATATATCATAGTCAATAATGACTTAACTAGTACATATGTACTCTTGTTAACAAAATATTTTTTTTATGTATATGCATTAAATATTGTATTTCTTTCGACTTTTTATCTTGATCATTAGTGCTTATTAATAGTAAAATGAAGAATACAATGAGATTTAAATAATACAAAATAGGATATGATAATACTAAATTTGAATGGAATGCAAAAAGCTAATTCTAAATATTTTCTTTTCAATATATATTCCACTGTTGCATTTGGAGATTTGCTCTTTTGACTAGTATGAACATGTTTTTTTTAAAAAAAAACTCTGATTTTATGAAGAAAGAATGGAGAGAAAATATGTTATTAAACTTTCTATTGGATCTCAAAAAAGTAACTTTTTTTATGAAAGAATCTTCTGTTGCTTTCTCTTCACAAAATAAGGGAAAAGCTACTTTTAAATTTTTATCATTTCTTATTGTTTATGTTAATTCTAAATAAATATATATTCCATTCCTTTTCTTCTATAATCTTGATTCCTTTGTTCTCAAGTTGAAGGCTTGTCTGTTAGCTATAATTGGGTCTGAATATATGAAAATGGTTATAATTATTTTTAAGAAAATATGGTTGTGTCGTATCATAATGATAATTGTGTTATTTGTCAAAATATTTGTGTAACCTGCCTTATTCCTTACTATTACAGCGATAATATATTCTACAAATGAAATTTAGAAAGAATAAAGTGTACATGAACGTGAAAAAAATAAATTTAAAAAATACAAGTATGAAAAAGACTGATGAAAATAAATAAGTTACGATGGCTTATGATTAACATAACTTATTTCTAGTATTTACTTTTTAAATTCTGATCATTTAAGATTAATAAAATAAGCTTTAGCAATTTTTATTTGTTTCAATTGAAAATTTTTATTTCTAATAAAAGACCGTCAGACACTTAATCTAGTAAATAATTTGCCTAAAAATGTGCTCATAAAATTCGGTCCACTTTGTAACATCATTAGTCTATTGTATATATATTATATATTGTAAAAAAAAAAACTTTTTACTTGGTGAATTTTTACGCAAACATATTAGTGAGATTCAATATTTGTGGGGATTTTCCCACAAATTAAGATGATCAAATATAACTTCTTGTTAAGTTTTTTTGGCGACTTACCAGTATTTTATTTTTGATTCTGACAAAAAAATTATTTTTAGAATTACTTTACATACATAATTATTCATATTCATTATTTATTTTTACTAGCTCGTAGACATATATCACACACATATCATAACATGGATAATACCTAAATTCTAGGTCTACCCTTTACTTTTTGTTTAAATGGTTAGATAGAAAACTAGAATTTTTAACCAAACTAAGCCATTATATAAAATAATTTACCAAAGTAATACATTTTTCTAAAATTTTACTAAACTAGTATAAACGTATTTCACAGTAACGTTTTAGGGTAGATTTTTTTTTAAAAAAAAACTAACCAAACATTAGGGTCGATATCGTTACTATAGTAACGTTTTCTCCTAAAAGTTATTTTCACAGTAACGTTTTACTCCTAACAGGGGGGGGGCGTCATGAGTAACGTTTTAGGGTAAAACGTGACTAGTGAGTAACGTAATATCAATCTTACTCCATCAACTTTTAAAAAATAAAATAGATTCCTAACCTTTACTGTGAAATACGTTTATACGTTTTGTAAATTTTAGAAAACATTTATTTTGGTGACTGGTTTTTATATAATGGCTTAGTTGATTACGAACCTCTAGAAAACTATCTAGGAGGCTACTTCTATGTTTATTTGTACTAATTCGTTTTTAACGGGGTCAAATTTAAACGTGGCATAAACAGGAGGAAAGAACACTGGGACTACAAAAGTAAAATTATTTATAAAGCGGATATCATATATATAATATGATCTCTATCTCTAAGATATATCTATCTCTCTAAAGATGGGGAACAAGTCCTCCGTCAAGTCTACCCTTTCCCCCTCGCGCCTTTCTCCTCTTTTCTTCCTTCTTGCCCTACTCAAAAAATAAAAAAAAGAAAAAAAAAAAAAAATCGTATATCAAAAAAACCGGAACACCAGCCGAGAGTGATAGAAAAAGAGAAAGAAAAGCAGGTAAAGAGAAAAGGGAACGAGCAATCAGTGGCTAGAGACGAAAATGGGAGCCGCTCGACCCCACACGACCGATCAGAACCGGGCAAGAAGAAACGACCAGCCGTGAACGCACCACCTCAGGCTCTCACACCCACACATGCCCCTAGGCACCACGGATAGAGAAAATGAAGGGAGAAAACCCAGTCTACGCATATATTGTCTGAATTGAAGAGTCTGTTTGCCTTGTAGGCACTAGTCTGTTTTCTCAGCACGAAACAAAAAAACGACACATTTCGTGGAGAACAGAGGAAAAAGTCAGGGGGTAATAAGGTGGAAGCAAAACTCGACAGAAGTAGAAGCGAACCGGGAATGAATAGCATCGTCAACGTGAAAAGAGAGAACTCTCAAGAGAGAAAGAAGCTAAACGTAAGGGTGGAGGACACGTGAACGAAAAAAAGATGCAAATCAGATGCAGGGGGCTGGTGGAGAAAAGGAGAAACGAGAATGTTTCAGAACAAAGCGAGCAATGCCACCGGGAGGAGGGAAGTAGCAGAACAAGGAGAGAGGCATAGGAACAGATGAATGCAATTCATATAGGGGAGGCGGGCAATAAAAGCGGCAACGGAGACACAAAGGAACAAACAACAGGAATAATGACGCGTCGGGAGGAGGGAAGAGACATGAAAACCTGGAGATGAAACGCAAAACGTAGAGTGGAATTGAACGGTGGCTATAAGGTGTCCCACGCAATTAGGGCCACAAAACCTCTGGCGTCCCGGAGCGCTCTGGCACCAACGTAGAGGAAGCTACACCAACGGGAGTGAATACGAAGCAGTACTGAACCGCACATGAGGGCATAACTAGGGTTTCGAAGGGAAAAAAGAGGTCATTCCAGGTATTTACCAAGCGAATACAGAGGGGAAAAAAAATGACACCCACCGAACCGGGAAAAAGGGGAACAGAAAGAAAGAGATAAAAGGGGGACACACCACAAAAATTGTAAAGAGAACCACGCCGGGGGTAATGTAAAGGGAATGACACCCAGGACGCTAGCGAGAGAAACTACTCAGGCCGACAGGCGAAACCGATGGCGCCTCACAACAGAGAGGTCTTCCCGAGAAGCCCTGAGGAGCCGCTAGGGTCACCCAAAAAGTGAATCGCGGGGCGCACCGCTTAAACACCATAAGGGAGTGAAATAATCCTCTGAGCGCCGGGACCAGGGGGGGGAGATACGAAACGGCAGGCGGCACACACCGGGTGGGGGGGGGGGCATATACGAGGTGACCAGTCAAAGTGATGAGAGGTGGGACTGGATTGCCCCGAGCAGACCCGCCCCAGTCCACCTAGCAATGGGTCCCGATCTCTGTGTCACAATAACGGTCGTCCCGGAATCTGATACCTAGAAAAGGGACAAAAAAAAGAGCTGGCGAACAGAGGGTGGTAGAGTGAGGCGGTTGGTCCAGGAAGTGGGGCTAATAAGACCTGTAGATCTTTGCCGCCTAATGTCCACATTGGGACGGGGGTAAGGAGAGAGAGTCGGAGAGTCCTCAAAATGGAGCAAGCTTAAGACCCTAGAGGATTGCGGAGAGCTTGGCATCCTTCGTACCAAGTGGCAGAGAATCCGGACAAAAGCCCACCGCTTCCCTCTTCCCTCTCTTAGGTCATTTCTCCCCACATGCCCCTACGCCTGCGTTTCCGCACAAAACAGGAAGATCTAAGAAACTATGTCTTACTAGTATAATTAGCCCTATCCTTCACAACCAGAACCGAAAAGAATTACAAAACTTCTCGTGATCAAACGAGGGGACACGTCGATCCGATGTGTAAGATAAAAGTTAGACCTAAAAAGGTCCCGAGAAAGGGGATCCAGCTAAGGAAGGTCAGTGGAAATGACGGGATACACAAGCCAGCGAAAAAGGGGGGTGCCATACCAAGCCACGTGGGCTCGACAATCGGTAAGAAAAAAAAAAAACCCCGAAGTCAGAGAAACTATTCAGACCAAAAAACGGATCATCCTTGCATGGACCAGGGATAGAGGAAGGGCAAGATACGAAAAAATAAAAAAAAACTAGAAAGTCATGGAAAAGCTACTTCTATAGCTTGATACTATTCAGTAAAAGTATCGCAAAAAGAAAAAGCGAATATCGATATCCTCATAGAGTATAATATATATATACACCACCTTTCGAAATGGTAATTATGTAGTATTTCGATGAGTATACAGGAAGGAATCATGTAAATTGTTTGCTTTATGAATCGAATTCAGGGTAAATATATTAGACATTCTTCAAATTTTTTTAAAAAAATGCCTGGTGATGAGTTCAATTTGGGTCGTTTCCTCCCTAAAACGTAGAGAAACTTACGCAACAATCAAATTTATACTATTTAAAAATTACTGTATCCTACATATAGCTTAGTTTGCTATAAATTACCACCCCTCGTGAACTCACATTAAAATTAATTTATGTGGTTCCTTCGAATTTGTAAATTAGTCCCATGTTGTATTATGTGTAATGCGCCATGTATAATTGCCAGAATATAACAATACATTGTATAATATATAATTATTTAATCTATATCATATACAATTCCCCACTCCTCCTCTCCCCACTCTGACCTTCTCCACTCGCCACTCTGCTCCTCTCTCACGCTCGTCATCGCCCTATCCTCCTTCTCCCTATCCACTCACTCTCTCTCCTCCCTCTCCCAATCTTCGCTCCGCCTCTCTCCTTCCCTCCTCTCCAAAAAATCCCATGGCTTTGCCCTACAGACAAATTGTTGTCTATATACAATTATATACATATACAATTCACCTCTCTTCCACTCCTTTCCCTCTCTCGCTCGCCTCTCTCCTCCATCTCCTAGTTTCGCTCTCTTCTCTCCTTCCTCTCCAATCTCTCTTGCATATATACAAATACATATGTATAATACAATTATCTATCATATACATATATAATTCACATTTCTCTCACTCTTTTCTCCCTTTCTCTCCCAGTTTCGCTCGCCTCTCTCTTTATATAACATGTAACTACAAATTGTAATTATCAAACTATAGCTATGAAGAGTAATTAATTATTTTTAAATAGTTATATATGAAAATTTTAATAAATCTTAGTTATACAAATCCGCCAAAAAAATACAGTACGTACCAAGAGAAGCCCATTCTGAAAAGGCCCATTTTTCGCTAAATGAAGACCATGACTAGAAAAACAGAAAGAAAGAAGAATGCATCAACTTAGTAAAAATTACATAAATTTCATAATTTGTTGAAAAAACTACATAAATTTCATAATTTTAAGAGCTAATTACAAAATTCTTATGAATAAAGATGTATTTGAAAGAGGATATGAATGTATTTGAGGAGAATTTTTTGTAATTATTTAGAATGATGGAAAATTTTAAAGATTATAGTAAAATAAGATGTATATTTATGTAATTTTTCCATCAAATTAAGCCTCAAACCTAAATAACAATACTAAACATTGTAATGGAAAATATTTTGTAGTTATTCCTACATATATTTTAATTGAATTTGTGAATAAAAATACTTGTTTTCATATGAAAATAAAAAATCTTTTCATTATTTCAGTGTGAATCTATTTCTTACTATGCATTTTCTAATAAGCTTGTTCAGTAAAAATTGAATGAAAAAATCATACTTTATAATACAGAACTTATTATTGGTTCGTAATGGGAAATGCCTCTATCTAGTAGTGCAACGGGCAATATATTTAATAAAAATTACGAAATTCGAATATTGGAATAGAACTTACCAAAGAAATATTGGAAATTAAACTTACCCAAAAAGACAAAACTGAAAACAAAAAATCCAAAATTAATATAAAAGGTATTAATGTGATCAAACTAACTAATAAGTTTCTAAAAAATCTTAACTTGTAATGTGATCAAACTAACTAATAAGTTATTAAAAAATCTTATTTATGTATTTGATAAATATCCAAAAGCGTTTATATGCGAACTAAGTTCTTATAAATCAAAATTATCCAAAAGTTATAAGTTGGTAATTATCTTATCTTTGTTGTTCATTATTCTCCTTATGCATAAACATACTATTCAATAACATAAATTTTTTCTATCAACATTTTTATTAGACACATCGACTATTGTTTATGAATTTTAATATTTCAACTCATCTACACACAAAAAAAAAAAGGCAGTTTCATCAAAAAAAAATTTTTTTATAAAAATTCAACACTTTATACTTAAATAACTACTTTTAATTGTACAAACTCATATTCAAAAAGTGAACCAGATATTTTCTTACTTGTGACCCGGGATGCCAAAATATCACTTTTAATTGGTATTTTTTATTTAATTCAAATGTGTTGAGTTGAAAATCAAACCTTCATCATCATATATTTAATATATAACTCTAACCATTAAGTTATATCTCGCAATTGCTTTAATTATATTTAAGTTTGATTATTATTATTAGCATACTAATTATACTTGACCTATATACTTGTGTGTTCCTCACTGTATTATTTCAGTCACTTTAAAAACTATATTTATTTTTGTTAAAAAATAAAAATATCCATCGTATTTAAATTCAGTCTGCTAGTGGCTAAGTTATAAGAATAATTGTCATAGGAAAAGTGATTTGACTAAAAAATAAATAGCGTCACATAAAATAACACGGAGAGATTAGGAAATTTGTTACTGTTTGCGCACCCCCCGGTCTATGTCACATGATACTAACGACGTGATCTGAGGAGCTTGACAAGAAAAAATGAAAAGAGAATCGAGGGATGGGAGAGGAGGTGGAACATTGTAACTGTCGGTGAGAGGAGACGTGTTGGCAGGGAAAATAGGGAAAAGGGATTCCGTAACAAGGGAGGAGGAAATAACACCGGTGATTATTGATGACAAAAGCAAGAACTATAACAAATAGTACAATGGGTCGTTAAAAATCCGAGACACACAGGAACGATCTAGATATGTAAAAAAATTAACGAAAAATAGGAGAAAAAAGGTAAACCGAATCCCTTGGCGTTAGCGCACTCAGTGCCAATCCAAATAGTATGCATAAATGTAAATACGGAAAAAAAAAAGAGATTGAAAACAGAGAAGCTAAAAGAAGGAAGTAAATAGAGGGAGAATACATAAATAAAGTAAAGGAGGCGAGGAGCCAACAGGATGCAAGCAACTCACAAAAGTGGTGGGGGTATTGAGGAGATGTAAAGGGTTAAAAAGGAGGGGCATCGACAGGATGTTATGGTCCAAGGACACAAAGAAAGATAGGTCCGGAGGGGGTCAGGGAGAAACATGTCCAAGAGAAAACAAGGGCTAAAGGTAGTCTGAGCCTAAGAGAGCTGGGGGAGAGCGATAGCGAGGGGAGCTTAAGAACTCTATGGGAAACAGAAAACACAACAAATGTGGTAAAGAGATAGACTATGTCTTAAAGGAAAAGAAAGAGGGAAATTTACGGAGGTCTAGGATACAAGAAAAAATTTTAGGAAAGGAAGAAACCCATGTAAGAGCCCTAGGACACCGGGGGGGAAGGGTAAAGGAGTCGAGAAAATCGACAACATTTCAATAAGGCGACAAGGTCCACGGGAGGGCATAGGAACAGAAAGTCTCATGCTGGGGACACAGCAGTAGAACGGGAGCGAAAAGACATTAACATTATGGGAAGAACGAGGAAAGAATAGGATTTTTGATCTCGCCCTAAGCAGAAAGGGACGAGAGCTATAGCTGAGACTTGTGCAATGGAAGACAGGGACGAGCATGACTCCCAAAGATAATCAAAAGCTATATAATAAACCGAACAGAATAAAAAGCAAATTTATGATGTATAAAAAGTAAAGGGGCCGGGGAGCAAGGCAAAAAACGTGTAGCAAAAAGGGTAAAAACAAAAGGGAGATGGACAGAGACCAGGATGGAAGGGCGTACTCAGAAGATACAAAGTAACAGTTAATGAAGAAAATAGAAAACAAGGGGCCCAGGGGGGATGAGTAAGCAACCAAGAGCGCGCAGAAGTAAGAGAAGAAACTAAGAGTGCAGTGGGAAAAGGGGTAAAGGAAAAAAGAAGCAAGGAAAACAAGGAACTACACGGGGTCCTCAGAAACAGCACTGAACAAGAGGACAACCGAAACGAAGAAAAAGAATTAAGAAGACCGGAATAAGCAATGAGGAAGGGTCTGGAAGAAGGTGAAAAAGAAGCCGCTTCCAAAAAATCAAGTCGCGTAGGCTTACACCGTAAGAAAAGAGGGGGAAAACTACGAGGAGACGCGGCTGAAAAGAAGACAGTGCGCGTGAATAAGTCCGTCGATATCGAGAATCAAACACAGACAGCGTCGGGGGGTTAGAGGGAACCAGAAGGGAGGTACAAGCACGCCACCAGGCATAAGAGAGGGTAACCAAACCACCGACGGATAGAACATAGGGACTACCGATGAGCCAGATGGCCATCCAAAAAGGCCGCTCAACAAGTGATCTGAAAGAACACAGCCCGTATAAAATAACACACAACGGAGGGGGGGAACACAAGCACTATACATAAAGCAACCCGCAGGCAGCCCCAATTAGGACAAATATGAAACGAGCAACTAAAAGACAGGAGAAGCAAAGCAAGAGTTAGGAAAAAAAGAAGCAAACAGAACAAAAAATATATACCAAAGAGAAGAGAGCCCGGCAAAGGGAAGAAGGGCGCAGGAAGGCTGGGGGCAGTCTAAAAACTAAGAGCGGATGAAAAATACGGGACAGGACAAGAGAGAAGAAGGAAGGGAAAAGAGAGGAAGAGTTAGCGTGAATGAGAAGTCGGGGTAGAAAAGGCCGCAGCGTAAGAAAAATAGGAGACCAGAAGAGTTCAGAGGAGGAACGTCAGTTGATGTACAGTGCTAAACTATCAAACGCAATAGGGAGAGAACTCGGAAGAACGCTACCAGTTTGATATACCCCCAGTCTCGCATCACAAATAGAGGTTCGAAAGCAACACCCGGGCCGGCAAAAGAAATGAATCACAAGAGAGAGTAACAGGGTGGGCGCCGATCGAAAAGTCGTTAGCACGACACAAGGTGGTGTGAGAGGGAGCCCTAACGTAGACATGAAGGAGGCACCAAAGGCGAGGAAAAAACCCTATTGAATGAAGAGGGATGGAGGGAATCATTAAACATGGAATTAGAAATGAGTAATCTGGGCGGGGAGGGCGTTCCTGTTGGACCGAAGTAATACCGTAAGGATCTTGCATGGTCCCCTTTTTGACAGCTGGCTCACTCAGCGAATAATCATTGGCGACTTGAACTTTTGAGGACCCGTCGGGAGAGTCCCGCCTCATCATAATAAGTATACTATTACAGTCTACATAGACAAACTGCCAGACGTTACATTGTAAGTAGATACACTTCACAGGAAACGGTAGGAGCAGGTGGGGCTACACGTACCAGAAGGAGCGGAGAGCTCTCCCCCCCTATCAAATGCCGTGGACGGAGAGGAAACACGAAGAGTGCGGTCATTATGAAGAAAAAAGGGTAAAAAATCTGATTCACTCACAAGGATAAACACAAGGGAACTCTTATGACAGGAACAGATTGCATCAGGTAACCTTATATGTCTGAGATAGACAATAAACTTTTGTTCTACTCTTTTTTAGTTTTTAGTTATGATCTTACTCGCTATTTTCCTATAAATTAATTAACTATTTCAGATATATATGAATCATATCGAATATACATACATATATATATATATATGTGTGTGTGTGTGAGATGTGTATTCAGTATGATTTCCATGTATATACATAACTATTTTCCTACCCTTCCCATTCACCTCTTTTACTGTTTTAATTTATTATGATAAAATAAAAATAAAAATCTAATTATCTTTTTAAATATATATTAGTGGTAAATACATCATTATATTTGAAAGTTATGTTGAATAAAACTTCTAAGAGGAATGCCAAAAATAACTATATCGTTTTTTTTGTGTAAAATTAAACATTATAAGTTGGTTCGCTATCACTTGGATCTTATATAGTAAAAACGAAGATTACATTTGTCCCCCAAGGGATTTAGGTGATACTGACGTAATTTGAGATTAAATTATTTTTCTATCCCTGTTTAACATCATTGGATGTGAGGTGGGAAAATATTATTACTAAACATACAAGGTCAATGACTTAATTAACTTAAGAAAGACGTCTTCAATCAGGGCAGCTCGAAGTGATAGAAGGTCAAAAGAGAAATTTTAATTCATGCCTAAAATATAAATAAATTTTATATATGTATTTATTTAAAATTTATTTATTTTATACTATTTTGATAAAAAAAATATTAGTATTTTAATATTATTTTTTCAATTATTAGTTTTAGCTAATTAAAATTTTGTCAACTCAACATTGAAATACATCCTTTCAGTGACGCCATTAGTTTATGAATTGTTGACATAATTCTATAGGTAATAAGTTAACAAATATTAAATAAAGATAAGAGTTAGAATCATAGAATTTGAAGCAAGAAGTTCATGACTTATATACCCTATTTTAATATGCCTCTAGTAATGCTTGAAACTAAAATTTAAAAAGCAATAAAAAGAATTCGTAACTCACTTTGTTCAACACTTTTCACAATTAAATTTTATTTTTAACAAAGTACAAGAAATGTTAAAGTGGGTAAAATAATATATTTTAAAAAATTATAATTTTTATCATAAATACTCAATTTTTCATATAGAAATTTTAACACATAATTTATTCTTGATAAAAAATTGGGGGCACCGAAATTTGGGCCTAAAGCAAAAACATAGAGCTGCCACGGACTAGCGGACTAGGTTCAACGGACTAGGTCCCATGACTCAGCAAGAACAATAATGAAGAGTAAATAACAACAAGAACACAACACAAGCAATTTACGTGGAAACCTCCTTACTCAAGGGAGTAAAATCACGACCTGTCTCATTGGATTTTCAATTGTTTCCACTAATCTCTTCAAGCAAAAGCGAAACACAGTTACAATCAAGTGAGAAAAGTTATTAATCTCATAACTAAGTAATAACTCTATTACTTAACGAGCTTAGGCAGATACCACACTACCCACTAACTTATCACCACTAGATAACTTACAATTTGACTAAGCAGTTACCACTCTCCCCACTAAATCAACTAGCACTTAGAAGACTTAAAATTTTGACCAAGCAACAAACAATGTTGCCACTAAATCAGTTACCCTTAACTGATTTATACTTTTACAAACAAATACAAGGTCTGAATCCTTTATAGATTTGGAACAAATTTACAATATAAGTGCAAAAGTGTTAATCCTAAGACACCTAAACTTGCAGCTTTATCGGGTCGCTATTGTTCTTGAGGATGATTCTTCACTTCAGTATTAGCCTTTACAAGGTTGAGAGTTTTTAAGTTGCAAAAACTAAGATTGTGACTATTGGACATAATCTTTATGAAGAATAGTCACAACTTTCGAGATCATGTGATGATCGAGGTTTCTGCTATAGTTGGAGATTGTGCAACAACCAATTGTACTTTTTTATCCTGCCAGTTTTGTGTAAATTTGCACAAGAATCAGGTCTCCTTACAAGGTTTCTGATTTGTTAAATTATCAAAACTACAATTAACATTAATACATGACAATTTTATGGATTAAAGACTTTGGAATAATCATTAAGTTATAGCGTAGTGTGTAAAAATTACAAATTTAGTCGCTTTGTAACTAGCTACTGATATTAAATTAGATATTATTGTTGTATCAACTTTAAGCATATGCGATTGAAGTTGAATTTTTTTAAAAAAATTTATGAAGTTTGACCATAAACTTTCAACATTTTTGTTTGAAATGTAGCTTGTCAAGATAACTTTTAACATTGTTGCTTAATGTTTGACTTGCCAAAACTTGGAGGGACTCAAACATACATTTAGTTTAAAGTCAAGATTGAACGCATGCCTTAAACTTTAAGACAAAGAAATATAGTTTATAAGTCTATTTTCCTAGTTTTTGAGATGCAAATTCGCTAATAACTTTTAATAATGAATTTTCTAATAATTCTTTTTAATTAATGATATAATTAATTAATTTATTTATTTTTAGACATAAAATATTCTAAAGATATCAAACTTCTTCATTAGCTGTACAATAGTGTTCAACACTTTTTCTTAAAAAAGAAAAAGCTATAATATATTATTGATAAATAAAAAATGGACCTCCTCAAAAATTGATGGCCTAAAGTATGTGTTTTTTCTTTTAGAAAACAAATTTTATAGAGTCGACACCGATAAAAATCAAACTTCGAACTTACTTTTTGAAGTTTGTACTATGAATTTCATCCTTGTAAAGATTTCCAAACTTAAAAACACCACTTGATTTATATACTCAATTTCTATATTTAAATTAAAAACCCATTTCTTTAAATTTGCAACAATGACTATTTTAATGTTGAAAACCCTAAATTGGTTAAGGGTCCAATTTGAAAATAAGGATACATGAACGTGTATTATCTTCATAAAATTAGATATTTTGAATCAATATAACATTATCTATTGACATCTATCATACAAAAATATTATTCTATAAATCTTAGATTCGCAGATATCAAACATTGGATGTATACTGATAAAGTTTTAAATATTTCAATCATGTCTTTTTTGTTTACAAGAATAATTCAAGTTTAGGTACGGTCAAAGGATATCTCAAGAATTTTGTGTTTGCAATGATGAGCTAACGAATAATTTGAAATGTCTCGATAAGACCAAAGTTTTGTGGCTAAATGAAATTCAAACCATTGTACAAGCAAGGAATAATTTCACGATTTTCAATCATACCGTGACCTAATCTTTTAAATTATCTTCAAAGTATTGGAGGGAGAGTAACGTAGTCGGCAGAGGAATATTTAACTATTTAAAGTATTTCATTTTTGCAAATAATGACCAAAAGGAAAAATAAGTCCCAATTTAGAGACAAAAAAAATGTTTACCTACACATGTTGTTGAAAGACTTGGTCAATTCCCATGTTACTTTTGCTAATATAAATAGGCCCCCCTTCCCTTTTAACACTTCCCAACCATACATTTATCTATATATCTTTTTATTAGTACTTCTTTCTCCTTTTTTGCCATTCATTTTTCCCACTCAATATATGTATATGTGTTAAGAGATCAACTATGAATGTTGTTCTTGTGGAAATGGCATGGGGAATCTATAAAGCTCAGGAGGGATAGCACCATGAATACATCTTAATGGCTATCTATAGCGCTATCCATCCTGAGTTTTATGGCTTCTTCATGCTTGCTTTTGGTGCTTCATATTGATCTTTCGTACTAAAAATATGTTCTATTGACGTTTGCTTCAGTTGGAAGAGCGCAATATGTGATGTCGTTGATTAATTAGGTACTTTTCATAAGTTTGTATATGATATTTTACGAAAGATCATAAAAATATTAAGTGACTAACTGATCGCTAATTAGATAAGATTAGACCTAAAAACCTTGAAAGGAGATGAGGGGTGAAGGCTTAGTTAGGAGTAACTATTGTATTAGGCCAGGAGACGCGGTGTTAGGCTGCATGATGGATCTCACAGCTGCGCTGATGCGCCGTAGCCTAATTAAGCTGCTTAAAGACTACACTCAGTTACTAAGGCCTATGCCTCCTAATGGGCTAGGCTGGGGATTGCTTACAGCCAGCCCGGCCCGGTTCACTGGAAAGTGTAAAAGGTTATAATTGGTCATTGTTAGGTTAGCGTTCATATTTTCCTATGCTTACCTATTATTAATCATTTTATTTATATATTTTTATTTGTTTACTTTTTTCAATTAATATAGGTAAAGATTTTAATTTTTAGTTGTTTATTTTTAACATATTCAAAAAGTAACTAATTTTTTTTTTGATATTTTATTCTTTACAATAATTATTTATTGTTTAATTATTTTTAAGATTTAATATTAAATATTATTTATAGGACATATACAATATTAAAATAACATGTTTCATTATTATTTTTGTAAAATAATATATCAAATTCAAATTAACTAAATTAAACGAGCTAATTTATAGAGATCCCCTCCGAGGTTCACTGTACAACAGCTTTCACCTTTCCGGTAGTTTGAGAGATGAATTGACTTAGTCTCTGCAAGCTATAATTATATCATCCCGTTAGAACTTACAAATTCGATTGCTTTGAAAAATCAACAACTTCTTCTGTTATTGATTTCTCATGCAAGCTTATGTCTGATTTTATCTCTATTTCCTTAATCATTTTTATTCTTAATTAGCGAAAATATTTATGTAAACCAAATTGACTGTTCTCATATTATTCCTTTCCTGGGAGTCATTTTGCACCTTTGATTGAAAAAGAAAAATTCCGGGGCCATATGAATTGGTGAAAATAATAGGGCTTATGTGAATAAATCTACCATGTGGATTGTTCTACTGCTATTTGGGCAGACTCTTCGATACTTGTTCTGTAAAATGAATACGTGTGTATCTTTATATTTAATTTTATTCTGGTTAGTTTTTCTTAAAATTATTTTTAGATTCAGTCCTTTCTAATAATATGTTTTAACATGAAGAAACTATTATAAAAATGATAAATAAGTTAAATTATAATTAATTTATGTTTATTTTAAATAGATATTAAAGAATGGTATCAAAAATCAAAGTAAAGGAGATATATCTAATATCTTAAAACACAGAAAGATGAGTGTTATAGAGCGAAATCTGAATGGAGATGTATGAAATTATGCCTAAATAAAAATAAATAAAAAAAATATAGCTACATTGATCAAATTCCTCGATAAATGTTGATTTATATGTATGTAATCTTTTAAAAATAGTATACTTTTAAAAAATCGGAGCTAACATAAATTATTTTGCAATATGTTTGTAAGAGTCTAAATTATGAAAGGAGGTATATTATTAGCATGAGTGATTATTCTTTTTCAGCATATAGTATTAATATTATTATCCGATTACACAGACTGAAAAGTAAATACCAAATTTCAGACAGTATTTACTTGCTAGCTTTAATTTAAGGTGGTTATGGTTCCACGTTTTACTTTAAATGCTTCACTAAAATACAATGGCAAGTGGATGACAATATCAATGTGACATTAATGTTTGGTTTTTGTTAGTTTTCAAAAATAAGTTTTTAGAAAAACAATCGTAAGGCATATATATATTCACATGTTAGAACTGTGAGCGAGAGTGAAGATTGTCAAATAAAAAACATGTATATATTCACATGACACTCACATATTTTGGTTTGTAGCTTTTTTTTCTATGGGTAATAAAATTATTATTGAAACAAATTGAGTATTGTGAAATTAAATTTTTTAGTTGGTGGGCTTTTAATATTTTAAATAGAAGCTTAGTGAATTTTTAATAATTATATGTTCAATTACAATAATAGATTTTTACGACAATATTGTATTTAAGTAGATTATAAAAGAACATTATCTTTATTGCCTAACTCATTCTTGATACAATAAAGGTGATGAAGAAATTTTGAGATTATTTAGTTTGTAAATATTACAGTTTAGGAGTGAATTCCTAATAAATTAATTATACATATTAAATACATTTTTTAAATATAAGTTGGTGGTTAATTTTACCAATTTACAGGTGAAGCTCTAATTTTGAGTATCAACATAGGTGAAATTAAAATATTGATTTTTTATTAGTTCTGAATATTAAATAATGCAACTCAATGGATTAAATTACTAAAAACTTTAAATTAAAGTTAACTATCAATTTTCATGAATTCATCGTATCTTTGAAATACAGAAAATAAGATGGGAGAACTGCAAATTTATAGTCGTGGCTGTCCATAAAGAAATTTTTTTCCCTATCTACTGAACCCAATCTTCTTAGTTGAATTTTAAATGTATTTGGAAACAGATTTAAAGTAATTACTTACGAGTTTACATAAATCAATAATTTTTTTAGACAATGTATTTATATTTAAAAATGTTAATTACATATATATAAAATATTATCGTGAATCCTAGTCATTGGTTAATAACTGTATTAACCTGATATAATTGCACTAACAATAAACCTATAGTTTAGTCTGAGATTTATTTATGTTAATCCATTTGTCTTCCCCTTTTTTATCCAATTGTTTATGAATTTCATCAAATTTTTGGCGAAGAACATTTTAAAAACTATACTCCCTAATTTTTGAGGCTAACAGATAGTGGAGGACTTCAAGTAATCAAGATTCAGTTAATTTTAATCTCTAGTATTCGAGTTTTGTTTTTCATTATTAGAAGTAAAAGTCTTTGAATGACGCCACAGATTCAATAAGAAGAAAATATTTTGACTGATAATTTTTTGATATAAAATCAAATGAAAAGTAAATAAAAACAAAATTGCTAATTAAAAGAAAGACAATGCAAAACATTGTTTGCTAAAAGATTTTCACAGTATTTAATTTTAGATGTATGTAGAATGGACAAAATAGTTTATTTAGGGTGATTTTGGCCTCATTTGTTTTCATTAAGATTAAGAGGTCTACATCTGAATACATATCTGAATATTAAGATTTGCATTAATATCTGGGTGTTTATCTGAATACACACCTGAATATTAAGATGTGGTCTCTAAATCTGAACACTAAATAATTAATGTCGTTTGTTTTAAATATCTGAATGTGGAAGTAAAATTGAACATTAATTATAAAATATGATAAAATTCATTCCCTAAAAAATATATGACGTATTGATTAATAAAAAGGCTAAATTTTTGAATAATCAGATTTAGAGTACTATTTTTTCATGAAAAAAACGCTTGAATAAACAACAATAGCAACAAGAATACACCAAAAACATTATTACAATCAGTGTTCTTGACACGCGTCAATATAAAAATATCATTAATATAAAAAATATACTTGAAAGGATTTATAAAAATTAACATATTGGAAAAAATAGTGTTTGATTGAGAAAAGAGAGAAAGAAAGTTTTTAGTTATTAGATAAAAAGGCATGCTAAGAGCAGAGAAACTATGATGTATTATTTAATAACTTATCAAATGAATATGAATGCTGTTAAGAGTCTCTTACAGATCTGATTTGTTCAGACCTATTCAGACCCTACTAAGAAATTTTTTTAAGGGGCAAACTTTCATCATATGCAAACAAAAAATTCATATTTTGTATGCATAACTAAAGTTTGCATAATTGTGTCTACCATAGCAACATAAAACTGTATAAATTGGGCTATACATATACATTGTTAATTCGCTGACCTATAATTGTATACTTCTACTGGGGCTTATTTCCTAGTCAATTGTATAATTCGCTATTCCTATTTCACACTGCGATTGTATAATCCTGCAGCAATTGTATAATGCAACTGCCTATTTCTTAATGACCGCGGAATGTGATTTAGAAATTGCTTGTAAATTACCATTTACATAATCAGTGCGTTGTAGTTGGTTTAAAAGTTTTAAACTATTTGTTAAAACTTGAGTTAATTAATTAATGAGTCACGTAATAATTGACATTAATCCATCCAGTTGATGACCTAAAGTGATAATTATTTAAGACGGCCTATAGTTACTTTGATCCTTATATTAAAAGTATCTATAATAGGGTTACTAATTTTTTTTAATCACTATACAAAATTTTTAAAGTTGTGTGTTCCCCCGCCCAGCAAAAAAAACTCCCTCATCGCTCATTCATCAAGAAGGGACGATACTGATGTATAAGAAAGAGAACTATTCAGGTAAACGTTGGTTTTATACATAACATTTTCATGTATTTCAGTTTATATATGAGGGTGTATGGGGCATAAGCCGTTACACGTATGTTAGTGTAAAATGAATGAATTTGCTCAAGAAAATTACTTTTACGAAATTATGCTAAGTTTTTCGTTTGATGTTAAAAGTATAGAGTCCATATTGAATTTTCATGTGGCAAAGTTGAATATAACCTCTTCAAAATTTCTAAATACAATTCACGGCTTGTAGAACCATCCCTACTGTCATCATTTATTTAGGTATAAATTTCTAGCCTTTAGTCATTAAGTAATTAGACTCAATTGTTGATGATCATGAACATTATTGGGAAGGGAGATAAATAGACATGCTAAGAAAGCCTCATATAGAAAGTATTTCGGAAATTATTTTTATTTTGTGTTCAACAACCGGGTGATTATAAATTGGGAGATCAATTTGAGATTCCTTTTAATAGTTTCATATTATCATTTAAGTTTTGATATATTAATATATATAATTAGTATAGGTATATGGTATTAGTGAATGTCCTCGAAGATTTGATTCGAAAATGTAAATTAAAAAATTTAATCCTAATGTCATTGATCATTGAGAGCTTAAGTATAAATTGGGGCTTGAATTTTTTTGGTTTAGCTTTAGGTACACTTGTAAACAATATGTGGTTGTTACTTCGAACCTTATAGTGTTTAATTATTTGGGAATAGACTTGATGTAATTGAAAGTGCGCAATGAAAGAGGAAGACTGCAATAGTAGTGATTGTTCGAACTATTTGAGGTCACGTGGATTTCTAAACTCTTGTTAGTGTATGCAAAGTGGTGTATTTCTTGTGGTAAAAAAAAAAAAAATATGTTTGCGAGTAAAGGTCATTGGTATCGGATTGACATGTCCACATTGATTAATTCTAATGATGAAAAAAGGGATAACAAAAGGCTATGTGATCTTTGTTTATGTGTGATGTGTTGAGAAATGGATAGAAGCTTGCTGAATCATTGTTGAAGACTTCATGTTTGTGTGTTGTGTAGTGTGCTGATGTTGATGAAATGATCCTGTCCTCAATTTATTTGTGTGAACTTGTAATTTGCATTATTCGAGCATTGGTTGTGACAAGTGTTATGTGCATAATTTTGAGAAGTAATGAGCAACTTAAAGAGGAGAATGTACCATTTTGAGGGGTACGTATTCGCGCGCCGCGATGGTATCTATATTTTGAGGGACGTATCGCGCAACGCGCCGAATTGGTTCCTATTATCGAGGATCGTGTCGTGCGCCGCGACAATATGCATGGACATTCTGTCGCCCATGGACAGATATGTCCAGCCGACATGGTCCCATAGATGAGAGACACGCGTGTGTGATGCATTAGGTCAGGACATGCATCATTATACTTGACATTGTATTCCAGTTGCATATTGCCCATACTTATCATTAATGACCTTGATAGCCGTGTTTTATGATCTTGATTACCTTTCTCTTGCTTGCGTGGCGGAACGTGTGATTGATCAATATTGAGGCGTTTGTATGCGGATATGTAATTTGTTGAGTATTGTTGTTTGAGGTCATGTTAATTTGTTGAAGTGTTACTGTGAGGATATGTATATTTCTACAGTGTTGTTGTGGAGCTACGTGGCTATTACAATTGTGAGTTGTTAGGTTGGGTTGATTTAATTGTGGGCAGGTTGTAGTTGTGGAGGTTCGGTTGGGGTGGTAGGATTCCTCCGTATTTCATCCCTTAACTTGTGTTTAGAGATGGTTTACTTGCTGAGCACCGTGGTGGTTTGGGTAGCTCCCCAAAAAAAAACGCCGCCGCTTGCTTCTACAAATTTTTGTTAGGTATGAGTCCTGCCTGGTATTTTGTTGTACTTGTCATTATCTTCTTTTCTGAGGCTATCTGGAGATTTGTAGGTAGTTGGTTTCTTCTACTAGCTGCAGGCTAAAACCGACGTTCTTCTCTTTAATTATGATCTCTGTTCTATTCTAGGAACAAGTTCATATTGAGAGCTATGAGTTTTTCTTTTGAATCATTATAATACTTTAGAGGCTTGGACACGTGACTATCATGGTGGGGGGGGGGGGGGGTATCAGGTTTGAGGTTTTTAATTATGGGGGGGGATTACTTATATTTTATTTCCGCACTTTATTTGTAATGGTTGTAGTTTTAACTCGGCTGACTTGTCTTGGTGGGATAAGACGAGTGCCTATCACCGTCCTTTTGTCGTGATCAAATGGTATCAGAGCCAGGTTCACTATAGGGTTCTCTACGTGTGTACAAGTCGATCTAAGTAGACTCTTGAGGAATCTGTATGGAGGACGTCTTATATTATCTCGGAGAGGCTATAGTGACTGTCTAGATAATATGCTTCACTTTTTGAATCTCTATCGTGCATATCTTCTGCTCGTTTTTGTACTCCTTACTTCATTCCATTTTCTTCTCCTCTCCATTTATTTGATAGACTCTGTGTAGTTCCTTATGTAAATGTTTATTGTAACTCGTGTATTGTTGGATCCTATGGATTCTGGTATTAAGGTGGTAAATGAATATATCATGAAGAATGTTGTGGTCATATTTGAAGGGGGTTGTAGTAATGTTAGTTAGCCGTACAAATAATCAATTAAATAACATATAAATAGTACTTTGTGTATAGATGAGGCAATATCTGGATGGTTTGACTTAAATGAGCTAAATATTTAAATAGTTTGCTAGTATTATATGATATATGTAAAACCTTGAAGAAAAAATTATAGGTTGATATCAATTTTTATTAAAATTTACGGGGGGTTTCTTAGTGAATGTTATGTTGGCAGACCTCCAAATTACGAGTCAGAATCTCTTTTGTGGTTTCACATAGATAGAGTGTGTACGCAATATATAGGTCATGATACGACTATACACACTGGTTACTTGTAGATTACTTTGTTAGAAGTATGTATTTTTACTTTTTATTATCGACCTGCCTTATGAAATGAATACACAAATAGCATTGGGCTAGATATGAAGACGAATTGTATAATATTTAAGTTATTCGATAGGATAGTAAATGTGGGGTCTATTTGGGTACGTCTTTTCGATAGATATGATGTGTTCTAAGTGGATGGATGGCTAACAGTCTTTCAATCACGATGTGGTACTAGTGTTATGATGAATACAAGGATAGCAATTGATTGTGCAATAGTTAATTTATCTAATCTTATTTAAGGAATTATCATTGTTATTCACATGCTGCATATATGTAAGTTTGATGTTGCATTCATATATTTGAGAAAGCCAACTATGCTTGTTACTATTAATGATGGTCAAGCGTGTGTATAAGGAAGATTTTAATGGTGGATTGTTGATATGGTATCAATGTGTTGAAGTTGAGAAGTTATTTTGATATATTCTTAAATATATGGACCCGATATTTGCATTTAATGTCCAGGGAAATGGATAGATATCAGAAGGACAAGTCTTATGGGTAAAAGAAGTCCAAAAAAAATATTATCTTTTGGAAAGGTAATTGAAGTATGTAGTGAGAAAGTGCAATATAATATTGGTTTAGTCCTTCAATTTGGGTTCGTAATAACTAGATATTATCGTGTCATTATATGATGAATAGATTAACATTCGTGGGGATGATAAGAGCTAGGCTAGCATCGATACTATGAAAGAGTTTGTGATAGAATGATGATTGGAATACAACTATATGGATAAGTTTTGTTGGGGAAAAAACTTTTGTACGGTAATGATGACTTTAAAAATTGTCTACGGCATGGTTCACTTCTATTCTTTTAAAGTAGTTGTGGTCTGTATGATTAAGTTATGCGATTGAGTTGGTATGTCACTCTCGAATGGAATTGAAGGAGCTAAAGTCATAATTAAAAATAGTGGAATGTGTAGTTTAACATTCAGAAAGAGAAGAGAGCAAGGATATTTAACTTGGATGCAAGAGCTAAGGAGGTTATCTTTATAGGGTTGAGATTGGGTTTGCAGAGACACATGAATTTCATTCGTTTACGTTAGTATGGTAATAGATGTCAGCGTGTTATCAGATTGGTTATAAAAAAATAGTTCGAATAATATTTTCAAGGAAATGAGTGTAATACGTTCAAACTTGAGTATGTATGATAGTTATTCGTGGTTTTGAGACTTGGTAATGATATGATTTGAATTTTTTAGGAAGAAAATAGATATGAACTCGATGAAGAGACGGATGCATATGATAAGCTAAGATCCGTGAATTCATAATAATCTTCGAAAACAAGTATGGCTAATAGTGATAGGATATAAGGGGTTAAGTTAGCCCAATTGCATTCAAAATTCAAGTTTTTTCATAGCGAGTTTATGTTTGTGGTAGTCTGTTTTTAGTTAGTTATGAATTGGTTTCCCTGTGAGAAATGATCAATCGTATGAGTATGAGCTTTAGAAGGATCTTAAAAATTCAAGTAGTAAATTTGGGTTACATTTGATTGTTATAACCCGCAAGGGGAGTTTCAGCCTAATGTTAATGGATAGAGGATAAGGTAAAACAATATGTCATGGGCTTTGGACAAAGAATAAAGATACTTATAATGAGTTCTCAAAAAAAAAAAAAAAAAAAAAACCTTTTGTGGTGTATTGAGCAGAGTTCATAGTATTAACATTTCCTGTCATTAGAAGAATGTAAGAAAAGTGAAGGAGAATAAAGACCTCGTCGTTATAGCCTACTCAATTGTGTTGACGAATTTATTATTTTTATCTATGAGTATACTGATTGTGAGACTATGAACTAGTACAAACTTCTAGGAATTATCAATCAGCTTTCTAAAGATTCGGATTTTGCTTGGGTGACATAATGATGTGGGAAAGATTATATGTGGTTCTTTAGAGCTAGCATTATTTTCAAATTATGATATGTAAGCTTATTGATGTTGCAAGCGATGTGGACGGGTCTAAAATTTACAGGATAATGAGGATTTCGAGGAAATTAAAACTGCTTTGATTGATGGATGATCCAAACTGTTATATGTGTTACATAGACCTTGATGGTGAGTTTAGAGGTTATGTAGCTTATATTATAATCCAATTATTTGGAGTGGCCTAAAAATATTTTCTTAAGTGTTGGTAATGAGGTATATGATGTTTTGAATGTTAGTTCGAATTTTGGGCATCTTCTGCATGAATTACATGGAGTTGACATTGAACGTGATTGCAATAACTTTATAGTGATGGTAAAAATATTTTAGATTTGAAATCTAGATGTAGCCTTGGGGTTGGAGTACTCGTATTCTATTATAAATGCTTCTTTGAAAAGAGAGAGTGCGCATAAGATTTGAATAGTTGGAGATGATAATGTATTTGATTAAGAATTAATTTGATTAAGGCTTTGATAGGCGTAATGTACTGATGGGGTTACTTATGTTTCGTTGTCAGTAAGGAGTGTTATTGTCATTGGTCTACGACCGCAAATCGAGATGTGACTGGCAGCCTGTGCAACCCACACTTACCTCCTATGTGAGTTCGAATCCAACCTAATCTAACCGCTAACATTCAATGTAATATCACAGGAAAGTATGCGGAAGACTTAAACTCTTAATAAAAACCATTCAATAACTTCAAACTTGCTAAAATTCAGTTCACGATCTATTATTATCCCCAAAAATCTTGGAAGTCATCACGCAACGAAGAACATCTATGATCAAATGACTAAACTAAGAGTATTCTAAAAAGCTAAAATCACTAAAAGCTAGTCTAATGTCCGGAATCTTCAAGCATCAGACATGAGGAGGGGAGTCCAGCTCCACAGCTAGAAGCATTAGCTCAACGTCCGAAGATGCCGGTGTGACGAGACTGGCTAGAATTGCGATGGTTGAAGACGACGGCACGTTTGCTGTCACTCCACCACAAATAGAATCAATTAATGAAACATATAAAATAGGGGGTCAGTACCACCACAAGTAGCTGAGTAGATATCATCGTGGCCACCTCAAAATAGAAAGGGCTGATGAATATATCTGCTAGATAACATCATACAAATCAACTAATATTCTTAACATGTGGATAGCAACAGTACAAACACATCATTTATATTAGCATCACCGAAGCTATATCTGTGAGGACTCACGCCTACCATACCATACTCATTTGGACCATGTTCTTTAGGATTGAGTATATTAAGCAGCATCTTTCAAGATTCATATCTTTATTCCTCTTGTGTCGTAACGTGACACTCCGATCCCCTATATCTACGGTGTCGGTTCTCTGACACACACGATCCACTAATTCAATGTTTCGTGTCGTGACACTCCGCGTATCCCGTGCTATATCTAGTGTCGGGTTACGTGACACCCCGCGTCCCTAATTCGATGTGTCGGTACGTGACTACTAGCTCCGATGCCGCCCTACATCTACGTGTCGGTTTCTGGACCCTTGTCCACTAGTCTATGTGTCGAGTACGTGACACCTCCGACTCCCATACCTTACGTGTCGGTTTCGGTGACACCGCGTTCCTCATCTAAAATTTTCCCCCTATGTGTCGATAGCTTGACTCTCCGATCCACTAATGCTCATTCTTTACATCGATTCAAAAGGGCGCTTCTTTTATACCTAAAGGCGTCATCATTAACATGACACGAGTCATTATATCTTATCTAAGGATTTGGGTATTCAATATCGCTCATCATGGCTTGTTTCAATGCACAATCATATATGTAAACTCTCAGCAAGATCGATTGTCATAGCACACAATTCAGCATAAAAGAGACTCTATAATACTATCACTACGCTAACACATTCATTCGGGTGGCTAATTTAGAGTATTACTTACCTACGAATAGTGTAAGAAAACGCGATAACCATACTTCACTGAGACTGGTGATCAAGGCAAGTAATATTCCTCAAGGCTTGGTTTTCCTCTTCTGCATAATCGATTCTCCCCTCTGTGCTCGCGTTCGAACTCCTCTCTCTCTCTTGCTGTTCTTTTTCCATTTTCTATTGAAGACCCTCTTGTCTTTTTCTTTACTTTCTTTTACCCCTAAATTTATGCATATAATTAAGTTTTAAAAGATGGCTACTAATAAGCCACTAAAGTAACTTAAGGTATGCCTCTCTTTTAAACTTGCCTCATAGTAGTTATGACTATTAAGCATTAGCCCTATTACTTTAATAGAGTAATGGCAAGGAAATAGTCCAAACGCCGCGCTTAAATTATTTGAATCGAAATCCCACCGACCATCCTAGGGATTACGCAGGGCCCGTGCGGCCGTCGTGCACTTTCGATTGCGAGCGGTTGCCGTCCTGCATGTCCGTCGCATGAGGTCTAGAGACTTGCTTTTAGTAAAAGTCTGTGACGGGAGTCCGATCGTGCCTGAGACGGTCCGTCCTGCCATTTCATCGTTGTGCTGTTGTCAGAGAGTCGTATTTCAGTACGCGTCTAATTTCAAAATTTCTGTCTGAAGTGTCATGGGATCGAGACATCCACGACGGTCCGTCGTGGACGCATGACGGTCCGTCGTGGCGTCATCCGTTGCTTCTGGCCGAATTTCCAGAACATAAAAATCTGTGGCTGGGGCTCAAAGCGACTAACAGGTCAGTTAGGCAAATAGATACCATAATTTACCCGCATCGTTCTGTCTCGAACGACTCGAACGAGAAGAAGATCAGATGAGAATGAGTACCTGATATCTGTAAAGCAGCTGTGGGTGATCTTTCTGCATATCGCTCCTTCTCCCCAAGTAGCCTCTTTCAGATACGATCGATTCTTCTTCATGCAACGGGCTTGATGGATGCAATCCGTCCCTTGACGCTCCTTGGCGAACTTCTCTATCTCTAATAAAATCGGCAACATGCTCTTCCTCCTCATTAAGACAATTTCTGCATCAAGCAAACTGAATCCCAACGCGAATATATGTATTTCCATCCCCATGGTATGGCTTTTCAAACATCGACCACAAAAATGAATACGCGATTGTAACTCCGGAGAGTGATGGAGGCAGGCTATACTGCATAAGCAGCCTCCCCTACTCGCTAGTACTTCAAAGGGACGCAATGTACCTGTGGGCCTTAGCTTGCCTCTTTTTGACCAAACCGTCATCAACGCCTTTCATTGCGAAACTCTTTAACAATAGACTTGTTCACCGCTCCATGAACTCTATGAGTGCCTAACTGTTCGAATCTGGGGCATAATTCTTTTTGGCCTACTTTGCGCCTGCTATGAAGCTTTTCTTGAATGACTTCACATTCTCTATCGAATCCCGCAAAAAGATCAGTACGCGCCACCTCCCAAGAGGCGCTAACGCTCGCCATTTGCGTCAGAAGAAACCAATGCAATAGGGTACCCCTACTAATCTCGCTACCATAACAGGTTGCTTCAAAATGGAGCCATTGTCAATACTGTCGACGTGATGCTATCTATTGTATGAAAATCTCCGTCTAAGGGTAATGAGAGTTATCCCAATGACCACGTCAAATTCTATCACGCATGCACGGAGTCATATCTCTCCAACACTATGATCGTTCGCTTTGGATCAGACCTGACGGCTCGGTCTGAGGGTGAAGATGCAGTACTTAAGGTCCTAACCTATACCTAATTCCGCATGGCAATGTTCCCAAACTTAGAAGTAACTACGGCGTACGGCTCTGATCTGATATGATGGGAGCAGATGGAACTCGCCACGATCGTAACAACTTCTGGAGTATGTAAAGTTTGGCTAACTTTTTTCTCTGCATTATAAGTCAGCCCTTGATACGCGAATTAATGAGGGCAGACTTAGTCGAATCTGTCCATCAATTTACCCAAAATAGAGTCAAACTTCCCCAATGTCTTCGGAGACTAACGTCACGAATCATTGCTAATTCATCTCCTACTTCCATTGCCAGGATGGTCATTCTCTGAAGTGTTCCTCCGGGCCTCTGGTGTTTCTATACATACTTTTACTACTTGTTGATCAATTGGACTTTGGCAATTGAAAATCCACTAATATCACGGGCTTCTATTTCTACTCCCAACCAAAATTGTTGCTTTAGGTCGCGGGTAGACATGCTTGGTTGGCAATCCGATGTATCGAATAACCTTGAATTTGCTATGAGCCTCTGTCTAGAATAGTGTTGATCAGTTCTCGACGCTGGGTACACATACCCTTCCCTTTAATCCTCAAAACACCTGTCCTCATGCGATTTTCCGCTTCTTTAGCGGCTCTCTTGTCAGGTACCACTTTTATCTTCGGATCTTCTCGGATCAATTTTTCATCATTAAACTGCTTTCGCCTTAATAATCTTGATCAAGGAGGAATATCTTCGTCCTCCACACAAGCTAAAAATCCTCCGCTTCTCATTTACCTTCTAATGCTCATAAGGTCGTTATCCAAAAGAATGCTGACTTCTCTAGCCATGGGCTTCATAGAAGGGGCTGGCTAAGTGAGCTAACTCTCCATGCTCCCAGCCTTTCTACTTATAAAGCTACTCAGCTACAAAACATATCGCCTTCGCCCGGTAGATACATAAATAGCTGATGTCGTAGTCCTTCAGTAGTTCCATCCATCTCCTCTGTGCTCAATTCAAACTCTCTGATTGAAGACATACTGTAACTACAATGATCGCGTAGAGTACCTCACACTTAACCCTCCATATAATATGTGTCTCGCATTGCTCTTAATGGGCAAACACCACTTGGCAGGGCGGCAACCATCTTAATCATGGGTCGAGATAATTACGGTCATAAGCCACCTTTAATATATGCCTCGATAGCATAAGCAAGTCACATTTTTCTCACTTGGGGCTTAGTAGCTGCACCCAAACCATGAATAGGATAGGCTACATCACAATAAACAATGAAGTTCTTACCCTCCCCATGGCTAAGGTACGGTATATGAGGGCGCGGTAGTCTAAGCAGAGTCCTTGAGCTTCTGAAAGGCTTCGCTCACAACAACACTCAATGCGAACACTATACAAATGAACATTTTTGCTTAGTCAATTCGTCAGTTGGGGAAGGCAATAGAAGAGGAATCCCTTGACAAATCGTACGGTAGTAACTGGCTAAACCTACAGAATGCTCTTATTCTGACACATTGAGTAGGTCTTACCTCAATTCTTCACTATTTGATCTTAGAGAGGATCGCAGCGGCATCACTCATCCTTGGATAACGCACTGCCCGCAAGAGGACATCTGGCTATTAGCTATAAAACTCACACTTAGAGAAACTTGGCCATAAGTTTTTCTCTCGCTCTACATTTGCCTCAATACGCATTCTCAAATGCTCTCATGTTCCTCTGCTTACATTTTAGTTGGAAGTATATCAGTAATTATCATAAATACTATCACAAGAATCAAATCTGGCTTAAAAATCCCGTTTCATTCAAACTCTATGAACGGCGCAGGGGCAATTCGTAGACCCTAAAAAGACAATCATTCACTAGCCATATCGTAATGTTCCCATGACCTGTCTGGTTCTAAAAGTAGTCTTTTGGCATCATTCCGTTGCCCGTGATTTTCATGATGATACCCGGATCTCAAGTCAGATCTAGGAAGACTACAAGCAACCATTGTAATCTGATTCGAACAAAGTCATCAATGCTAGGAAGAGATACTTGTTCTTTATGGTCAACTCCTTTGTTCAGACTGCCGGAGTCTAGCACATGCCGTAAAACTCCCATCCTTTTCTTCTCTCTGCACACAAACAAACCTGAGTCACCTCCAAGGAGTATGGCACTTGTGGCTAATGAAGTGCCTTTGCTCAACAGACACATCTTGAAGTTGGGCTTTTACTCTCTATACTCTGGGCGGGGGGGCCATTCTATTAAGGGGGTATAGAAATGGGGCGAGATATCGCCGGTTCAGATCAATACAGAACTGAGGGATACACATCAAGAAACATCGATCAACGGACCACGCGAAACGCGACTCAATCGCAGTACTTGGTTAGTGTCATCCTTGAGATGTGCCATAGGAAAGTCTAAACTAACCCTTTACTAACGGCATTTCTTAGGCTACGCAGAAAGGAGATTATACGCACTCGTATGGAAGTGTCGTCAACTCACTGCCTGCCCACTACTAACGGGATCTGATCCCAGGCTTGTGCTACGTCACCGTTTTTAGCATTAATCATCCAAGATCACAAATCGAGAAAAGCCAAAGTCATACGCTCAGTAATTACATCAAAAATCATACCATTTCTAAGATAACGCAATCTACATAAGTGTTGGCCCCTGAGCAAATTTCACCAACAGACGCTAATACCTTTTAACTACTCATCAGACTCACAACCACCGGAGTAGAAACATCGATTAGGAATATCAAGTAATGTCACAATGTAAATTTAGTCACCGCATTAGGCAAATGAGGACGCTACATAAGTAAAATAGTGGATTCAGGATCAAACAATACAGAAGGCCATGCAACGTCACAAACCAGAAGAATTACCTGTTATTACAGCACTCAGATGTCTCCGGCCTCTCGATCTCCCGGGAAGCATAACTAATTAATGGGCTCCATTTATTCGTTTGTTTGTCGTTGTCCGCTACCAATGTTGTGATCGTAGTTGCCCCGTTTGCCCATCTACCCCCGGCCGTTTTGGTGACCACCGCATTACCATTACCTGCGTCCCCCCCCCCCCCCCACCCCCACCCCCCCCATTTGCCACCAAACGCCCTCCAGAACTACGCGGTGCCTCTTCTGCCAGTGACCAACCTCTTCACTCTGGCTAGCTATTGGGGTGCTATTACTCTGTTTTGGGACAATTCCTCTAATCATGTCGCAGTCTCCCACATCATAACACTCTCTTAGATCTCACGCATGGGTCCGTCGGTGAAATGTTGACCGGTCATGAGGTGGATCCCGGCCTAACTACAGTCTGTAGTGAAGACATGAATGGCGTCGAAACTGAGTAACCTCGGAACCCTGTCCACTAGAGTAAGAACGCATTAAACTCACCCCCGACTTTCATACCTCTTGATGTCGATGCCATGGTGTGAATTCATCTGGCTTCACTCCTTCCACGCTCTAACTACGAGTCTACTACACCTCCGTACTACCTCTCTACTACCGTTCTTGAACAGATTTCGCTGTGGCCAGCTCTTGTAAAGCTGAAATTCGTCAACTAGAACTCTGTATCTCAACTTCCCTTCACAAAAACGGAGCGATCCGCTCTTGTGGACTGAACAAAGTTGGGTGGCTATATCTGGAAGTGGCCCGAAACGTTAGCCTCATCATCATCTGACGCGACATCCTATCCTACCCTTGCTGCTAGGCTTAAGAACTCGATAACCGCTTTTCTCCTATCCGCTCAAAGTCGCGGGGGATACTTGCTCTGTCATAAACACGCTAAGAATGAGGCCCAAGTCATAGGTGGGTGCCTCATTGGTTGACACTTCACATGTACCGTCGATCCTACATTTGTCGTCCCTGAACACTAGTACAATCAACTGAACTCAGCACCAAACGCGTTCTAGACTATACCCATCCTGTGCTAGTATCGTCATGACAGTCAACCAATAAAATTGTAACAATGTCCTCAGATTCTTGTCATCCTTGAAGTACTGGAGGTTTAATTTCAGAACTTACTGAAAAGTTCATGCTGATTCATTTGTCCATTATGGCCCTCCAGTAGTCGGGGGTGACATACGTGCCCTATGTCCACTTGCATATGAGGCATCCTATACGAAATTGGCTCATAGTAGGCTGTCTATGTTGTATGCCTCTGAATGAACTTGCGGACGGTGTTGGTGCATAGAAACATTGGGGGTGCCTGACTGACCCTGATCAGACAACTCCACTAAGATAAGTCGAGACCTGATTGATCATCTCTGGGGTTAGGTTGGGGTGGCATTATCTCGGCCTCATTCTGTACTTGTTCATTTGCCCGCATTCGCTTCCCATCTCTTACCTCTGTCTATTATTTCCTCAGTCGGTGGAGGAGTCGATCGCAGGCCTCGTATGCAGCTACGCAGATGGGGCTAGTGCTCGTCTCACGCCTCTAGGAGGGACGTCGCCTCAACGCACGGACCTCTGAGCGCGCGGATGGCGCCGATCTGCTCACTGTTCCATCGGGCACTTCGAGCTACACGTCCCCTCAGTGGTAGGCTCAGATATGTCATCTGCTGTCTTGCTGATACGCTTGATGTTGGCGTAGTCGTTGCTCTAGTTCTAACTAACCATGGACTGGGGGAAAGAAATAGCTGAAGATGGTCAAAGATACCAATTTGTATCATCCTATTAGGCCATTGGATGCATAGTAATCTAGCACTAAAGAAAGAAAGAAAGAATGGTGAATTTTCCTAAAGTCTTATAGCCCTCAAGAAGTAAGGCGTCGCCCTACCGTTCTTTAAACTCTACTAACCTGTTCTTGTGGGATGAGACTGAGGCACTACGAACCTAATGGGCTCTGATAACCAAGTTGTCACGAACCAAATCGGTATCGCGGACTGGGCACCCGCTACACTTAACGCCTCACTATGTGAGCAGAACAACCAATTCTAACTTAACATTTCATATGTAATATCAATAGGAGTAATGCGGACGACTTAAACTCATATAAACGCATTCAAATACTTCTAAAATTCAACACTTATTATTATGTCATCCAAAATCTGGAAGTCTCACCACAGACATCATATGATCAATTACTAAACTAAGAGTATTCTTAAAAACTAAATAACAAAAGGCTAGTCTTATGCCGGAACTTCAAGGCAACAGATCTAGGACGATGAGGAGGGAGGATTCTAGTCTCAGTATAAATGAAGCATTATCTCACCCTGAAGTCCGTGTGACGAAGACCTGGCTGAGACTTTGCGATTGAGTTGAAGTACGACGGGCTATCGTTTGCTGGCACTCTCAGAAAAAACGAAGAAGAAACATAAAAATAGGGGGCCGCTGAGTACAACCACAAGTCTGAGTAGATATCATCGGCCGCAACTCAAATAGAAACTAATATATCTCAGATAACCTCATAATATCAGCTAATATCTTAACATGTGATGGCAAACAAGTACAAGACATCATTTATCCAGCATCACGGCATACATATCTGTGAGGACTCAAGCCTCCATACCATCTCATTTGGGATACAGGTTCTTTAGATTGAGTATATAGCATCTTTCAAGGGATTGCATTACTTTATTCCTCTTGTGCGGTAACGTGACTTACTCGCGATCCCGCTCACTACTATGTGCAGACACGTGACTACCTGCGAGTGCCCACACGCTTGCCGAGCCCTTCTAATTCATATGTGTCGTACGTGACCCTCTGTATCCGCTTAATATCTACCGTGTCGGTTGATCGTGACATATCCCTCTGCGCACTAATTCTATGTGTCGGTACGGTGACACTCCGATGCCCTTGCATCTAACGTGTCGGTTCGTGGACGAGCCTCGTCGCCACTATTCTATGTGTCCCGGTAGCGTGACACTACGATCTGCCTACATCTACGTGTCGCTTCGTGACAACCCGTCCCAGCTTTAATTCTATATCGCTCGGTAACGTGACACTACCGATCCACTAATCTTATTCATATCAAATCGAAGCCTTCTTTATCCAAGCGTCATCATTAAGCAAGAGTAATTAGGTTTCTTAATCAAATTTGTGATTCAATATAAGGGCCTCATGCATGCTTGTTTCATCAATACCAATGCAATAATGTACAAGATCACATTTCACATGCATCCACACAATTAGAGCATAATAGGCAAGACTCTATTAATACTACCCAAGCAGCATATGCATTCGCTATAAAGAGTTACTTGACGATACATGTAAAATACATAACCTTACCTCCACCGAAGACTGGTGATCTAAGGCAAGAATTTCCGTCAAGCCTTGTGTTTTCCTCTTATCGTTCGATTCTCCTTCTTTCTTCTCGTTGCGAATCCTCTCTTCATCTCTTGGCTGTTCTTTTTCATATTTCCTTATTCATAACGGGCTCTTTTTCTTTTACCTAATTATCATAATAATTAAGTTTTGTAAAAGAATGGCACTACTATCCACTAATACCTTAAGGTTATCCTCTTTTAAGCCTCACGTAGCTTAGACTATATTACATTAGACTCCATTACTTATAATTAAGCAGAAATAGTCCTAAAACGCCCTTAAATTATTTAATAAGAAATCCGACGCCGCATGCACTTGGGATTTACGCAGTCCGCGTGACGGGTTCCGCGTTGTCTGCGACGGTGCCGTCCCTGCTGTCGCGTCGCAAGGGTCAGATGCCTTGAATTTAGTAAAAGTTCCTGTGACGGGCCGTTCGTGCCTGAGACGGTCCGCGTCTTGCCTTTTTCGTCGTGGTCGTTTAGATGAGTCGATTTTCTAGTAGCGCCTAATTTTCAGAATTTTTCTAAGTGTCATGGGACGAGCCTCCACGACGTGCCGTCGTATACCATCGACGGTCTCCG
Source organism: Solanum habrochaites (assembly GCA_027704765.1). Lineage (NCBI taxonomy): Eukaryota > Viridiplantae > Streptophyta > Magnoliopsida > Solanales > Solanaceae > Solanum > Solanum habrochaites. The sequence continues at coordinate 63,394,660 of JAKWJA010002498.1, forward strand.
TCGTGATCATCCGTTTGCCTGCAGTTCTTCCCATGAATAAAATGTGGTCTGCTCAAACGACTAAACAGGTCGTTACAGTTAGATTCAATGGAGTACTTTGAGAAGTATGTGGGGTTCGACAAATTTAGTATTTATAATATTGTAATGAGGTTCAGTTTGGTTGATTGCTGGAAGCAAAAAAATAAAATAAAAATAATAATAAAAATTGAGAGATCGAGACTAGATTAAATTCGGAAATATTTTTATATGGCACTAATGGTAAGAAGTCTCTGGTGTAGTCATCTTGGCTTCTTATACTATTCTTATGTAACCACTTTCTTCGTACTGGATATTATTTTGAGTCTAATTCACTACTTATGCTACTCGTATTTTCATATCTATGAGTGAATTCCTAGTGGTGGATCGGATGTACCGATCCTATGATTGTCCTCCTTGGAGGACATGATGCTTGGGCAGACTTAATTATTTTAGATATGACATTTGGTGTTGCCTTGGATAAAATGAAGTATTGCAGTGGTTCTATATGTACCACCTTGCTTAAGAGAATTCATAGAAGTGATACCATGATACCTACGGTTGTTTGATTGTCTTAATATTCATGTCGTCATCGAGGTCACGTCTCGAATATGTGTGATTGAATGAAGAGAACTGGAGAGAACATTGGGTCTAGCTCTACCGTTCTTAAAAGTTTACAATAAAAGCTATTGATCTAGCATTTTGATAGTGTTGTTAGAGGTTTTTTTAACTTGGCGTATCACTAGCTAAGTGGTTACTTGATCTTGTTCTTCTTTGGATTAGATAAGTTTGATCCTCCTTTGATTAGTACTTGATGTCTAAAAATCAAATTTTTATAGTTTAAGCTAGTGGAAATATTATATTCTGAAAACGAAATCTTGATAAGATCTATGATAATTTGGGAAATATGAGTATGTAGTGGTTGGATCAAGCTTACTTCTGGTTGTAGACAGTATTGATTCAAAAATTCATCCTGGTTATGTGAGAGAGGATTTGTCTTGATAGTTGTGCTAAGGTCTAGTGGTTTTACTTTAGGTTAAGTTCATGAGTTAGTTTATGGGTTGATAATCATTCTTGATTTATAGATCTTCCGAAGTTTGATTCGACAATTTGGTTCTTAGTAGTTGATCTTGATGGAATGATTTTGAGGAGGAACTCACTTGGTTGAATGAACATTTGAGGTTGTACAAGCTTTTAGTAACATCGGTTATTCTTCTCTATTCTTCCTTATGTTCGAGGACGAACATGATTTTTAGTGGTGGATAATGTAATGACCCTGATTTGTAGAAATTTTTGTAAAATTACCATTTATTCATAATCAGTCGTTGTAGTTGGTTTGAGAATTTTAAACTATTTGTTTAACTTGAGTTAATTAATTAATGAGTAACTGTAATAGTTGACTTAATCCATAGTTGATGGACTAAAGTGATAATTTATTTAAGACCCTATATTACTTGATCCTTATATTATAAGAAAACTAAAAGGGTTTACACTATTTTTTTTATCACATCAAATATCCAGCCTCCCCATATCCAATATCATCAAGAAGGACGATACTATAGTGATCAGAACAGAGAAACTATTTTAGGTAAACATTGTTTATACCTAACATTGCAGTATTTAGTTATTTTAAGGGTGTATGGGCCTTAGCCGGTCCCACATGTCAGTTGTAGAATTAATTTGCTCAGAGAAACTTATTTTACGAATTGAAAGTCAAGTTCTATTTTTCGTTTCATGTCAAAAGTTATAAAGTCCCATATTGACTTTTCATGTGCAAAAGTTGAATAAAACCTCTTTCCAAAAATTTTTGATAGATCAATTCCATTCCACTTGTAGACCCCACTGTCACATGTATATTTAAGCAGAAATTTCACACACCGTAGTCATTTACGTAATTAATGACCAATTGTTGAATGAATCATGGAACAATTATTGGGAGGGAGGTAAATATAACTGGCAGAAGCCTTCCAAGTATAAAAGTATTTCATGAACATCTTATTTTTGGTGTTCAAATACGGGTGATATAATTGGGATCAATTTGAGTCCTTTTAAATAGTTTTTTTTTTTCATATTATCGTTTAAGTTTTGATATATTAATATATATCATTAAGAATTAGGTATATGTATTAAGTGGAATATCCTAAGATTATGATATTGAAAAGATTACATTTAATCCTAACTGAACTAAAGAACTTAAATTATAAATTTGGTTGGCGTGATTTTTTTTGGTTTAAAGTCTAGACAAACTTGGCAATATGTGTGTTGTTAACTTCGAAATCTTATAGTGACGCTCTCAGAAGTGCTTCATTACTGATTATTTGAATAGATCACCGCCTTAGATTAAGGGAAGAGACTCGGGGGGGAGGGGGGCTGGGGTACAAGCGAGATTGGGGATTCGGTGAAAGGTCGGATACCAGGCATCAGGGAGAGTGGGGAGGGGTTGGGGGGGGGTCAAGGGGGGGGGGGATCTGGGATCTGGGTCTAGTAGCGGTGGTTGGTCTGGTGTAGTCACAAGAGACCGAGCGCGAAACAGCACGTAATGCCCTCTCCCCGAGAGGCGACTGTGGGACAGAGTCTCTGCTCTCGATCAGGCGTCTCTGGGGTGAGAAGCTAGCTGGAGGCTGTGTCGGCTGCGTCGCCCTGGTGATTTGCCTCCGCCGGCGGGTGGGGAAGAGACTGGCGCGCCTCGAGCCAGGGAGCGATCACAGGCGTCTGGTCGCACGGCCTGGGTTCGCTATCTTCAGGTGTCGTCTCACGTGCCACATCCTGGATTCTACCCTCTTGTAAGTTAATGAAATTGCGTGTATTTCCTTTCCTTGTTGTATTGTTGGGGTTGGGAGTAACGAAATTGATGAATGGTGTGCACTGTCCACATTATTAAAATTCTAATGATGAAAAAAAGGGATAACAAGGCAATGTGGATCACTTGTTTTATGTGTGGATGTGTTTGAGAAAGGGGTAAAGACTTGCTGTCTAATCCACTCTTTTCTTTGGTATTTGAATGCCCGATCGAACCTTCCCTAAGTTTGTGTGATTGGAATGTGCGTCTGTTATGAAAATGATCATCTTCCTCATTATTTGTGTGATTGTAAGCCTGCATTATTCTGAGGCAATTGGGTTGACAAGTGTTATTTTGCAATGAGAAATAATGGACCATAAAGAGGATATACCATTGCTAGGGACGTATCGCGCGCCGCGATGGGACATCTATCTTTTTTGAAGACTCGCGCGCGGCGTGATGGTTTACTATTCTCGAGGGTCGTGTCGCCCGCGAAAATGTATGGACAGAATATGTCCCCCGTGGTCACGACTTGAGAACAGCGGGTGTGTATCAATTATGTCAGCAGCATCATTATACTTGACATTGCTCCATTGCACATACTGTCTTAGTGAACTTGATATCGTGTTTTTTTCCGTGCGTGCGTGTTCAATGTGATCTGTCTCGTGCTCCCGTCCCATTGCCCTTTAATGCGGACCTTTGTGATTTGATCAATCTTGAGCTTGTTTATTGCGGATAGTAAGTTTTTTAAGTACTGGTTGTTGCGGCTCTTCATATTGTTGAAGTGTTATTGTTGACGGATATGTCAGTTTTGTCTACGTGTTGTTGTTGAGCTACGTGCGATATCACTGTGCAGTTGTTTAGGCAGATGGGATTGGGTGATTTTAAATGGCCAGGTTGTAGTTGTGGATGTTCGGATTGGGTGGTAGGAAAGTACCCGTATTTCAAAATCCCTTAACTTGTGTTTAGAGGTTCCTTGCTGAGTATCGTATGGTTTGGTATTCACCCCTTGCTGCGTCTACATTTTTGTAGGTTATGGCTGGTTTTTGTTTGTACTTGTGTCTTTTCCCTTTTTTTTCCTCCGGGCTTCTTGGTATTTTTTGTGATGGTAGCTATTTCCATCTCAGAGACATTCCTTTCTCCTTATTATGACTTGATGCTAATTCTAGGAACAAGTTCATATTGAACTGAATTTTTCTTTTGAATCCATTATAATCATAACTTTAAGAGGTTTGTAACCGTGACTAACCAGATTTTTGGGGTTTTTTTTTATTTTAAGTTACTTATATTTTATTTCCGCACTTATTGTAATGGTTGAGTGTTTTCGTTGACTTTGTCTTGGTGGAAAAGACGAGTGTCATCACGTCCATTTTTTGGTCGTGACAATTCGCTGGCATATTTTTATAATTTGCTTTGCATATACAGTTGAATCAAATATAAATGTATGTATAAAATTGCATAATTATAATTATCTAGCAAGACAAGATATAATGTTTGTCTCTCCGCTTTATACAAACAGAAACACAATATATACATTTTTCTGTTTGTATAAAAGCGAGAGAAAATTGTATTTCACCTGGGCATTGTAAAATTCGTTGTCCTATTCCTCCTGCCATATTGAAGTAAATGTTTGTAAATTTGTAATAATTAAGTGTAGACCACTAAGATATATATTTTTGCATGGTGTATATACAATTTTCTCAAGCGCTTTATCCAAAACAGAAACAGAATTTATACCTTCTGTGTATAAAGCGAGCGAGGCGAGCGCAGATGGAGACAGTGAAAGCGAGATTTTTGGGAGGCGACTGCTGACAAACTTTAGCTAAAACCGTTTGCCTTTTTGGAGGCACACATTAAATCAAACCTAACACTCAATTTATTTTAGGATATTAGTTTGCTATTATACTATACATTTGTCCCTTTTTTTAAAAATAAAACAAATGATTTAATGGACTGAATTTGAATCAGATTTAGACTTCAATTAAGTGCAAACAAATGTTGTCTTTGAGAGTTTTATTGGGAGTAGTGTGAACCGTAGAATGTTTTTTGTGAAAAATTTATTAATTTTTGACAATTCCAACTTCATACAACTTTCTGCTTGCAAAATCTCAGTCGTCTACTTTGTAAAATCGAAACAGTTCATCATACTTTGAATTACATTATAAATAAACAGTCCATTTTCAAAGGATAATGAATTGAAACACTGTATTTTCCTAAATAATATCATTAAGAAAGGATGATACATCAAAATCAGAGCTGAACATAGACAAATCTTCGATATTATCCTCTGGTTGCCTACTATTGCTTGCTCCAAAGTTATCTAATCCGAAACCACCCAAGTTTTGCTTCCATATTCCATCTGATCGAATCTCGGAATTTTTGTCTGAGTTCTGGAGGTCAATTTGCTGGTTGTATGCATATGTACAATCAAATTGCTCCTCATTCTTCGCATAGTTTAGCTCAGCCATTGGCTTGAAATCAAACGATTCTTCTAAAAACCTCTGAAAATCGAAAGCTTCATCATGGTTCTCTATGAAACAAAAGGTATCTAATATGTTTGTTGCTTCCATTGAACAATTATCATCCATTAGACAATGCTCCATGTATTCTAGACGCGCACCAACATCTTCATTCACATTTTTTGTGTTTGAGACATCATTGAAGTTGAGGCATTGTACAAATTCATCTTCTTTCGTTAAAGGTGTCTCAACTTTAACACAAGACTTTTGAGATTTAGGTAAATATCTCGAATTGCACTCCAAATCAATTAATTCATTTTTAGAGTTCTCCTCCATGATTACTTCCAAGTCCTCTTCAGTCCAGGAACAAGCAGGCGAACCATGATTAACATAATCATAACTTAAATCTGTATTTGGTGTATCTGATGTTTTCAAATCCGATTCAATTTCAACATTCTTTGAACCATCAAGCACTAAATCTTCATGATCAACACACGATTGACCACTCAATTCAAGTGAAGATGTTCGAGTAATGATACCATTACTCGAATAATTGGGGAAGTTGAGTGTGGCATTGGATCCATACATAACCTTAGCAGCTTCATCATAAGCGATAGCAGCCTCATCAGCAGTATCAAAAGAACCTAGCCAAAGTCGCTTTCCTTTGCTTTTATTATCACCACTAATATAAGCAGGTTCGCGAATTTCAGCCACCCATTTACCCCAAGTCCTCTGCCTAACTCCTCTGTATTTACAACTCGAATTCTCAGGACCGCCTTTGCCTTGCATACAACCTTTTTTTGATCCATTACCCGGAGATTTTCTCTTCTTCATCGATTGTTCATCGTTCAAATTAACCTCTTGGTTAAAATTTCTCCATTTTAACAAAATGTCCTTTGTCGAATTCGATCCATTATACTTTCTTTTCAGTTTCCTATTAACACAAAAATTTATGATCATATAAATAGTTTATGACTTGAAACAATTTTATAAAAAGTAGATAAAAATATAGCGTGCTAAATCAGAAAATAGCACACAATAAATTCAAAAATATTGAGTACGACTACAAAGTTGGCAGTTGTTTCTATTTATTTAATTTAAAATTTATAAAAAGTAGATAAAAAGGAGAAAATATAAGAAATTCACCTTTGTGGAATGTGAGCAGACATGAAAAGTATAAATTATAATTTATAATTCATAAATAAATAAACTTTGATTGGAAGTTCTGTATTTTGGTTTGGCCAATGATCTGTTGTATATTTATATGAGATGAAAATGTTTGAAATATTTTTCTTATTCAAATTGGGATCCACTTTTGAGGAAATGAAATAAATGTACAAATGATGTAGTGGCAATTACATTAAAATGTTAATATTGATGGGACTATAAAATATTAATATTTTGTAAGTGTATATTTACTCAATTAATTATATTTCAATTAGTTTACGAATTTTTTTGAAAAAAAAAGAAAAAAAAATTTAATGAAGTCTTCATTTTTTTTATTATATTAAAATTATTGTATCTTACTAATTTAGGTATCATATTTATTGAATTCACATAAAAATAAATTTATTATACATAAAGTATTTTGTGTAATTCTTTTTTGTTAAATCATTCATTGTAAAATAAATTCAAGAATTAATGATTCATTGTAAAAATAAATTTATTACACATAATGTTTATTGATTCTTAATAATCAAATATTATTTATTATATTTTTACTAAAAATATTCAATGTATGATGATCAGAGCATAAACTATATAAGTTAATATAGAAAATTTATTAAAATCATATCTCAAAATAACTTTTCATTTACAAAATATTACAAAATCAAAAATGACATATCAAATACTCTGAGTACAATTATTACTTCTTTTTTAATTTTTATTTTTTATTTTCTTTATAAACAAAATGAAGGTCTTTACCGCCCCTAGCCATACAAATTTATAGAGGTTAATCTAAAAACAAAAAATTCTTGGTGACCACGAATTTTGTGTTTTCTGACTCTTTCTAGTACTATAGAGATCTTTCTTATTGTACACCAAAACTTTTGGGAGTTAAAAAGAAAGGTAGTTTACAATATACTTACGCTTCAAGGAAAAATATATTAAAACAAATATTAAGGAAAACATGACACAACATTCTAGAGAAAAAAGAAGGAAAAATAACTATAATAAAATAATAAGATAATTGAAGTATAAAAAGATAGTAGAATTTTGACGAAAATTGGAGGACAAGAAACCATAGGAGAAATTTTATGACTACTGACAAGATAAGAATGAACAAATAATGCTCTACTACCTACTAATTATAACCTTCTACTCTAGTTTGTATCTTCCATAGTAAGTTGCAACTGTGCCATCTTATCTAATCACCTCTCCTCAATGCTTATTCGACCTGCCTTTACGTCTCCTGAGATCATTCATAGCTAACATCTAACACTACTGCACTAGAGTATTCATACATCTCCTCTTCACATGTCTAAACCATCTAAATCTTATTTTCCACATCTTGTCATGAATGTCTATATTTATAATTTATTTCTCCTAGTTGCCCACACATTCACCGAATCATCCTCAGCTTTGCAAATTTTATTGTCTAAACGTGAGAGTTTTTATTAACTGAGTCTCAGATCGAGAGTCAGAAGTCAGGTCAGATCTTGAGTCAGGATTGATTCCCTCTCTGAAAGTTAGGTGTTAGGTTTTGGGTCTTGGTTTGAAAGTCGTGTCCTAATTCAAATGTCAAGTCTCAATTTAGGTATCCATTCTTAGGTTAGGGAGTTAAAAGTAGGTTTTTGAATTAAGTGTTGAAGTTGGATCCTAACAGGTCATTGAGGTCATGTCTAGATTTGAATCTTGGATTCAGGGTCAATTGTCATGGTTTAATCTCGATTCAGAAGTCGAATCCCGAGTTGAGATGTTAAGGTTTGGCTGGGATCATTCATCAAGGTCAGGTCTTAGGGTCGGATCCCAAGTTAGGTCTCAGTTCAAGTATCGAGATTGTATTCAAGTTTAGGTATCATAGTTGGAGTTGAGTCCCAAATTTGAATGTTAGGTCCCAAATATGAACCGGGATCAGGTCCTGGGTCGGATCCCAAAGAAGTCGTTGGGGTCATGTCTGTGTCGGGGTCAAAGCAAAGTTCTTGTTCGTATATTGGGTTCCATGTTGAGAATCGAGATCACGTCCCTGATCAAGTGCCGGGTCAGATCCCAGAATCGGTCATCAAGATCGTGTCCTGGTTCGAGTGTTGGGATCGGGTCCTGAATCGGTCATTGAGGTTGGTTTGCGGGTCATAAACTACTTTCCTAAAAGTTATTTTTCACTCTCCAGCCAAAAATATTTTCTTCATTCACCAACCAAATATTAAATAATATTTTTCACTCACCAACCAAACATGAGACAATCAAATTGTTTTACGAGACCATTATAAACTTTCTAATCTCCATTGTAGCATACTACAATTACAAAAGTATGAGAAGGATAATGAATTTAAACATTATTTATTCCTAATTAATATCATTTATATAGGATGATACATCATAATCAAAGTTGAACATAGACAAATCTACCATATTATTCTCTGGTTGCCAACTATTGCTTGCTCCAAAGTGATCTAATCCGAAACCACGCAAGTTTTGTTCCTTCCAAATTCCATCTGATCGAATCTTGGAATTCGTCTCTGAGTTCTGGGGGTCAATTTGTTGGTTGTATACATATTTATTGAGGGTACAAAATCGAACTGACCCGTCCTTGGATCAAGGCTTTCACTCGCTCAAAATGTCGATGCAAATCAAATCGTATATTGAGTCAAAAAAAAAAAAATTCCGACTAGTGATTTGGTTTGACTTGATTTAGTGTTGGAAAAAAAACTTGACTATATTTGGATTGGTTTGGTTTCAACTTAAAAATAATCAACTCGAGACCAAACCAACCCGATATTATATATATAATTTTTAAATTTTATTTTATACGTAAAAATACTTATTTTGATATAATTTTTAAATTTCCCTTATTCTTTTCATAGTATTTTTTGTCTTTTAAAATACATTTATTTCAGTTTTAAAGTTAGATTTTTTTTTATGATCTAATAAAGATTATAAGTTTGCATACGTTGTTGTAATTATAATAAAGTTTAAATAAAAATCCAAAAAATTGATACTAATGCCAAGAATATCAATTCAACCCTAATAATGATAATAATATGATATTTTGATTTTTAGTTTTACATAGATTTAGACACTTAAAATACATGACTTAGATTTTACTTTTCGTTTAATATTTTTCATGAAAATTAATATCTACTACACTTAATTTTTTTTTTTTTAGCAATGATTTATACTTTAAACAAATGATCAATTTCATTTTTTTGGTGGATATTTTAGTTTCATTAATCATATCATGTTTTGTGTTATTTTCTTGAGAAATAACTTAGATAGTTGCATTTTGATAAAAATAAAGAAATATTTGTAGTACAAATAGATTATATGTTTGTATGAATACTTTACCGAAAAAATCTAAAAATTTGAAAAAATTCTGAAAAATTAGAAAAAATCCGAAGTTGAATAACCCGAGTTTTATTGATTTGATTTAATTGGTGAAATTTAAAAATCCAACACAAATAATTTAGTTTGATATTTGAAAAATCCAAACAAATCCGATCATATACACCCTTAAAATTTACAATCAAATTGCTCCTCATTCCTCCCATAGTTTAGGAAAAAAATCTAATTGTACTCCAAATTTCAAAATACTGAGTACTACTACAAAGTTGACAGTTATTTCTAATTTATTTAATTTAAAAATTATAAAAAGTAGATAGAAAAGAGAAAATTAAAGAAAAGAAAACACCTTTGTGGAATTTGAGAAGACGTATGAAATATATTCTATATCTGAGAAAAAATGAACTCTTTCCTTTTAAAAATGTTTTAAAAATAATATTTTTTTTAAAGTGATATTTTAATTTTAATTTTTTATGTGACATGATTAAAATATAGTTTTATACATTTTACATAATTTTAATTTAAAATTATAAAATTTAAATATCTTTTTTATTTTTTAAAATTTCATGCCAAGTCAAACCCATCTCATTTTTATTTAAACAGGCAATATATATTTAATTTATAACTGATAAATAAATAAATGGAAGGTTTGTATTTTGTTTTGGCCAATGATTCTTCCTTATATAATTGTGTTTATTTTGTTAGAATCTTTTTCTTGTCGAATTGGGATTGGGATTTATTTTTTCGGAAATGAAATAAATAAAAAGATAACTTGTTTTTATTCTTCATTTTTTGGTAGTAGCGTGTGTTGATGGTGTGAATTACTCAACTGTATTTACTATTCTTATCTAACTAACCAATTAATCAAGGGTTTTTTCTTGGGGACTAAGTAACTATTAACAAGGAAATGTAATGCCAAGTTTATCACTTTTGGTTATAGGTTTTGAATTCAAATTTTAAAATAATACTCTCTCAGTTTTAAAAAGGATGGTCTGGTTTGATCATTTGGAACGGAGTTTAAGAAAAGAAAGAAGACTTTTTAATTTTATGGTTATAAATTAAAATTATGTCAAATGTATCATAATGTACCATAATCATGTGATCTTAAACATGCCGCATGAAAAGTTAAAGTTAAATTATTATCCGAAAAGGAAAGGGGATATTTTTTTAAAAAACAAACTAAAAAAAAATAGAGATATTATTTTTGAAATAGTGAAAGTGTTTGAAGATTATAAATAAATTTTGGTGGTAATAATAGTTCTAAAACTTATTAAAATGCAATACTACTCCTATCCCAAAGTTAGGTGGCACATTTTTTTAGGCTTTCCCGAAAACAAAGGTCATATTTCTATATAATTAGAAGAAATAACTTTAGTATAAAATTATCTTTTATCCTTTGTAAGATTATTTATAACAGGCGCCTCTATAAAATTCTCTTTCAGTTTGTACACCACAATTTTTGCGGCTATTTGTTTCTTGTGCGCAAAGAAAGATTAATATAACAAGGCAATGCCAAAAGTTCACATATTTTATCTGAACTTTACACGCACAGTTGAAAATAGGAAAAGTATAGACTAATAGTACCTTTCTTTCCACTCAAAGGCCACAGTTCAAAGGAAAAACATATCAAAACAATTTTTAAGGAAAACATGACATAACATTCTAAAAAAGATGGATTTGTAACTACAATAAAATAATGTAATAATCGAAGTACAAGAAATAATAAAATTTTGACGAAAATCAGAGGACAAGAAACTATATGAGAAATTCTATGACTACTAGTAAGATAAGGATGAGAAACAAAATGCTCTACTGCCTACTAATTATAACCTTCTATCCTAGATCGTGTCCTCCAGAATAAGCTGCAATTGTGACATCTTTATGTAATCACCTTGCTCCAATACTTTTTTTTGACTTACCTTTACGTCTCTTGAAACCATTCATAGCTAACATCTCGCACTACCGTACTGGAGAATCCGTATATCTCTTTCTTCACATGTTTGGACCATATTCTCAACCCTATTTTTTGCACCTTATCAATGTCTTTATTTATAATCTTATTTCTCCTAGTTGCCTACACAGTCACCGCATCAACCTCAACTTTGAAACTTTTGTGAGAATCTTTATTAACTGGACAACAACTTGCCCCGTACAACTTAGTTGGTCTAACCACCCTTAGACCAATAAAACTTGCCGTTAAGTTTTGGTGACACCTTTTTGCCGTAGAATACTCTAGACAAAAATCTTCTTTTCATCCACCTTGCACAAGTCAATATAGTTAGGTCCTGGGTCAGGTATTAGGAACAAGTCTTGCATCAAGTGTTAGGGTTAGGTCCTGATATAAAAGTTCGGTTTGGGTCAGGGTCGGGTCTCAGATCAAAAGTCAGGTCTCAGGGTCGGGTCTTGGATTAGTTGTCAGGGTTAAGTCTCGGATCTCGAGTCGGAAGTTGGGATGAATCTCGAGTTAGGGTTGGGTCTCTCTTTGAAAGTTAAGTCCCACACCGAACGGACCGAACGGTGGGATCTTGTCTTCATTAGGAAGTCGGGTTCCGATTCAGATGTCGAGTCTTTATTTGGGTATCAATCTTGGGTTAAGGAGTCGAAAGTCACTTTTTGAATTGAGTGTTGCGGTTGGATCCCAATCTGTCATGTCTAGATTCGAGTGTTAGAGTCGGGGTCGGTGTAGTAGTTGGATTCTGTTATGAAAGTCGAGACCCGTCTTAAGAGTCGAGGTAGGGTCTCAAAACACTAGTCGATGTCGGGTGTCAGGGTCAAATCACAGGTCGCGTCCCGGTTTGAAAGTCAGGTATTAATTCAAAAGTCGGGCCAGGTTGGATCCTTGATCGATCATTGGGGTTGTAATTTGATTCAAAAGTTGAGACTTGAGTCGAGTGTCAGAGTCGAGTCTGAAATTGAGTGTTAGGGTTGGTTCCCAATTCGAAAGTCGGGTCTTGGGTGAGTTGAGGTCAAAATTCACTGTAATTATCAAGGTTGTTTTCCGGTTCAGATGTCGCAGTTGCAGTCGAATCCATTTGAATGTTAGGTCTCGAGCAGGAATTAGGGCCAGGACCCGGGTCAGATCTTGAGTCGGATCCTAAATCAATTGTTGGGGTCGTGTCCCTGTTCGGATTTCGGGCTTAGAGTAAAGTCCTTGTTCCTCTTTGGATGTCGAGCTTAGGGTAAAGTCCCTATTTGAATATCGAGTCCCAGGTTGAGAATTAAGGTCAAGTCCCCAATTGTTCATATATCGAGTCCCAGGTTGAGAATCGAGGTCAAGTCCCGGATTAGGCATCGGGGTTGAGTCTCGAAATGGTCATCAAAATTGTGTCCAGATTTGAGTGTTGGTATCTGGTCCTGAATTGATTATCAGAGTTGATTTGTGAGTCAGAAACTATTTTCCTAAAAGTTAATTTCCACTCTCTTGGCAATTTTTTTTTTCATTCGTCAAGCAAATATTAACTAATAATTTCCACTCACCAATCAAACATGAAAAGAAAATAAGTTAGAAGACAACTTGTTTTTAGAGTTGATACCAATACTATCATAAACTTTCTATTCTAAGTTCTAGCAGACTACAATTACAAAAGTACCACAAGGATAATGAATTGAAACATTATATTTTCCTAATTAATATCATTAATATAGGATGATATATCAAAATCAAAGCTGCACATAGACAAATCTTCGATATTTTCCTCTGGTTGCCAACTATTGCTTGCTCCAAAGTCATCTAATCCGAAACCATGCAAGTTTTTCTCCTTCCGAATTCCATCTGATCGAATCTCAGAATTTGTCTCTGAATTCTGGAGGTCAATTTGCTGGTTGTATGCATATGTACAATCAAATTGCTCCTCATTCTTCGCATAGTTTAGCTCGAAATCAAACGATTCTTCTAAAAACCTCTGAAAATCGAAAGCTTCATCATGATTCTCTGTCAAACAAATGATGTCTGATATATTTGCTGCTTCCATCAAACAATTGTCATCCATTAGAAAATGCTCCATGTATTCTAGACGCGTACTAACATCTTCGTTCAGGTTTTCAGAAGACCTGAAATCCATGTCTTGTAGCACAATTTGATCATTAGAATTACAAATTTCATCAAGCCTCGAGAAGTCATCTTTGCTAAACATGACGGTTGGTTCCACGTCTATTGTGTTTGAGACATCGTTATGTACAAATTCATCCTCATCAATTTCTTCTTCCATTATAGGTCTCTCAACTTTAACACAAGATTTTTGAGATTTAGGAAAAAATCTCGAATCACACTCCAAATTGGTTGATTCTATCTCGGAATTCTCCTCCGTGATTACTTCCAATTCTTCTTCAGTCCAGGAACAAGCAGGTGAACCATGATTAGCATAATCATAACTTAAATCCATATTTACAACAACACCACCATCACCATCATCATCTTTCAAATCCGACTCAATTTCAGTTTTCTTCGCATCCTCAACCACTAACTCTTCATGATCAATAGACGATTGACCACTGGATGTTCTAGTAATGTTACCATTACTCGACGAATCACAAGAATCGGGGAAATTAAGTATGGCATTGGATCCATACATAACCTTAGCAGCTTCATCATAAGCATCAGCAGCGTCACCAGCAGTCGAGTAAGTACCAAGCCAAAGTCGCTTTCCTTTGCTCTTATACTGACCACTAATATAAACAGGCTCGCGAATTTCAGCCACCCATTTACCCCAAGTCCTCTGTCTTACTCCTCTGTATTTACAACCCGAATTCTCAGGACCGCCTTTGCCTGGCATACAACCTTTGTTTGAACCATTACCCGGAGATTTTCTCTTCTTCTTCACTTGTTCATTGTTAGAATTAACTTCCTGATTCAAATTTCTCCATCGTAATAAAATCTCTTCTATCGAATCAGATCCATTACGCTTTCTTTTCACTTTCCTGTTAACATAAAAATCCATAGTTATATATAAAATTAGGACAGAGAATTACAATACAAACTAAAACTAATTATGAATTGAGAATACTAAGTACTACAAAGTTGGCAAGAGATGAAAATAATCACCTTTGGGCAATGTGAGAAGCCATCAAAGATATATATAAATAAATAAATGTTTTGATTGGAAGTTTTGTATTTTGGTTTGGCCAATGAATAGTCGTTTTTACGAATGTTCTGGTTTGTTGTGTATTTATTTATATATTTGTTTTAACATTTCCTAGCTTAATTGGGATTGGAATTCCTTTTTCGATAAAAATTAAATGAATAAACAAATAACGCGTTATTTTTTTTTTTTTGGTAGTAACGTGTAGTGATGGTGTGATTTACTTAACAATATTTACTATTCTTATCGTATGTAACCAATTAATTAAGGGATTTTCCTTGGGAAAATAAGCTTTTGCCTTTGGGCCTAGGAGATGGAAAGCACGGACATCTATGATAATTAATGATATATTAATTATCATAAGCGATAAATATATTTTTGTAATCTCCTATCATCAATCGCTCTTCTTCGAATTCAATTTTGTTTGGATCAATAAAGAGTAGATTATGATGATGTTTTATGACGTTAATATTAAAAAACATTATAACTCTATTATGAAAATAATAATATATTTCTTTGTGTGATCAAAAGAACACAAAAAATCTCGATTAACATTCAATAGTCTCAACTTCACAAACTGTAATGTTATTCACATTATTGAAGGTAAATTAATTTGTAGCATCTCGGATAGTAACTATTACTACATTTAATCCACAAGAAATTTCAAAGGCCTTGAATAACAGGTTATGAAGTATTAAATATTTTTTTTTCTTGTAAGGTTTAAATTTTTCTTGTTGAATATTCAATATTAGTATTACGTGTGATCTAATTAATTTTTTTTTCTCCAGTTATATAAGTATTTTGTTTTTGCTTAACATTATTTTTACACTATTGTAAAATAATATAATGGTACTCTATTGTTAGTATCGTCCGTGTTTTCTATTAAATAATTAAAATATGTAAAAAGTTTTGTCAAGTCTCATGGAATTATGCATAATATCATGTTTTCAACTACATAAATATATAAGATGTGTTCTAATCATGAATTTTAAAAGCTTTTTATTTATTTTAAATTATATGTCAAATTAAGCAATATCATATAAATTTGAAACGAAATATATTTTATAAATTAAAGGCAAAAAAATGTTATTATCTTTTAATGCTTTGGTGGGCTGTCCTGTCTATTTTCTTGGTGACCACGATTGTGTATTTTTTGATTCTTTCCACTTGTGTAGAAGTCTTTCAGTTTCTACACTACAATTTTGTGACTATTTGTTTCTTGTGCGCAAAGTTAATACCAAAAGGCCACATAAGAAAATGCATAATACATTTTCTGTTTCATTTTATTTAATTGATATTGACTTAACTGATTTACTCGCAAAGAAAGAGAAGTATAATAAGACAATATGAAAAGGTTACCAAAAAATGTGTAATTTACTTGCATGGTTGAAAATAAGTACATTATAAGATAAAAGTCCAAGTAATGTCATTGAACTACTTCAATAATGATAAGGGCCTAAAACTATATTTTTTTAACGTATAAAAAATAACTTATAAATATCCTCTATTTATTTATTGTTTTATAAATATCTCTAGCCTGTTTTATGGGCTAAAGAGTAAAGAATACCCCTCAATTATCACACTATATATGAATTGAGAGACGGATCTATAATTTAGATGGGGTGGGTGTTACATTGTTCAATTACGATAAAATAATCGATTGTTTTAATTTTGAGTTACAATTCGGGTTATTAATTTTAAATATGCGTGCTGATATTAATTTCTTTTAGATATTATGAGATCAGAGATAACTAAACAATTCAATTTTTATATCATTTTTTAAGTTAGAGGTTTTATTCTCTTAAACTTTGAGTTATAAGAACGTTTTTTTCACACTAAAATTTGAGCTTGTAAACAAACCAATCTAATGAGCATTAACTTAATATAAATCGTCATATTCCATTGAATTTAATTTTAATGAGTTGGTTAAAGAATATCGTAGGGAAAAATAAAAATCTAGTTTCAGCCTATTCATAACTTGATAATACTAACGTTAGAGAAAATGCCAGAAACCTTTAAATTTTTAAAAAATAAATCTAATAAAAATATTCAATCGTTTAAAAACTTATAATTTCTTTAAACTACTATTTAAAATATATTTTTAATAACGAAAAAGGGTCTAAATACCCTTACAAGTATTGAAAATGGGTCATAAATTACCCTTCATCCCACCTATTGGCCTCCAAAATGCCCTTTTCATCAACCTATTACTTTCCAAATAAAACCCTTGTCATCCACCTTTGAGTTTCAAATTTGACCACTTATTTAATGATTTTAAATTTTAAATATTTTTTAAAATACTTGATGTTCAACTATTGGTTTATAATTTAATTTAGTTGTAGATTTATAAACCACCCCTAACCCACTCATTCTACCTAACCCCACCCAATTAAAATCCAACTATAATATCAAAATCGTCATAAACACTATTAAAACACGATGAATTATAGATTATTTAAAATGAATCCAAAAATTATTCGAATACGAATCGAGCCCCAATTCAAATTTATGTTGAGCCGGTTTTTTAGGAAGGACACTTCAATTTGATTCTCTTTCAAGATTGAATTATAAATTTTTTTGATTAAAGGTAAAGAAGTTATACATCCCCGAATTAATTCATGCCTTTTTTTTAAAATATAATTTTAATAAATATTTTAATGAATTTTGTTTAAAACTTTCAATATATTATTTGAAAAAAACTTACCTATGAAGTAACATCACATAATTGAGACCTAAGATAATTAAAGGGGGGTTTTGAACATAGTCAGACTTTTATAAGTTTATCGTAATTTTTATTTAGACACTTGAATGTATATAATTTACCCTATGAATATTTTCGTCTCAAATTTTTAAAAACACTCAATTGCAGTAGTTTTTCCTGTTGTTGCATTATAATGGGAGTGATTATTAATTTGGAGGGTTTAATTAGTATGGATGGTAGTGAATTGATTTATAATTATACTAATAAGTTAAATTATAACACATAATTGAGCGCCAAGCGGGGACACGGATTTAAAAAAAAAATATTATTTTAAATAGTTTAAATATAAAACCGTTTTAATAAGTGGTCAATTTTGACCAAAGGTGGATGACAAGGGTATTTTGGATCCCATAGGTGGGTGGGAAGTGTATTTTGGAAGCCAATAACTGGATGGAGGTAATTTTGTACCATTTCCAATACTTTGAGGGTATTTTAGACCATTTTCCGTTTTAATAATAGTTATTTGACGTTCATGATTCAGTACTCAATAATTGATAAAGAATAAACATATAACACTCATAACAAAGATTAATAATTAGTGAAAAAAAGTAAAAAAAATAAAAATTATTTGTAAAAGAGAGTCGATTTTGAATTAATAAAGAATAGTAAATAAAATAAGAATGAATGGAAAAAAAAATTATTCCTTTACACATTATTGAAAAAAACAAAAAAAGAAAAGAAAAGAAAAAAAGACAAAAAAGAAAAAAAATAAACAAGCAAAAAATTAGGTGCTGTCAACGTGCCTCGAACGCTTCCTCCGCCAATTAAACTGTTCGACATTACAATTACGGGTGAACTAACTGAAAGATATACTTAATCAAATTAATAATATATAATAATATATATATATATCTATATTATATAATATATATATTATTATATTCCTCCTTCCCCATTTTTCACTGTTGCATGAGTTTTCGTTGTCTCATGAACTTTATATTCTCCTTCCTCATTTTCGTTTTCCTACCCCCAATTAATTTTTCTTTAAAAATGCTATCGAATCTAATTTAATATTTATCATCTTTGATTTGAAATGTCGATCAAATTGCTAAATACAAATTTTAACTAGAAGCACACCCTTTTTTTTTTACTCATCTTTAGAACATATTAGTTGGAGAAATGTGAATTAATTATGCCTAAGGTTTTAAAAAATAGTTGGTAGGAGATCGACTATGTTCTAAGTAACGATTCTAATTTCTATACATTGGATATAAATTGAATTGTGTCTGAAAAGAGTGAATTTAATGTCTTTTTCTATCAAGTGGAATTTTGTAATTTAATTTACCTTTATGAGTATATATGCAATGAATAAAAATATACAAACTAGCCTCTATAGAAAACAAAACTATAACTATACAGTATAATTATCAAAATTATAATTATAAAGTCTTATTATATTTATTATGTTAGACTCTCATTTAGTCAAAAACTTGATAGTTTACTAACCATATTTGCTTTTCAATATATTTAGTCCTGAATCATGGAGATCTTTTAATGATCCACAACAGCGATTTCTTCTAGTTTGTGTCGGTAAAGTCTTTAATACAAGTACTCTACTGTAACGACCTGTTTAGTCATTTTGATCAGAAAATTTTATTTCTGGAAAATTGGCTGCGTCGACTGTATCCCACTCTGACCGTCATAGGCACGACGGACCGTTCGAGGGGGTTCTCGGTTCCAAAACACTTAGAATCCGAAAATTTGGGTATTGAATCGCTCTCTGAACGTCAACGACGGGGTTGGAAAGACGGACGCGTCTCAGGCATACGGGCCGTCAAAAAAAAACAGACTGATACCCTTCTTTACTGAATTGTAGTCCTCTGAACTTTGTGACGGAGAGCAGCAGGGACGACCGTCCGCAGCACGACGGGCCGTCCCGCAGACTCCTTTAATGAATTGGAGTCTCTGAACTCTTTTGACGGAAGAAGCAGGACGGGACCTTAGCATGCACGACGGGCCGTCACAGACTGCGTACTCCCGGCTGGGTTCGAATTTCTGTTACATGTTTTAAGGGGGCGTTTTGGCTAGGCCTGCTTAATAGATTATAAAGTTTAGTGTTGAATATTAATATCCATAATCCAATTTCTTGAGGGTTAAAGGAGATAACCTTACAATTAATTAGTGGGTTTAGCTTTTTGTCATCTTTTTACTTAATTAATAATTTAATTAGGGTAAAAGAAAGAGGGTTAAAAGAAAAATAGAAATAAACAAGGAGAGGGAACGAGAACGATCGAGAGCAGCAGGGGAACCACGAAGAGGAAACAAAGCTTGGTCAAATTTGCTTGCTTGATCACAATCTTCCGTGGAGGTAGGTTATGGTTTTTTTTTTTATACTATTCGTAGTAACTCCTTAATTAATAGCGAATGATATGTATTGGGTAGTGTTGTAAACCCTTCTATTTGCTTAAATTATGTGGTTTTTGCATGTTTGTGATTATATAATTTGAAAATAAGCAGGATGAACTATTGAATCCTACATCTTGAAAGAAACCCTAATCTACTTGTTAATAATAATGCCTTGGTATAAAAGAAGGCTTGATATGAACGTAGTGAGATTAAGGAGGATCGTGTGCCTACGTTCAATTACGCACAAGGATAGTTCTATGATAGATCGGAGTGTCCGTTCCGACACCAGGATAGACTATGGATCGGGTGGCCACATTCCGGTACCGTTAGATAGATAATGAGGATCGGAGTGTCACTTCGACACCAGTGATAGAATATGGATCGGGTTCCTCCACTTCCGGTACCAGGATAGTAATATGAAGGGCGAGTGTCACGTTCCGACACCAGGATAGAATTGGATCGTGTGCCACGTCTGTTACCGATAGTATATTGAGGATCGGAGGCCACGTTTCCGTCACCAGGATTAGTAAAGAGAATGAATCTTGAATATTTTAATATACTCAATTTAATGAACCGTATTTCCCAATGAGTATGATGGGGAGGCGTGAGTCCTCAATTGATGGCTTGGTGTTGCGACCAAGGGTATGGTAATTGTAAATGCCGATGTTGAGTATTGTAGTTGATTTTATTGATATTACTGATATATAGCTTTTTTCATTTTTGAGTTGGACGCGATATACCTACTCAGTACTTGTGTTTGTACTGACCCCTACTGTATTTTTTCTGTTTGATTATTTGTGGAGTGCAAGCAAACTTGTCGTCGTCTTTCAACTCAACCGCAACTCTAGCCGTCTTCATTACACAACCGGATTTCAGGATGAGCCTAATTGCTTTAATCTATGACCTGGGTCTTCCCATGCTTTCATGTTTTGTACCTTTAACTTCCATCTCCTCCGGCATTGACTAGCTTTTTACTTATTTTACGCTTCTTAGAATCGCTTAGTTTAGTAATTTTATCATAGATGTCTTGTGGTGATGACTTCCAGGTTTTGGGGATAATGATGTTTTAATTTTAGAAGTTATTTATTGATTTTATTAATAGTTTTACGTCTTCCGCATTAATCTTCTGTTATATTGTTAACGTTGACAATGGATGGGTTGGTTTGCTCACATATGTAGGATAAGTGTGTGTGTCAGTCGCAGCCCGTTTGGGTCGTGACAGACTTGGTATCAGAGCATTAGGTTCGTGGGTCTCATCACACAAGAAGAGTCCTAGTATGTCTTAATGAACGTAGGGTGACCTCCTTTACTTTTTTTGAGAGGCTATAGGATTTAGTAAAATTCCATTCTTTCTTCCTTTCGTTGTATTACTTGGGTAGCGCCCAATTGGTATCTATGTGATACAATTGGGGGTATCTGACCATCTTCACTCTATTTCCTGCAGATGGTTAAAATAGAGCAACAACCGCAAGCCAACACCGAACATCGCAATACAAAAGCGTCTGAGCCAGCCACTGGGGCTGGTCAGGAAGAATAGCTCAAGAGGTTCTGTGTTGTAGGTTCGTGGTAGGAGAGGGGACGTCCTCTAGATATATGACGAGGGGGCACCTAGCCCCCCATCGGGTAACTAGGTCGTTAGACTCCTCCACCGACTAGGAAGTGGTAATAGAGGGTGCGGAAGGGGAAACTGAGCAATTGCAAATGAGGAACTACCACCGCCAACCTACCCCAGGATGTAAATCAGTTCTTGCTTATCTTAGTGGTGGTTATCTGATCAAGGTCAAACACTCCAGTGTTTTTCTGCACAGCACCTCGGTTCCGGAGGTACCACATGCGGGCTACTATGGCTCCCGCAATGGATCTCATTGGAAATAGCATGTTCCCTCGGTCTGACCACAGGGCCTATAATTGACAAATGACCAGCATGACTTTTCGTAAGTTTTCTTGAAATTGACACCTCCAGTCTTCAAGGGTGCTGAATCTGAGATGCCTAATGATTTTATCTTTGGTTTTTTGACTGCTCATGAGCTACTACACAAGATGGGGTATAGTAAGAACGGTTTGGTGGTTGAGTTTGTGACTTATCAGTTTTTCAAGGGAACTGTCCAAATATGGTGGCGGTCACCCATGTTTGAGTATCAACCACCGAGGCACCACCTATGACTTGGGCATCATTCTCTAGCTTGTTTATGGAGAAGTATATCCCCCGGACCTTGAGGGATAGGAAAAAATGAGTTTCTTAAGCCTAGAGCAAGGTAGATGTCTGTACTGCATATGAAGCTTAAGTTTTCGCGCATTAATCCAGTATGCCACCGCCAACTATGTTTCATCCCCAAGAGCGGATTCACCGTTTTTTATGAAGGGATTGAGGTCAGCATTGCGGATTTCAGCTTACAGGTAGCGCTAACGGCAAAATCCTTTCAGATTAGGTATACTTCGTGATAGAGGTGGAAGTAGTTAAGCCATGATTACTTCACCATTGCAATCGACATCGAACAAGGTTTCGGAAGGGAGGTGAGTTTAATTGGTTCCTTACTCTAGAGGACAGGTTTCAGGAGGTTACTCAAGTCCGCCACTTACAGTCTTCACTACAGACTGTAGTTGGGTGTCCACTCATACCGCTCCACACTTCTCTGAGGAGACCTATGCTTGAATCCAGAATGTTATGGATGCTGGGGAGACTTGACACAATTAAGAGGTTTGTCCACAAAGAGTTTACCGACTCACAATAGTCAGATGTAGAGGTTGTCATGGAGAGGCCGTCATTCTGGATGGCGTGGTGGCCGAGGTACTTGTTGGTCACCAAAACGGGGGAAAACACATGGCAACTGGGAAACTACTGCACGCGCAACCTGGGTAGAGGCAATGGGCCAGACCAGGGGTGATGGGCCCACTGTTTACGCTTTCCCTGGACGGTCGTAAGCGGAGACATCAGAAATGCTGTTACAAAAGACATCACAGGTATCTTTTTGTTTTGTGATTCTGGCTTCTGTATTGTGTTTTGATCCTGGCTCCACATTTTTTCATATGTTATCTTCCTCATTTGCTACCTGGACGGGTCTTAATTTACATTGTAATTGCGTGACATGCCGTTCGTGTTTCCTAACTCCGTGTGTGAGTCTGTGATGTTTGAAAAGGTGTATAGTCTTGTATTGTAACTTTCGTTGGATCAATACTCACTGAACTGGTTATACTTAGAGATGGTTGATTTCGATGTATTCTGGGTATGACTTGGCTTTCTCCAATTTGCAATCTTAGATGGTAATGCAAAACTGTAACGTTAGGCCGCCCTGGGACAAGATCCTGTTAGTGTGGGAGGGTGACTACACTTCCACTCCAGTTCCATAGCATCGTCCTTTCTTCGTGCTGAAGAGAATGGTTAGGAAAGGGTGCTTAGCTTTCGTGGCAAACCTCCGGGATGATACTACCCAAGTACCTTCAATTGAGTCGGTTCCGGTAAGTCCGTGAGTTTCTGGATGTGGTTTTCCTGCAGACCTTCCTGGTATGCCCACCGGATAGAGATAATATTGACTTTTTGGCATTGATCTGGAGCCGGGTACTCCTCCCCATTTCCATCCCTCCTTATAGAATGGCTCCATCAGAGTTAAGGGACAGTTTAAAGGCCCAACTTCAAGAGTTGTTAAATAAAGGTTTCATTAGACCAGTGCATCTCCCTTGGGGTGCCCGGTGTTTATTTGTGAAGAAGAACGGATGGGGAGTTTTCAGAGGTGCATAGCTACCGGCAATTGACAAAGTAACTGTTCCGAAAAACTTACCTCCTTCCCCGCATTGATGATTTTGTCGATTCATTTACAAGGTTGGCTTGTTTGCTCTCAAAAATTGATTTGAGATCTGGTTATCATCAATGCAAATACGGGCAACGGATTGTGGCCCAAGACTGCTTTTTCGTCGGACCAGGTAATGGTCATTATGGTTTCTTAGTAATTGTCTTTTTGGACTTACGAATGCCCCTGCTCTTCATGAGATTGATGAACGGATTTTTCAAGGCCATATCTGGATCTTTTATGTTGATCGTATTTATTGAATATATACTGATATACTCCTAGCGTAAGAAGGAACATGAGGACATTTTTGAGGAATCGTGTTGGAAGTATTACGGGAGAAAAGGCTTTAGCCAAATTCCCTCCAGTGTGCATTTTTGGCTAGATTCAGTGTCCTTCTTGGGGCACGTGGATTTCTAAGGATGGAGTGATGGTGATCCTTCATAGATTGAAACAGTGAGAATTGGGTACGACCTACTAATGTGTCAGAAATAAGGAGCTTTGTTAGGGTTAGCCAGTACTACCAGTCGATTTGTCCAAGGGATTTAATCTCTTCTATTGGCCTCCCAACTGACGAACTTGACTAAGCAGAATGTTCACATTTGTATGGGTCGGAGGAATGTGAGGAAAGCTTTCAGAAACTCAAGACCTTGCTGACTACTGCACCTATCTTTACTTGCCATTAGAGGGTACAAACTTCATTGTTTATTGTATGTGCATCCTATTTCTGGTTTGGGTGCCGTGCTAATGCCAAGAGAAGAATGTAATTGCTTATGTTTCGAGGCAATTAAGGTGATGAACGTAACTATCCGACCCATGATTTAGAATTGGCTGCAGTCGTGTTTTGCATTAAAGCAAATTGGAGACAGCTATCTATATTGATTAATTTTGAAGTCTATAACGGAAGTCATCTTAGCCTACCGTTGTGCTTTAACTCCTAATAATTTGAATTTGAGACAGAGGAGATGGATGGAACTACTTAAGGATTATGATGTTACTATCTTGTTCACCACGAAACGGGTATGTTTGTGGCATACGCCTTAATTAGAAAAGCAAGGAGCATGGGTAGTTTAGCCCACTTACAAGTTCTAGCGCCCATTAGGCTATAAGAGGTGTTTCAACTCTGGCAATGGACTTTATGAAGGTTAGAATTAAATGATAAGGGAGGATTGTGTGGCCAGTGTTGAGGCGAGATCTTCTTTTCTTGACCAGATCAAGGGAAAACAGTTTGATGATGAGTAAACTAAAGCCCGACTTCGGGATATGGTGTTTGCGAGGAGAAGCTAAAGAAGCAATAATTGATGAGGAAGGTTTTTTGAGAAATTAAGGGAACGGGTATGTGTGGTCCCGTTTTGATGATAATTTGAATCCACACTATTCTTTCAGAGGCTCGTTTAGCCCACTTACAAGTTTCTAGACGCCCATATGGCTAGAGAGGTTCATACTCGGCTAATGACTTTATGAGGTTAGAAGTAAATTAGCAGTGAGGTTGTTGGCCAGTGTGGAGGCCCGAGATCTTCTTTCTTGACAGATCAAGGGAAAACAGTTTGATGATGATAAACTAAGCCGATTCGGGATATGGTGTTGCGAGTAAAGCTAAAGAGCAATCATGGCATGAGGAATGTGTTTTGAGAATTTAAGGAAAGGTTATGTGTGCCTCCTAGGTGATGATTTGATCCACACTATTCTACAGATGCTCATAGTTTCCCCGGATATTCTATACATCCTGGTGTCAACCAAGATTTTCCCGTGACCTAAAGCAACTCTTTTGGTGGGAGTAAAAGAATCGTGACATTGTTGATTTTTTGTGTTGCCCAAATTTCTCTAATTGTCATCACGTAAGTAATGAACCATAGTCCCGAAGGAACCTTCCGAGAGAATGCCATTCCTGAATGAAAGTGGGAAGAGAATTGCAATGGCCTTCGGTGGTTGGTCTTCCAAAGACATTGGGCAAATTTTTTGGATTCTATTTGGGTAAGTTGTGGACAGATATAACTAAGTCCCTGCTCACTTCATTCCGTCAGGTGACTTACACGCATAGAATTAGCCCAAACTTTTATATCTTCAGAGATTGTTCGCATTGCATGGATTTTCACTGTCTCAATCATATATCATATAGAGGGTACGCAGTTTACTTCTAAGTTTTGTAGAACATTGCATGCGGAATTAAGTACTAGGTTGGACCTTAGTACTAAGCATTCACCCCCAAACCGATGGGCAGTTCTGAGCGAACAATTCAGGTGTTGGAAGATATGCCTTCGTAGGCATGTTTATAGAAATTTGGGTGGTCATTGTGATTAACTTCTTACCCTTAGCATAGTTTTCGTACAATAATAGTCTATCATTCGAGTATTAATATGGCTCCATTCGAAGCATTGTATGGGAGGAGATGTATGTTGTTCTCCCATTGTTTGGTTTGATCATTCGAGGTTAGACCTTAGGGTACTGACCTTTTTGAGGGATTGTTAGAGAAGGTGAAATCTATTGCAAGAAAAGCTTTTTAATAGTCGGCTCCAAAGTAATGCAAAAGGAGGTATGCAGCACCGAAAGGTTAGGGACTTGGAGTTTCAATGCGGGTGAGCAAGTTTGGGCTGAAGTTTCAACCCATGAAGGGGTGAGGATTTGGTAAAAAGGAGGACAAGCTAAGCCCGGGTATTTGTGGTCATTTGAAGGTTCTAGATCGAGTAAGGGGGAGGTGGCTTATGAATTCGCCTTGCCTCCAGGCTGTCCGGAGTTGCATCCGGTAGTTCATGTGTCAATGTTTTAAAGATACCATGGGGATGGAAACTACTCATTCGTTTGGATTCAGTTTCTGCTTATGATGAAATTTAACTTATGAGGGAGGAGCTTGTTGCCATTCTAGATAGAGAAATTCGCACTTTTGAGATCAAAGGAGATTGGCATCCATCAAAGTTCAATGGAGAAATCGCCAGTTGAAGAGTCCCACTTGGGAGAAGGAGACTGATATGCAAGAAAATACCCACACCTGTTTTACAGATTCGGTACTCCATTTTTTTTGTTGCCCTTGTTTTTCTTTTTTATTATGATTCGTTCGAGGAGAAGATGGGTAAATTGGTATCTATTGTGACGACTATTTAGTCATTTTGGAGCAGCAGATTTTATTATTGGATAAAACTGGCTGAGTCAAGACGTGATCCCAGACTGACTTCATAGGCACAGGCTCGTACCTTCTATGGTGTTCCTGAATCTTTCACCAAACACTTGAATCCATAAATTTGGAGTATTGATGATCGACTCTCTGAACGTCACGACGGGTGTTCAAGGCCGGACCGTCTCAAAAGAGCATGAGGGCGGGCCTGACCGAGACTCTTTCGGAAAATAAAATGATTGGAGTCTCTGAATTTGTGACGGAAGCAGCAGTACTGACCGTCCGCAGTCACGTTACGGTCCTTCACAGACTCTCTATGATTGGATTCTCTTGAACGTTGTGACGTACGCAGGCAGGACTCACCCGTCGCAGGCACACTAACGGGCCGTCACAGCCTGCATAATCCCAGTCTGTGTCGAATTCTGTTAAATGTTTTAAGGGGCGTTTTTGGACTATTCCTCTTATAATTATAATTTAGTGGTTGAATATTAAATAATCGCAATTTTTTTTTAGGGTAAAGGAGATAAACCTTAATTAATTAGTGGTTACTTTGTCATCTTTTTGATACTTAATTATTGTTTAATTAGGGTAAAAGAAAGAGGTTGAATAAAAATAGAAAGAACAAGGAGAGGGAAAAGAAACGATTAGAGAAGAGGGGAAACGAAGATGGAACCAAATCGGTGGGAAATTGCTTGCTTGATCAGCGATCTTCGGTGGAGGTGAGGGTATGGTTTATTTTTATCCTATTGTAGTAAACTCTTACTAGGAATGATATGTATGGTAGTGGTTGTAAACGACCTTTTTATTTGCTTAATTGTGTGTTTGCATGTTGTGATTTTATACAAATTGCGATCACATAAGCATGATGAAGCTATTGAATCCTAAATCCTTGAAAAAGAAACCCTAATCTAAACTTTGTTTAATAATGATGCCCTTGGGTCTAAACGAAGGCTTGATGAACGAAAGTATTGAGATTAGGGATCGGGTGCCACGTTCCGTACCAGGATATTTATGAGGATCGAGTGTCCGTTTCCGACACCAGATAGAAATATGGATCGGGTGCACGTTCCGGTACCCCAGGATAGTATATGGAGGGATCTGAGTGTCACGTTCCGACACCCAAAGATAGAATTAATGGATCTGTTCCAACGTTCTGGTCACCAATAGGATTAGTATATGAGGATCAGAGTTGTCACGTGCCGACAGCCAGGATAGATATGATCGGGTGCCACGTCCGTACCCAAAGGATATTATATGAGGATCGGAGTGTCACGTTCCTACACCAGGATAGAATATGGATCGGTTCCACGTTCTGGTACCGGATAGTATATGAGGATCGAGTGCCACGTTCCGTCACCCAGAAATTAGTTAAGAGAATTGAATCTTGAAATATGTTAATAACTCAATTTAATGACCTAATTCCCAAATGGTATGATGGGGAGGGCGTGAGTCCTCATGATTGCTTGGTGTTGCGACCAAGGGTATGGTCAGTGTAAATGCCGCATGTTGAGTATTGTAGTTTGATTTTATGCTAGTTATCTGATATATACTTTTTCCATTTTGAGTTGGCCGATGATACCTCGTCAATTACTTTTGTTTGTACTACCCTACTTGATGTTTTCTGTTTGATTATTTGCTGGAGTGCAGCAAACTTTGCCCGTCGTCTTCAACTCAACACGCAACTCTAGCCCGTCTTTCATTACACCGGATTTCAGGATGAGCTAAACATGGCTTCTAGATTGGACTGGGTCTTTCCTCTTCAATGTTGTGATACCTTGAACTTCCCGTCATGAACTAGCTTTTTACTTATTTTACTTCTTAGAATACTCTTAGTTTAGTATTTGATCCTAGATGTTTTCTTGTGTTGATGACTTCCCAGGTTTTGGGGAATATATATGTTGAATTTTTTAGAAGTGTTATTTAATTGATTTTTATTAATGAGTTAAGTCTTCCGCATTATCTTCTGTTTTTATGGTAAACGTTTGAAAAATTGGATTGGTTGGTCCGCTCACAAGTAGGATAAAGTGTGTGTGCCAGTCGCGACCCGATTTGGGTCCGTGACACAACTTTTCACCTTCTACTGTAACTACTTCTTTTAATTAGATATAATGTGCAAATATTCATAATTTCACAATTTCAACTTTTTGTATTCATAACTTTTAAATATTAAATATGAAATCTTATGGTATTCTTCCATTATTTTATGTATAAATTTATATTTTTTATTTCATGAGATATATTCTGTTCGAAGTTATCCTTCATTTTCACCATGACATTATATTCATGCTTTTATTTGGCTTGAAAAAGAAGAAGAAGACTCTTGAATAGTAATAGATTTGTGTAGTAGATATTAGTAAGATATTTAGATCCGTTTTTATTGCTTTAAATGTCTTTTCCTTCTAGCCTTTTTAATTATCCGTGCATTGGTACAAAAATACTCACCATTGCTTATATCATTCCATGGCTTTTATTTTTTTTAAAATGATATATCTATTTCTTTTAATGATATGTATCTATTAAAGAATTACTATTACTAATATAAGGCTTATGCTACTCCTATTTTATTCGAAATAATTATTGTCTATATGAGAATCGGCTGAAAACTCCTTTTTTGGTATAGCCCCTTCTTATGAATCAGTTCCCCGGGTACAAGGAATGAGTGCTCCTAATGTCTTCCTCTCTTTCGGTCAAGTGAGTCACGTGTGTTCAAGTTAAATCTAAAGAAGAGATAGTAACTCGACCTTAGGCAGAGGTTTGAAAACCATTCCATTGGGAGAAACTTTTGTTGTTCAATTGACAAATTTTGTTGTAGTAAATCTATAAAATGGATTCACTATTTTTATTGTTTGATAATAAAAATATTGAGAATTTGATTAATCTAAGTATTAAGTCTAAATAGTGTGTGGGTGAAATATGGTGAATGGGAAGAATGACAACAATCAAGGAATGAGGTTGCCTTCAAACCGAAAAATCTCCGATCTTTGTGACTTACGATTCAATGTTCATTATCTATTTTGAAGCTCAAGCAAAGCTACGATCAAGGTATGAGGTTGCCTTCAATCCGAATATCTCCGATCTTTTTTTATTTACAACTTAACGTTCGATATCTATTTTGATACTCAAGCAAAGCTAAAGAGTCAAGTATGAGATTGCCTTCAAACCAAAAATCTCCAATCCTTTTGATTAATCACTCAATATTTGATATTTATTTTAAAGCTCAATTAATTCGTATTTGAACTAACAAATTTAATTAAACGGGTAGAGCATTAGCAATTTCATTTCAATTGAATTTAAACCTCTAATTAAAAATGATATAATATTGTCCACCCCACCTAATAACATTAAAGATCTCCCACAATCCAAAAGGAATAGTATTACCAGTGTTTTAGGATATTAAATTACATTTTTTGACAATAATTTAATACATTAATTGTAAAATGTATAGGAAGTATAACAACATGAATACGAAATAAAACAATTTAATACATTAAATGTCAAATGTATAGGAGTGGTTATGCTGTTCTCTAATTATGTAAATTTAGAATTAAAACCTTTGGTAAACATATATAACATTCATTATCATACTTATTAACAATTAAGAAATGAATCAATCAAATAATAAGACATAAACTTTGTACTATAACAAATTACACAAACAAAATCCCAGCAGATCCTGATTATACAATTCCATATTAACTAAAAAAGAAAAAACAAAAAAGAACAACGCTTTGGGTTATTATTTTGCTTATTCTCTTAATCTACTAATCCATTTTCAAGTACCTTTACAAGAATAAATTTCCTTGGACCTCCAATACGGTTGTCGTTTCGCCTCACACCCTAGCGGAATAACACCGCGGGGCCGAGGTAAGGTGGCGGCGCCGGCCAAGAAAGAGAGAAACCCAGTTGCCGGAGACTCCTGATCGTTCACGGAAAAGATTCTTCCAGGAACCCTAAAAGCAGCATGTGTACACACAATTGCGAGACCAATCATCAAAGCAGAAACAAGAACAGATCCAACGCTGGTGAGGAAAATAACAACGACGGTTGAAACAATGAGAACCCCAAGCGTTTCCCGTTCAGAAAACTGCCGACCAAATAGAACCAAAGGCGGATCTGATGGACGGAAAAGGTAAAGAAAAAGCCAAGCAGCGAGGAGACCGGTGAGAAGAATGAGGGAAAATGGGTTTGTGATGAGACTGAAAGCGAGGACAACGGCGAGGAGAGAAAGGTAATTGGTACGGAAATAGGAGTAGTTTTTGCGGATACGAAGGGTAGCATCGGAAACAGATTCGGGTTTAGCGAAGGCAGAACGATCAACGAGTTCAGCCCATGGACGGCGATTGGAGAGACCACCTTGGACGGTTTCAGAGATGCGATTGATGAATGCACGGAGAGCCGGGGTAGGACCCACACCGGTGACGGTTTGTTGGGTATCGGTGGTGGCGACGGTTGTGGAGGTGGTTTGGGGGTTGGAAATTGGAAGAACTGGTGTCGGTGAAGCGGCTGCCATTGTTAAGAATTTCTTTTGGTGAAATGCAGAGAAGTTTGGTGATTGATTTATGGCTAAAAAAATGGGGATTTTGGTTGATTTATACGATTAATGGAGGGGGTTGACTGATGGAGAAAGGGGATCCAAGTTTTCGTCGGTGGATCTAAGCTTGTTCAATCAATTTATTATTGACTAATCACCAGTAATCTCGATTATATATAAAATTATAAATACTCCCTACGTCCCTAATTTTAAATAATGATTTTTTCATCAATATCGATTATATATATTATTATTATATATTATTTACGGATCGGTTAGGATTGATTATCGATTAAAATTAAAATCAAACTGATTCAATCGATTTTAATATTATGAAATCAAATCAAATCAAATTATAATACATTTATTTTGGTTTGATTGTTATCACTTTTCGATTTGATTTGAATTATTCATTTTATTAATAATATACAAAAAGTTAAAAAAAATCAATTCAGAAACGTAAAAAAATTACAACAATTTATTAAAAAAAGCAAAAATAGTAAAACGGCGGCCCGACATTACATAACTTTCCCATTATTAGTTTAGGCTTAAGTCTCTGCATCCACTCAAGTTGTCCGCATAACCTTCATTTAGACACCTCAACTAATCCTTGTGCCAATTGAACATTTATTTGTTCAAAATGTTCATGTCATATAAGACACAAAAATCTGACATGGCAAAAAATGTGTAATTCACTTTTCTTTGAGCGCGTGAATTTATTAAAAATAATATTTTTCCTTTTTTTTCTTATTTATCCCCTAAGTCATTTTAAAAAATTAATTAACAAAAAAGAAGAAAGACAAATCATTCCTTTCACCATTTTTATTTCTTTTTTTTTTAGCACAGCACACCACACTCCCTCCACCGTCTATTTCTCTTACCCTCATTATTCTTGCTCCTGCTTATCCTCTTTTTTCTTAATACCCGATTTCGTCTCAATATCTCGAAGAAGTTTCATTTACTGATAAAAAAAATATATGACTAGATTTTTTTGGGCACAGTCTGTTAATTTTTTTTATTTCAATTCTATAAATAAGTTCTAATGTATCAAGATGAAGACAATGAGTGAAAATTTTATGCTATCGAATGAAAGAGAATGCATGTTTAGCTTGAATAGACAACATGGTGTGTCATTGTATGCTCCATTGAAGAAAAGACAGAGATGAGCACACCAACTCCATGGAAAAGTAGAATGGGTTTCTAAAGAAGGAGGAGAAGTGGGGAGGGTGGGGCTTTAAGTAAAATATTTTTTTTAATTTTTTAAAATACTTGATAAATTAATTATATAGAGGTTTTAAAAAAATTAAATGTAAGCCCGTGTCAAATCATAATTATTGGTAAAAGTTGAATATGAATTCGCGTTTGACAATACACGCGTTTTTGTTTTTTTCATTTAATTGTCAGTTTTGTGTGTCACATAGGTATAAATTTTTTAGGTTTAGTGTTCAATAGGGTATCATTCTTAGTTGAGGTGTTTACGTGAAATAATGAGGACAACTTTAAGTGACTACTGATGACAACTTTATTAAGTAAATACAAAAATTAAACAAAATTAATCAAAACGTAAAAAAATCTACAACAATTTATTAAAACAAAAAATAGTTAAAACGGCGGCATACATACATACCTTTCCATATTAAGTTTAACATGGCAATAAAGGATCGAAATTCTTTATTTTGGTCAGCTTGAAGCATCTCACAGAGTTGTCATAGAGCCTCATGGCTCATATACATAAATGATAAAAATCGATAAAGATAAAAAGGGAAAATTACTTATATACACAATTTAAGTTTTCTTATTTTCTATTTTTTTCTATCTCTTTTAAATATTTCAAAAAAAATCATTTCAATTTTTAAAGAGAAAAAATATAAAGTGAATCCTAAGTTATTTCGAATTTTAAAAAGACCTAAATTATGCAAGCATCTTATTATTCCTAAAAAATTCTAAACTATATTATTACATCATTCATTGTCCACTTGACATGGATAGTATATGTACAATTTTTATTTTTGCAATTATTTTTGCTATAAAATCCTTTTTGGTTTTTTCTTTGTTATTTTAAAACTTTTTCTTTGTATTATTTTTTTCTTATTCTTTCTATTTTAAAACTTTTTCCTTCTCCTTATATTTTTTTTCTTTTTCTTTCTTCCTTCTTCTTAAAAATCACTTAATCTTAATGAAGTTTCCTCACTTTAAATTCACTTTTATCACATTTCATCTCTCTTTTTTACTACTATTAGTTTAACTATCTCCTTTAATTTTAAAACTATATTCCAAACATTATATTACATTTTGAACAATTTGATAAGAACATTAGATTTCAAGATGATTAGTATGTCATTATTTAGTGTTTTTTTTATTTCAAATTTCATTCAACTTTTTCAACTTTCGGAGAATTCTGATGTTTTTAAAATTAGCATTTCTAGTTTTGAAATTATAATGAAAATGAGCTAAATTAATGCAGATTGACAAGGAGTATAAATAAGTTTTTGTTTTAATCCGATTTCAATTAAGTTTCTTTCAAATTTCGGACATTAATTTATTCTTTTAAAATTATGATTTCTATCTCATTTGGATGTTATATGAAAATAGAACTTATTTTAATGAATACTTAAAAATTTTTAATATTAGAAAAATAATTAATTTTGTTATCAATATTTAGTGACGTTAATAATATTATGAATAAAATTTTAACCGGCGACAATAAAAAAAAAAAAAAAAGAAAAAAAGAAAAGAAAAGAAAAATGAGACGAGATTCAATTTGACCTGAGAGGTGGGAGGTGAAGAAAAAAAAGAAAATGGAAGAAAGGTGGAATATGAAATGAAATTTAAAATAAATCAAAATTAAAATTCAAAAGGTAAGAGAGAGAAACAAAAAATAAATAAATAAAGGAATTAAAATGAAAAATAATAATACATTGTTAATTAAATTAACACTTGTCATATATTGATTGCTGTTTGAATTTACTTGCTTCTTAAAATTTAAGGCAAAAAATGGTATAATAATACCAGTTCATAATTGTTTAGTGGGGTAATAGAATATTTACAAAATTAATGCGTCTTTTTTTAAAAATCTGAAATAACTTCAATAGTTACTTTATGTCTTTTCTCATTTTTAAAACTTCTAGATACATAACATTGACCAATGAAATCCACGTTTACACTTCCTTTTTAACTTCCCTTTTTTTTCTTCTTAAATACTCTCTTAATTGTTAGCAGATATCAAATTATTTCAAAACAATTCTCTCTCAAAATTGTTAGCAGTTATCAAATTGATTTTAGAAGGATTTTCTCTTCAGTTAATCAATTTCAAACATCAAAATGGGTGTGGCCTCTCTTCTCCATTGTTGTTTTAGTCAAGTTCTTGTTTATTGACAAAATAGTGTCAAAATGATACAATGAGACCCCATGTAAATGTCCAAAATGAACATTGTCTACTTAAGGTGAATAAGTGAAACTTCATGCCAACTTTAACAGGCCGCCGCACGATGGGTTAGACCTAATTATAAAGTTATCAATTAAGAAATGACATGTGTTGAATTCGTACATTCATCAGTTGCCTTCAAGAGAGTGTGTTGAATTCGTACATTCATCAGTTGCCTTCAAGAGAGTGTGCACACTCTCTCAATATTTATGGTGTATTTATTTCATTTAAATTAGTTTGGGGGTAGGGGGAAGGGTAATATGACTCTAGTTATTTGTAGATATATGTGTCTATGAGATTTCAGTTATAGTCTATGTGATACTTCTGTCTTATTCCAATATAATTAGATTTTAAACTTATTTTAATTCACCAAATGTTTGATTAATTTAATGAAGAATAATGCAGTCAAAAATAATTAAAAGGGGAGATGAAAAAAGTGAAGATACATGTGAAAGGGTTTTTATTTGTTGAAAATGTGCATCCATTAATAAAATCTTTAATTGTACTAAAGTAAGTACATTAATTTTATAATAAAATAATTAATTTAAATAAGAAAAAAAATAAAAGGACAAAAGAATAATGTGAATGAAGGCCATGGAAAGGTGCAACTTCACCTTATCTATGTTTCTCCTTTATTATACCTTTTCTTTGTTGTTTCCTTAAATTTCTTTGTCTGATGTCGAAATCATATTAAGAGAAGATCTGCGAGGAGATTGAAATCTTTTCACAAATAGTACTTATGGTGAGAATTATCTTTTATGATAAATAAGAAGGAAGATTATCTTCAGTCTTTAGATCTTTAAGAAATTGTGAAAAAGAATTATGATATTCTTTTGTTGACAAATAATTTCATTGTGCTCCAAATTAAAATTCAATAGTGATTAATCTTCATGATATAGTTAGGATTCATGTTTCGTTTAGTCCTAAGCATATTTGATCGACTATATGATTTAATCATCACATATCATGCTTCTACAAATTATCTATATTTTTCATGATATTTAAAGTTTCTACCTAGGAAAAAAGACTACTAAAAAGTATTGGACATACTGAAAAATGCGAAAAATGATTTAAACATATTTTTGAATTGTAAAGATATATTCGTTCGACGTGTTTTGAACTCTCTAAGTTTATATGGATTGTAAAAGATAAATAATTTTCTTCCTATGCTTTTAAATTATTCTCTTATACGTTACTATATTTGGCCAATTACTAATTCCTAAGGAGAAAACTCAGTCCTCTTTCTTTGTTGAGAAAAGACATAAGCGCCCCTCTAGACCCTTATCGAAATTATTATAGAACACACTTAATGTAAATTAATCCTTTAGCCCCCCAAAAAATTCTTTTTTTTTTTATAATTTTTGTACACTTTTGGGGCTGGACGTGATACACTTCGTGCTCCATGCAACTGAGGAGTGGTAGATCTTGGGATGTCAATGTAAATTAAAGAGTGTATAA